>SRLM01000324.1:1242399-1695095 GCA_015708895.1 Populus ilicifolia | reverse complement strand
TATATATATATATATATGAATGGTGAGTTTATTGATACTACTCCCCGTCTCATGATAGATAATTTTGTATAACAACGTAATAATTGTTAAATAAAATTGATTGAAAAATAAGTTGAGTTCTAATCTGGATTGAACCTGTAGGCTGGGGACTTTTGTGAGGTTACCAAGAAAACATATTTGGCCTGAGCATGGGCTACACACACCTACTCCGGCTGCAATAAGCTTCTCACATGCCTTCTGTCGACGCGCGTTCAGATAACAACTTGGTGTTTCACGCTAGATAACTGCGAGGCGCTCCCACACTACAACCATTGCCACTTCTTGCCTGCATATAATGATCACTTGAAAATCCCATGCCGCGGGCGGGAGAAATCTGGTCTTTTATTGGCCGAGTTCCCGTCACCATGAACCAAAACCCAACGAGACAGTTGAAGGGAGTAATAAGGCAAAGGACCATCACCCAGCGACGGTAACATCCCCCCCGGCTGCCCTGAGGTTAAAATACTTGCCCCCTCCTCAACAGTGATATATTAAATTTGGTCCGTTTTCCTTGGAGTTCTAACTTGATCCTCGAAAGATGAAAGACCCCTTCAGTTATTTATAAACAAAAATCTTCAAAATTGACATGTTTGTTCCACTTTTCTATATAAAAAAAATTGTTTTTAATCCATAAAAAACATAATTTATCATTTTTGTCCCTAAAAAAAGTACCTTAGCATATGAATATTTTCCTGCAGGCAAAAAAATGTTAGCCCCATGTCAATGAATCTGAAATCATCTCTGCCTTCTCCAAGGCTTAGTCGAGTAAATACCATCAGTACTTGCAAGTTACCACGAACCCGGGAAACACAGACAACCTTACCTGCTAGCTAGAAAACCACCCTTTTAATGTCAGCGACAAAAGTTGATAGAACATAGTGCTCTTAGAAAACAAAGAAGAACTCCTGTGTGTAAATTGATAAATATATCTCTGATTTATACGATCCGAATTCTGTGTAGATATTATAAAGATACTCACATTCAAGGAATCGTCTCTTGACATGGATACTACCAAAATAACACATGATCAAATCAACAATGTACATGTACATCTACCATTGGCCGTATTACAATTAACATACGAACCCAGTCCTGATTTTCACTGGAGTGGCGAGTAGAGCACCGGAATTTTGAACAATCGAGGACGCGGAATTTCCGAGCAAACAAAGTCTGATGAGTCACAGAAATTCTCATCAACCCAACTTTCGTAATGCATTCCAACTAAACCAATTCAGACAAACTCGAAAACTTTACAGGCGGGGCCTGCCGATTTGCCAATTTTCCCAATGCTTTATAGATTATGCATTGATACCACTCTAAAATTCTGTAATTCCTCCCCTAAGGTCGGTTAGCTGATAATTCTGCCAGGTCGATTTTGCTATGCTCCAGGAAGGGAGCTTCTCTTTAAGTTTAACATAACACGTGCCATGAAAAGGCTTTGCATTTATTACACTTTGTTCTCACAGAATACCGTGCCTTCACGAATTTTCAAGGCACCGAATTGACACTTGTCCCTTTCAGACATGAGAACAACCACTCAACAACTGCACCTACATCAACAGAATCATTTCATTCCACTAACGACTTCCTGTCCTTTGGCCGTTTTTGGAATTCACCTCAACTACAAAATGTGAAACACAAGTCTTTTCCTTTCATCCTGCACGTAAAAAAACATTAAGACAGCTGGGGTGTCATATCACCAGCTAATTATACATTCCACACAACCCTAGCCGAGTGCCATCTGATCAAGCAACAAGGACACCTGGATCACTAGGCCGTAAATTGTAGGCGTTATAAAGGCGGACGCTCGAACGGAAACAAACGCCACCTAGCTTCGATTTTGATTAAGATCTTTGCAAGCAATAGCGCGCATTCGTCAACACATTAGATGGAATTTTTTACCAATTCCGAGCACGCTAGAAACAAAAACGAACCGAACAGGATAGCAAGAAATAGTCTTTTCTACAACTAACCCTAGTAACAGTGGTAGTACTTTCAGTTCATTGACATTGTTATGCTCCATCATGATTACTTTCCACAATCACCTAGTGCTAGAGTTTGATCAATATTAGAAATACAACTTCTCACCATGGCAAAGCATGAAGTAGAACAGTTATAATTAAACACACACGGATTGTTGCTACCGTTACGACGGTTAGTGATTACAAACAAGCCAGTTGAGAAAGCAAATGAGATTGGAGTCATCATATCAGTGGTTACCATCATCGAGTAGTCATGTCTATCGGTAGTAAGCCTGCTGATAAGCTGGTGCGAAACCATTGCCATAACCTCCATATGCTGGATAATTCAAAGGAGCTACAGGGTATGAACCAGCAATTGGAGCGGCAGCCTCAGGAGAGTAAGCATAAGGAGATGGTGGACTCCTGCTGCCATAAACAGCAGGTGGAGAAGGATATGCTGGTACCCCAGTAGGGTATTGTGTATGTGAGGGAGACCTGACAAAAGTTGGAGGTGCAGGAAAAGATGACACATATGCATTCGTCAAGCGACCAGCCTTGGCTGGGGGCATAGGGCCACCATTGCTGGCTCGTGTTCGTTTGTTGGCTGGAACCGCAGCTGGCCTTTTCTTCTCCGTCTTGGCCTTCTCAAGTTGTTCAAGGCGTTTCTTAAGGTTTTCTGGAGGGAACTGTGCCTCTAGTTTGTAATCTTCAACGCACTTAATAACAGCCCGGAGGGCTGACTGCTCCTTTCGTGCAGCAAGATGCTACAAAATAGATTAAAAAATAAATAATGCTAATTAGTTGAGTTTCTCGTGGTTGCTCATGCAAAAGAATGAAATTCAGGAATACATGTTCTTCAAAACCTTTTCTTCTGCCGAACAATTAACGCAGTTACCCAAGCTTGCATTAAAAGACTTACAGGAATTGTTGCAGGCAAAGACATGATATTACAAGCATAAAACATTTAATCAAAAACAGAGAAAGGCATAGATAATATAATTTTAGCCCCTAAAGTAATTGAAAAAACAATTGCATTTGAAATTAGCTCAAATGTGACACCAAGTTATAGACGGGGAGGTACAGGATGGTGGCCAGTGACACCAAGTTATTTACAGGGGGGATTTTATGGAAAACATTAAAACAACCACTGTAGGTCATACCCAAAAAATGAGAGCTTCACTCCCTATAGTAAAATGTTGTGTCTAGTTAAAAAAGAAAAAAGAACAAGGCTGTAAATTAATTCAATACACTATGACCCCTGCAGTCATTTATCACTTCTTCAGAGAAAAATGCAGCATTTTTTTAAATCACCTACCAATGACGAAACACAAAATCAAGATTACCACACAGGCCAATCACATAACATGTGATGTGGTGTCCAAACACATGTTGCAGTTGAACTAGTTTCCAGTGACAAAATAAAGTCACATAATCAGTTCCTCAGAAGACAGGGCATATAAATTATCCGTGAACAAAAAATCAACTAGTTATACGGGATAACAGGAAATACCGCAGCTCGACCAGTATTTTCAGGATCCTCTAATACAGAAGCTGCAGCCTTCTTAGCATCCTTCAAAAAAGCTTTCAGCAAGGGTACAGGGGGGAATTTATCCACAAGGCCAACTTCATAGGTGAAATGCACTGCATCTAGCTGTTGTCCCCTACTGATTAATTCTTCAATCATATCTGCACGTAAAAGCAGTGTGAAACCATCGAACTAATCTATAGTAAATATACTACACAATTAACGGGTTGCATCAAAATCCATGACAGTGAGCAAAAGGCTACTTCAAAAACAACATGATCTGGTGATAATAACTGTAAAACTCGATGACATATTTGAGATTGAGACAAAACAATATATCTAACACACCTAATACTGATGTGTGCAGATAGAAAATGCGAAGGATGTGTTGGATGCACTCTACTACAAATACATTATTTACACGGACACATCTAAACTATCAAATCCATAACTGTTGACTTCTATAACAGCTAGATTCCAATGCTTCCTATAAAAAACATATCCTCACCAGTTTCAATGTAAGTTAAATAACAAAAAAATTATTGCCCTCGTCATAGAACAAGATTCTTTCCATCATGGGTTCATAATCATTGTACATCAATTTGTCAGGAACAGAACAAAAAACTAGCATGCACGTCAAGCAGCTGGAAGACTAAAGCACATCAAATGGCAATAGAACGTGCAAAACTGCTACCTTCTCATTTTTACCACAAGGTTAAAAAGGTCATCCTTATCATGACATGTAACTTCCAAGACCACATATCAACAAAAGCCCAAACTAGATATAAGGCGATCTAAGCCCCATGGCAGGAAATGAAAGGTCGATGTAACCTACAGATTCAGTAATTAGCACTGAACAGAAGCACATTAAAACGGAATTGATCCCATTCCCCATTCCACCTATCAAATCGTACAAGGGCATTTAGCTAAACGCATGCAAGGAACCAAGGCAACCTTATCTTGAAGCTCATAAGCTTATCTTGAGGAATTCTCAAATTCTCAACCATGTCTGGATCACAAACAACCTACATATGCACACTGCATGAAAGGGATCTTAAAAAGCTAGATGTAGCAATCAAAATCCCTAAACAAGAGCCACACTCTCTCAAAATGAAAACTTTGATACATCACGTGTACGTTCTCTTTGTTTCCATTAATCCCTTGAGTTTTGCAAAAACATACATCGCATTTTCTCCCACATTGAAGTGTGCGATAGCACACCCGTCCTTCACTTAGTTTAGGGATCAAGATCCGCCATACACTCTCCCAAAAAAAAAACAAGTAAATATCAACTAGCGACATATTTTTGTTATTTTGAATCTTGATTGCAGAGTCAGACACTTTGTCGGCAGAAAACAATATTTTTTTCCCAAACACAGACCAATAAATGTAAGCTTAAGAAAAAACGAAAACAACAAGAAAACATCTCAAAACACAAAACCCGTAAATAAATAATGAAGCAAAACATACCAGGCATTTTATCACCCAACCCAAGAGAGACAGCAAGCTTAGGCATTTGTTTCCTCCAAGCAGACCCAACAACAAGCTTCCTGTACAAATCCACATCATCCTTCTTCACAATCCCGAAAGTCACCAAATGCTGCAAGAAAGTATGCACATCAGGAGTCTTGACATTCTCAATCCCACCTCTTTCCTCCAAACTCTTCTTCCAAGTCTCCGCTATCTCCTTCGCTCTTTCCTTAACACTAGGCGTAACTAACAACCGGGATTTCCCGATTACTGGGTCCACAACAACCGGAATCAAACTCTCCAAGATTAACACACAAGCCCAGCCTAAATCATTTCCCTTTTCACCACTTCTTTCCCCTCTTTTATCCACCGGAAAAACCTCCGATATCGCTTCTATAACAAACTTTGCCGGATCCACACACTCAGCTAGAGCCAAAGGAATTTGCTTCCTCAAAATTTCAATTTCCTTCTTTTTGGTAATCACAAAATTCCAAAACTCACGCGACTCCATTGTCAAACAGACAGACTTCAAAACCATAAAAGATCCATCTCCATCATCCACCTCTCCGTCCGGATTTTCATAATCAGGATCTGACAGTGACTTGAGAGCTAGTTCCCTGCGTTCTTCGACGCGCTCTAGTGCGATCTCGACGCTACCGTCGATAGTTACCTCGCGCTTCTTGAGCGAAGCAAGGGAAGCTTTTGTTTGGGTGTCTAGGGTTTGGATTTTGTGTTTCAGAGCTTCTGATTTCTTCTGGAGGTTTTGTTCCAGTGAAGTGAAGTGATCGGAGAGTTCTTTCCATAGGAGAGTGCAGCTCGTCATCAGTGAAGTTTGACGCTGAAACTCGTCAAAGCTGGGCCGAGTTAGCTCAGTTAACTCGCCTGGATCGGGGATCGACCCCATGGTGGTGGCTGTTTCGATCAAGTTTTCGGTAACAGTGGGTGAAAGTTTAGAGGAAGAAACCCTAGAACCGAGAGGGAAAGATCAAGAGAGGAGAGAGGGGGGGGATAAAGTTAGCTAGGGGAACAGACAGCGATGACATGGAGCGTTTCAGAAAAGGACACGTGTAGTGGCGACTAAGCAGAAAGTGGTAATGTAGGGGTCTAGAATGCGCCGGGGATGCGTAGGAACTGAGGTTCGCACCAAAAGAGCATGTGGAGACTAACGTGAGCGGGTGCGTAGGATAGGAGAGAGGGGAGCATGACGTGGGATAAATGGAGGGGGGAGTTGGTTTGGGTTGGAAGTGAGGACAAGCAGGGATGAGATTACTTTCGCGGAAACCGAAGAGAGATCGTAAAAAAGCAAAGTGAAATGGAAAGGGAGAGGGTGGGCCAGGCCCACTTGTGACCACCACATGGGTGGGAGTCAGATAAAGTAAAGGCATTGCCGGTGTAACAGTAGGAGCTTAGTGGAAATTAGTATGTATGTATGTATGTATGTGTGCATGCATGAATACAGAGAGAAGCATCCCTCCATCAGCCATCAAGTACCGCGGCTGCTGAGGAGTCCAGTCCAGACCAGAGATTCAATCATGCGCATCATTTTTCTATGACCTTGTGAGAAAAAAAACATATAAGCTAGAATCTTGCCAGCGACTTTATGCAGACGTATGGGAGGACGCCACTTGGTACTGACTGATCCAGTAGATCCTTACTTTTACTCCTCCATTTTTTACCTAAAAGTAAATAAAATTTTTATGTACGTGTACATGAGGAAATTACATTTACATTTACCCTTTGTATTTATTTAGAAAATGTACTCGGACAGTTGAGAACTTTCTTGTGCCTAGGTTGTTAGCCCTTTCATATTTGCATGTTCGTATCACTGTTGGTGGCTTTTTTTTAATCATTTTTTTATTCTTAAATTTTTTATTATTATTTTGTTCTCGAGTGTCATGTTTTCATGCTTGGAGTTTACTTTGCATTATATGTCACTTCTGTGCTGTGACACATTATCTCTGCATTACATGAAAATTACTAGTATTTAATAAAAATAAAAATAAAAATTAACAGCATGGATTCTCAGTTTATAAAATACTGGGCGATTTTGGGCAAGCACTACCATTACATGGCATGTACCGCTATATTGATTCGGGATCGGTAACAAATTAATAATAATTTTATAATTAAATGTATATACATATATAATTATATTTTAAAGAAATTTGTATTGACAGCAAAGTCAAACCCAAAACACTTGTTATTAGATTTTAAAAGTATTTTTATTAATTATTTTAATTGTGATGATTCGTAAAATATTTTTATTAATTATAGATTTATGAGAGAAAAAAATGATTATTATAGTATGTTTGTTATTGCATTTTAAAAATAATTTTAAAATTTTTCTCTGTTTTAAATTAATTTTTTTATATTTTTAAAGTATTGTTGTGTAAATAAATTTAAAAAATAAAAAAAAATTATATTACTATATTCAAAACAAAAATACTTTCAAACAAAAACTATATCAGTAACAACCATAAAATATAATTTTTATTGAAGAAATAACAAATTCATAAATATAAAAAATAAATTATTTCATTAGAAAGATATGACATGAATTTTTAGATATAAAATGTTAAATTATATTTTTTTAATGGTTTGTTATTTGTAAATTATTTAAACTTAATTTATAGATAATTTTTTGATCCACATTACTTGGATTTAGAAAATATACATGGTTTAGGTTTGTTTAAATAATCATAATAACAATAATAATAATAATAAACATGCTAAAAATAATAATCAAAGATAAAAATTTTATTGATAGATAATAAGTTCATAAACATGAAACATAAACTACTTTAATAAAAATATATAATTTGAATTTTGATTTTTAAATTATTAAATTCAATTTTTGTAATAATTTGTTTATAATAATTAAGATGTGTTGAGGTCTAGCAATCATGATGCGGATCTAAAAGCAAGCATTGCAGTTCTGGACAATTAAATTTACAGACTCGAGATCACATATCCAGTCCAAGCACTCAAGGTCTATTAAACATATATAATTTCAATATTAGATGTCTAATAACCATATTATATTTTATTATCATGCTCTGAAAAATTTGAACAAATTATTTTATCTCTGATTTTTTTTATATCAAATATATTTTATAAAAAATATAATCTCACCCTATCTGCATTCCTAATAAGTTTATCTAGTAAATGAAGTTGTTGCATGTATGTTTCTAGTTTTTATAGACAGGGAATGTGTAGCTAGTAGCATAATGATAGATAGAGGACCCAAATTACCAACGAACAGAGCATGGCCACCGGGGGCGTGTATTTATTTTTTATCACCAGGACACTAATAGTTGTTTTGGAAAATATAGCCTAGATTATAGAACATTATTAAACAGTATTTTGTATTTTATTTTTAATATTAAGTTGTTTTGAGAAATATATCCCATGTTTTTTTTTATGTTAAGTTATATATTGATTTCATGAAATTGTTTTTATAAAATGACTTGATTTTATAACCCAACACATGAATTTGATAAGTTCATATAAGTTGATTTTGATATTTTTTTTGGATAGTTTATTAATTTAATATTTTTTTAATAATATTTTTCAATATTATTCCGAAAAAAGATTTGATTTTCATAATTTAATTTATTTTTTATAAAATTATCACAGTACAATCACTTATTTATCAAGTTAAAATTATCTCAATATTTTATTTAAAAATATCATTTAATATACTGTCTTATAAATATTTTTTAAAATTACACCATTTAATATATTTTATGTTGATTTTTCATGTAAAAAAATGACCCGAGCTCACAGCAGCGCGGCCCTGTATAGGATATAATATCTGCTTCTGCAACACTGTACCTAAGTGGGCTCACTGAGCAGAAATCTTACATGCCGGTTTTAACTCTAGACTTTGGGTTGTGAATAGTAACTAGAAGGGCGGCGCTTTTATTTATTCAACGCCGGGCCCGTCAAATAACTAGAGAACTCACCCCGATTCAGTTGAAAGAACAAGGAAGAAGGCCTGTGGATTGAGCTTACGAAAACAGAGTTGATCGAACCCTTGATTAAATTTGAACGGAAGAATGATCTGTTTCATTCTCCGTGCATGTGTGCATGTCCACGTTACTCTCAACAATTTCATCGAGCTCTGCGAAGAAATGGCTTACGATCATGTGGAAGTTCACCGCTGGGAATTTTCAAATCTCCATTTACTATAATTATTGAGTGGTCCACCGATGGCCATAATGGTGTAGCTAAGCCTCCAATAAGTACCAGGTAGCCGAGGTTTAAATTAGTGTCAACTCATTGATAAATGCTTCGTTCATGCAAACAAGAAAGTTGGTGGGTCCGTCTCGGGCTGTTCCCATTAAATAAGACATTGTTTGGATCCAATTATATTCTTCTCCTCTTCGAGGACGTATAGCAACGCCATCGTCTTTCATCCAGGCATCACGCATCCTCAGAAGTTGGACCATAGGACCAGCTTGGGAGGGGACAGTTGGTTGCTGGATTGCTAATCATCTAAAAAGAGATAAAAAAAAAAAAGAAAAAGGAAATAAGAACAGGTTGCAGCAGGGAGGATAACATCGTGTCTTCAGCTGCTGAGCCACTGGCAATGCACAAAATACAATAGCAGCACGTCCAACGGTACATAGGGTATTGTACCATTTTAACACTCTTCTTACTTCCATGATCACATATTCCGATAAAAATTGTCATGGCCCAGGAAATGACCGTGGGAGAGCAAGGTGCTTCCTCCAAGTCCCCTCTCACTCTCATCATTGTTATTAAAAGAAACTAAAACAATAATTGAAATTATTCTAGCAAGAACTACTAATCCTGTACGGAAGCGACAGTAGATCACAATAGTTTTATTTTTTAATCATGGTTGAAAGTTTAATAGTTAACTCGAGTCTTCTGAATGTTTCCAAAAAAAAAATATCCAATATATTTCAAATGTTTAGTTCATAATTATTTTTGCTATGAAAACATATTAACAGTGCCTTTATTTTTAATTATTTTTTCTTATATTTAAAATAAATCCGACCAGCAACATAACCGGATGTGAAGTGCAGACTGAAGGGGCGGAAACATTCACGTGTTTCAATAATAATAGTACAAGGCGGGGAGGACAGGAAAGACAATAACAGAAAAAAAGAGCAGATGATGTCACGAGGGGGTGTTTTTCAAGCTCGGAAAGCAGCAAGGACGATAATTGCAAACACGATAAGTAGTGATAAGATAACGATTGTCCTCTTCAAGGACACCGGGAAATAATTGGCCACGATCAAAACATCACCACCTTGTACAATTTCTAAAAAGCGTGGGTTACCAGATGCCTATTCTCTTGAATCTTTGAAGGGAGAGGATCGCAGTTTATATCCTGTCTGAGAGCGACCCAATCATCAATCATTCATCCAGCCATTAACATTACACTCGCCAGTGAAAAAAAAGGTGGAGCATGCACAACGAACAAGAGAAAATCTTCAAATTACCCGTGACTTTGGAATGGGCGATTTGCTTATATTCCACAGAAGCCAGCTACGCAGCATCGTACTAAAGCGTCCAACCACCACGCGACCTGTTGCCTATTCAATTCCAAAGAAAACATCTTCATCTGGCGTCCCGACTTCACTAGCCACTCACATGGAGACTTTTCCTACGATAGAAATCTCCCTTTTCCCATGCATCAAATCATATGTCTAGCTAGCACAGATATATGATTGCTTGCTTAATCAATGCTGGCAAACTCTGCTTTTCCACGTTTGATGTCCACTAATGTATAACAATTACTGGACGAGTAACAGGGGACGTGTAAACAACTTCAACCTGTAAAGTTCCTGCGTAACACAAGCTGTGAGATTACAAACACTGATAAATTAGCATCAGAACACTAACAGGCCTCCTCTTAACTTGAAATTCGGTTAGCAAAAGGCCTACATGAAGTCTAGAAAAAGGAAAAAATGCCCACATGAAGCTTTCCCCAACTTGGTCAGAGATTTGCGGGTCAAATAACAGCACATCAAATTACGTTGTTGTACCTTTTTTTGTCATGACAAATCTACTTGGATGCTTCGTATTCCCGCAGGCTCTCAATCACAACCTTCTTCCTTGTCTCAAAATCAACCTTGTAGAGATCAGCAGCTGTTGCAAGATAACCATATAGAATCCTGGTTTTTTCCCCACTCCGATCCACCTTCACAAGGCTCGGATTTTTATCGTCATCCTTGCCCAATGTCACAGGCTGTAAGGAACCCCAAGCCTTGCGTCCATGATTATCCTTCTCAAAGTATTCTGCCATCCGTATAGCCTCTTTCAGTCCTGATTGATCACCACCAAACATTACAAGAGTAATGCCTAGATGACCATCTCTTCCATACAAGGACTTTGACTTGCCACCCAAAAATCCAAGATCTGACCAAAGAAGTAAAAACAAAAAAAAGAAGGTGTTAAGGGTTGCACTCTAGAAAATACTGAGCAGATGATGAAACTCATAAGAATCATCATCAACTCTTCTTCCAAGGCTAAACTAAACCAATGGTTCCCATACATTGCATTCATAATTAAGGATTTAGGTCAGAAAAAAAACAATAATAAATACTTCCCAGCTGAAAAGGACAGCAGAGTCTAGAGATATCAGTTAGGAACCGAAGATCATCCAAACAAAAATGATAAGCCTAAATTTGCAACTGCAGTAGCTAATTGCTAGGTAAACTTTGACACACTAAATAAATTTACAGAAGAAAATAGAATAAAACCAGCCTGTTGTTGCAGCCTTTCCATTAAACAAATATTAAAACAGAAGAGCAACGAGAAAGCAAATTAATAAATCATGGAAACAAAATACAAATAAATAAATTACATGGAACGAAGCACAAACAAGTCACTAAACTGTGGTGTAAGACTGACAGTCCCAAGAATCTGGTAACTTGAAGGAATACAAAATAAATATATGTAGCTTGGTCTGCATAAAACAAGTTAGAATGTACGGCCTCAGAAACTGTGTGCATAAAAATTGAAACCCAGCAAGCCACTGGAGGTTCAGTTTTGACACATCTAGAAACACTTAACAATTGAGTCGCCCACCAGGGCCCTAAGGATATTTTGTTTCTCCTTCAGTAATGGATTTGGATGGGGTGGAAGTTAAAACTAAAAAGAAAGAATACAAGAAGATTGTATGATCCAAATCCACTAAAAAGCCTTAACCTTAGTCCGTGACTGAAATACATGCTCTTCAGTATCATGCAAAAAAGACAACGAACAGAGTTGATGATCTAAGCTCTCATCAAAAGCATGCTTGTCATTGCATCAAGCCAAGTAATAAAGCCATTGAAAAGAACAATTAGTTAACGCTTTAATTGGGATCTTCAAACTTGGTGGTTTTAGGTGTTTCTTTCATGAGTCCTCGAGCAACAGAACCTGTTTTGTTTGCAAGTACATATTCTTCTACGAATTTCTTTCTCTAATCTTTGCACCTCAATTCGCTTTTCTATAATACTCAAATTACAAATTCCAATCCCTGTGGAACAAGAACAAGAAAAAGTCCCAGTAGCCTTTACAAGCACCAATGTATAAAGGTCATTTTCTTAGACTTTTGATAACAGAATTAAAACTGTTTGGCTTTAGCTTGGAGGCCTATGCATGTGCAGTGAGTCCATTATCTCTCTCTCTCTCTTCCTCTCTTTACCTGCTTGCTCTTTTATCTCTATTCCCACCTTCCATCACTGCATTAACTTATTCTCACATCAAATTAACTCTCATTTCATTTCTAAAACACCCACCCGTGACTTGTATCCTGGTCTATTCTTCCATGATGTAGCACCCAAACTCACAAATCTGCAACTCTAGTACTTTTTAGGTCACCGTTCACAGCACCAGCCTCCATATTTCTTTCTTTTTGCTTGCTTTACTAATCCATAATCAGGCAACAACATTACAACATCCATTACACTTCATGCAGTTGATTGACCCATCAAATTCAATTCTAAATACAACAATTAGCCACAGAACCAGAAAACCTGCAACCTACAACCCAAATTCTTGCTACTAAAACTTCTCTAGACAGAAACCATCTATTCACAGAGCGGATTATTTAAATATGCTCAACATCATAAAGCTTTAGACCAACTGACCCAAGTCTGTAATCAATATACTCATTTACCTTACAATTATCCTTTTGCATAGCGGTTCCATCTCTTAGTTGGGGTAGATGAAAGTTTCAAGTAATATGATGCATTTCTGAGACTTCTTATTAGTGAATGTCCTTTGTGTAGCAGCAAAACTCTTGGAAGCTAGTTACTCATGCAAGCTTCACATGAGCAGGGAAGCTTAGAGTTCCAAATGATTTCTCCTTGATAGTTTCCTCTGAGTTAATATAATGTAAAAGAGAGTGAAGAAATCAACAAGCACATGGCTGGTACTCTGGTCCGTATGGCCAGGAAAAAGAAATAAACTACTTAACAAAATTGTCAGAACTATAAATAATCCTTCATTACAGAAACAACAGCCCTTAAATAGTTAAGCATACCCTAACATGACAAACCCTAGTCCTTAAATACCATAATAAAATAATATGCATAAAGAGACTAGAAAATGGAAAACCCTAACCCAACAAATCAGGTACAGTACTTGCTAAAGTCACCTATCAATCTTAAGTGAGTACTTAGGTTTGATCTCGCATCAAGATATCATCAGTATTTGTAGAAAAAAGTACACGGTGGTGTATTGACATATAGCAAGTAACCGGCGTCTTCAAGAACTGATGCAAAGTGAGAAGCACATCCTATATAACGTGAGGATTCTATCAAGAAGATAAATACCCCTGTATATGGTTCTAGTCACAGAAAGGAACCAAGGGGCACACTGTACCTCTCATTTTGCTATCCATTGCTCGGTTTCCCAAACCTTCCATGCGCCCATCTTTACTCTTCCCTGTAATTGTGTTATGAATTATCAACATTGGTGGCCACATAATCAAATCATCCTGGTTTGCCCCTGCTTCATCAGCAGGTAAGAACTGATAGGCCTTCGAGTTGAGGCATCGAATAATTCCATCTCATTAGAATACAGAGAGCTTTATGTAAGCCCAAGTGATCCACATGCACATCAGCATTATCTGAGCTATACGTGTGCATTATAAGCGCATGCATGTCTGGGAAGTCTTTGGAAGACCTGTAATTTTGCATATCAAGGGCATCGAAGAATAATAATTCAGCTTTCTCTCGGATATTGTTAAGTCTATAAGTTCTAACTAAATGAACAGCAAAGACGCACTAACCTCCATATTTTCGATAAGTTAAGGCACAAACAGACAAATAACACGTCAAGCACACATCACAGAGTCCATGCCTTCTGTGCTTCAATCGAGATAAACAATAAACACCAAGAATAACAATCTTTTGATGCTTTCTTCCAAGGAGTGATTTCTTAACCCTACTCGTGTGAGGCTAGTGATTTTTACACTTCCTCCCCCCATCAATTTCACACGTTCAGTCCCTAAAGCCTTAAAATTCTACAAAATCTAACTCTAACAAAATCATCTAAAGACTTTCCTTTTGCTGTCCTGCACCACTAGTGCGCATGTACTAAAAACAATAAAATAGAAGGGTTATTGGGAACTCCAAAGTTAAGAAGACATGTTTCTCAAGCATAATGTCAATTCAAACTAAAGCTGAACCTCAAACTAGTTTGATACTTTCTCTTCCATTATGATATATTTTACACCTAAATTATCAATCCATCTTTGCACCTTTTCCCTCTTGACCGCTCCAAACCATTTACTCTTCAGCACCTTGTACATCCGCAAGTCCATATTGGACAAGTCAAAGCACCTTAAACAGTCCTTGCTTGAATTATAGCTAGTTCATAGCCAACATGCAAACCTCATAATAGTCAGCAAAGAGAAATGGCCCACAACCAAGACAAAGCAACTTATGGTCAAACAGGCACAAGCAGGAATCGATGCCATCTTGAGATCATAAAAGAGAGGATCTATTCGATAAAAGCCTATCATACAAAATGTTCAAAACTCATCTGAAGTAGAAACGATGAGAAAGGAAGCATACTGATACCCTACAGATAACTTCTAGGATATTTATATCTTGATAGTGCAAGCATAAAAGCCAAGATTTGATGTTATAAATAATATTGCACGAGAAAACTGGCATCAACTGCCTTTATTGGTCAACGAAAGCACCAGACAAGGAAATGAAACTATTCATATTTTCCAAATACATTTCCATATATAAAAACCATGAGCATTAAAGGCATTAAATGAACAGCCAACATTTTTTTATGAGGTAAGTATTCTGAATGATTTAGAGTTTATAAGTGTAAAGAAACACAAAAAACAAAAGTCAACTTGGTTAACAAAGTTTCACTCATCAAAATTCTCTTAGATGTACATTTTGACCGCCCCTTGAGAATTAAGCAATCCTCAAAGTATAACAATCTGCCAGGTTACACAGGAGAAACATACCTGTAAACTCATTTGAAAAGGCATAAAGACATGACAGCTAATCTCCTCTTTACAAAAAGTGAAAAAGACAAGGTGAATGCCTAAACTGTTTTCCAACTTCAAAGTTGGAAATCAATCAAGGAACTTGCATATGTGTGCAATAAATGCATTAACTTTACAATGTTGTTAAGATCAATCACAAACCAAATCTATACAGGATCTATCACAGAAATTTACAATGTGAGTCGCAATTCAGTAGGCAAGCTGACATTCATAACTCAAGGTAAGCGACTTAATAACAACTACTCTGTGTCAGATGTAAGAACAAGATAACAAGGAAAGCTTCAACCAAAAGGCCTACCAATCCAAAGTAGAAAAGGGAAAAAAGAAAAGAAGCGAGAAGAAAAGACAAACAGCTAGACTATAACTACAGCTAATCTGCAGATAACTACTAAAACTTTTACACCCCAGTACAGTCTCATATAAGCCAGTTAACGAAAATCTAATAAAGAATATCACACATGGAAACAAGCTCCAACTACCTTCCTTGATTAATTGAAGTACCAAGCAAAAAACTAGATTTTTTTTCACTTTCCAAATAAGGCATCCCTATCAAGACTAGTCATAAGCAATAAAAGGTAGTATATGAACAACCAACATTAGGAAATTTTGTCAGACAAGTTAACCTGATATTGTAATAGCAAAGATGTGATGAAGTTCATCCAAGTTAAGAATATTTCACGCTCCAGTATCCAATTCAATGCAGTATATATTCTCACCATGCACGGAAATTAAGCAATCATCACAGGATAACACAAGTTCCAAACAAAAAAGCATCTATAAATCTATTGGCAAAAGCATAAAGAGATGACAGTATATTTTTTATTCTACAAAAAGTGCACATGAAAAGGTGAATGATCAAACTCATTTTCTAACTACGTTGAAACTCAGACCAGAAACGTATATTTTTATCTACAATAAGTTTACTAAGCCCATGATGATGTTAGCAGTTGTAGTGAGAACGAAAAGAAATACCAAAGTTCTACCACAGAAAATTACTACTCCAAGTCCCAACTCAGCTGCCAACTTGACATCTATGACAATAAGGAACTTACAGTTGAATAAGAACAATAAAGAGAAGTAACCACGTGACAAAACAAATGAGGCTTTTGCAATAGCCTGTAATTAAACTAGTCTAACAGGAGGAAAAGCTCTTTAACTATCATGTACCAGTCAAGAACTTTCATGTCTTACTACATGCAATAGCAGCGATAACTTATTAATCAAATGTGATTTCAGCAGTTAGTGCATTTCTATCAACATTGCTAGCATCTTACCAGTCTTAGGCCTACCCCTCATGCACTCAGTTAAATAACAGATAATTTCCCTAAGTTGAAAGGAACCGTATCCATATAGAAGTTGACAATAACTGACAGAGGATAACCTTTGATTACAGAAATCGAGAAATGATTATTCTTCAAGCCCTAATACTCTAGCAACTTACATACGTATCACCAGGCATATCAGAAGGTTAAAACCCTCAAACTCACTAATCCTAGGATAAAAGTGTATGTAATTAGCAACAAGCTTAAACGCACAGTCGCGCACACAAAAGCCTCATTTACAGGAGGCTGTAGGGGTTGATCAGTGCCGGACAGACCAAAAGTGGAGTATCTTCCCACTTGCAAATACAAACAAAAACTAGAAAATAGTTTCTAACCAAACCAGGAGCAACAATTATCCTTTTATACCTAGAAACGGAATTTACACTAAACCACTTCTAAACGCATGGAAAACCACTATCTCGCTCCCATTAAACCCAAACAAAACATTCTATAACTAACACACCAACATTTGTAAGCTAAAAACATTCAATAAATACTAAAAAAAACAAAGAAGAAAAGTAACCAACCTGCCACAAGCCACACACAGAAGCCGCCCTTGCTTGCCGTTCTCCAAATACTTCTTTCTGTCGGTCTCATTCTCATTAATCACCTTCGCAAAATGAAAAAACGCTTTCTTTAATTCACTCTGGTTCACTTCACTAAAATTCCTGTTATTATTTCTATTAGCCGACCCTACATCATCACCACTACCGATCCTCATTTGTTTTCCTGCTCTCATTTCACCCGCCACACTACTCGTTCCTGAACCACTGTTATCCGGCCCCATAGTGTAACTTTTCCCATTTGAATGATTGTTATTATAACTACTACTACTATTCCCTTGCTTCACTGGTTCCTCGTCAAATTTCCTCTTATTTTGATTTTGATTCTGGTTTTGAAAACCTAACGCATCAGGGTTCGATGGAGGGAAGCATGGCCCAGTGGGGAGAAAGTCGAGGCGGCCCCCCCGATGAAGGAACCGCAGCGGAAGAGGAAGACGAGGGAAGTCTTGGTAATCTAGTGGGAGAGCTGAGTAAGAGCGGACGTTGCCGTCGGCGAGCACAATAGTGCGCCGTTCAAGCATGTGAAAGCCGTACGTTGGTGGTGGTGGAGGGCCAAGGTCTAGGAAAGGGAACAGAGGGGCTTGTGGAGGTTGGATTGGGCCTGCAGTAGAAGTAACGGGCTTGGGGGATGGGCCAGTGTTGGGCTTTGGGAAAGGGGTTGGTTTATGGAGTTTCTGGATGGATTGCGGTGGTTGTGGATTGTTGTTGTTGGTAGCGGTGGATTCCCAACGGGAGTTGCGGTGGGGGGCAGGGGTGGAGGAAGAGGAGGAGGAGGAGGAGGGTTTTTGAGTCGAGGATTTGGGGTGGGAGCCACCTGCCATCACCCGGAAGAATGTGTGATTAGGAATTCTAAATGGATATCAAGATTTTAGTGGAGAAGAGGAGAGAATAGAGTGCAAGAGGTTTTATTTTCAGCGGGGAGAGATGCTCTGGCCTAGGCCTCTCTCTTGAGGATGAGAAAACGGCCTGTTAAAAAAGATGACCGCAAGGCCAGCTGCAAGTCGTTCAGTTTTTTACGGAACGACACGTCACCTCGACGTTTTAAGGTGTCTTCTGGATAAATTCAACTAGTGAAAGACCGTTCTTTGCAAGGAGGAAAGGATTGAAAGCCAAGTGTGTGTGGAAGGGAAGGAATCAAGGGTAAAACCACGTATAACTCTGCATCCAATTCTAGCTGGGATTGTGTATTTATTTTGTTTCTCCTTTATCGTTATTGGTTTTCCTCTGAACTCGTTAATCTCCATAGTAAATGCTTGCTGGTTTGTAGGATGCCGCGGATTTAGCTTGGTTGAGTTACAGGAACAAGAATGGCTGTGGTTCTTGGAGCTAAAATATGCTCCTTTATCACTTTCAAGACAATGAACAGAACCTCTAAACCTGATATTGACTGTAAGTAACAACTTTAATTCCCTCCCTGTATTCTTTCTTTCGTAAATCAGTATTGACAACGGCGTAACATTCACCTACCTTGTTTGTTGATGGTTTCAATGCAACATTGCAGACAGATTGAATTCTAGGTGTGATGCTGTTCTATCATCTTTGCCAAGTCGTCGACATGTCTTGGTCTTTAGCGCTTCATTTGTTACAGTTCTGACCTTAAATTGCTTTCCTCCACCATTACAAGCACGGGCCAAAGAGGAAGAAAAGGATGACGGAGTTGCTGGGGCCATTAAATCATTGTTTGATCCTAATGAGAAAACAAAATCTGGGAAATTGTTGCCAAAGGCATACTTAAAGGCAGCAAGAGAAGTTGTGAAGAACCTCCGCGAGTCACTCAAGGAAGATACCAAGGATATTGCCAAGTTTAGACGGACTGCAGATGCAGCAAAGGAGTCCATCCGGGAATACCTGGGCAGTTGGAGGGGACAAGAAAAGGTAGTTCGTGAGGTACGCACCTTCAACTCGTTACCACCGTTCGAAGAGTTGTTTCAATCTGCCACTTTTTTACCTTCTTGTTGCAGGAATCATATGTAGAATTAGAAAAGGCAATTAGGTCTTTGGCTAATTTCTATTCGAGGGCTGGTCCATCTGCACCACTCCCGGAAGAGGTTAGGTCTGAGATATTGAATGATTTGAATACCGCTGAAGAATTTTTGTAGAGTGATCAGATGCACATCAGCTAAATGGCCTCCAACCCAACTGGTTTCTCGATGGGAAATCCAGGCTGTGCTCTCTATTTGCAATCACGTCTCTTTCCTTTAAAATACGAACACAAAAACTACTGTTACTTGCTGTGAAATTCTTAGCTATCATTTTTGAGTTCATGCAATCAGGATAATTACAGGGTTGGTCGGTTTGTTTGTTTTTCATTTTAGTATCCATCCAAGAAAGCACGATGGTTTAAGCAAATTCCGCAACTGCTTTCCCTTTCTTTTATGAATCACATCTCTGGCATTACATGCCCAATACAGTATTCGCTGGCTGTGAAAATTTCACTCCACCAGAAAATAGAAGGTTGGGCAGCATTCACCGCGTATGCAATGAGCGAATTCGGGGGAACCAAAATCTCACACCATGGACAAATGCATATTGATTTTCTTTCCAAATTGAATGAGATTGACATGATTTAGGCATATGAATTCCAAAACAAAAGCACTGTAAATTATAAATATGAGAAGTGATAAAAAGGAGGGTTTTGCATTTGCCAATTCATTCTCATATAAATCACAAAACCATTAGAATCTGCACTTGGAAAGCAGCACATTCCATTCCGCTTGAAAAGATACTAGTAAAGAAGTATATAGGCATTTCATATGACTAGAGAAAGGTACTGTATCCGACAAATAGAAAAATTCACTTAATTGCCTAGTCTAAACCACAGTGGAACAACTTGGCAATCACTAGAAATCAAGTCACCAAAGGCCACAATTCAAGAGCTCTCGGTGTACATTTCCCAGAGGCCACCACCAAGAAGCTTCAATAAAGTGACAGGTGAGAACGGACAAGTAACAACTACGAGCTCAAAAGTTTATTCTTGACAAATACACATCTTCCCTGCTGCTCCCTCCCTTTCCCTACGCCACCAGTAAAACAACGTTTGGAATACAAAAACATCAATTCATTACGAGTTCATGATACAGCTAACCATACGGGCAGTAGCCTATCCTTCACAACATCCATGTCCCCGTATTGGACTGCATCAGCAAGAGCAGTAACTTGATCACTTTCGGTTTATCATATAAATAAATGGCGCTCAACTGATTATCATAACGACGAACTGGTAGAGATCACAAACATGGATCTCATGGAGGATGCTTGAAGACAATGCATCCAAAGTCACATAACCTTCGAATTTAAACCATCATTCTTGAAGTAATAATGAATCATCACGATCTCGATAGAACCCCCTTTCAGCTGCACATATCAAATCAGACGTGCTTTAGAGTTTTCATTGCAAGTATTATGTGGAATGGTCAAGAAAACCTTCTACTGCTAAATAACTCTACAATATACCATGAAAATTGGCTTCCTAATGGATAGTGAACATGCTAAAAAGGTAAGAAAAAGAAAATGCAAACAAGTGATAGGAAATGATTTGTAAGGTGCTACCAGCCAATCTAGGAAATCTTGCTGAAGTAATTTTAAAAAAATTATGATTTCGTAGCTGCAAAAACTTTGATACAATGATTTGCTCATGAAGAACTGAAGAAGAATCTTATACTAAGGGGACAAGTCACAAAGTCACATATCAAGTTGAAAAAGGAGAAATGATGTCAAAGCAGGAACTTTATGAGATCCACAAAGGAGAAGCACACCGTACTCTTTCATTAATGTAGCCACATGATGAAAGGGGAAAAAAAGGAATCGAAACTGGTGCAGTGCATTGCACTTGTAAGACTATTTCTCATCTTTAAATCAACTTCAAAATTTGGAGTATGTTTACAAGGGAAGATGCTTTCGATGCCAGTGTAGTCACAGCTAAAGAGGAGAAATCAAACCTTGGCACAGTCCTGAGGCAACGTCAGTCATATTCTGTTGCTTGTCGAAGAGCCCTGGCAAAAGCTTTGAAGGTTGCCTCAATAATATGATGAGAATTTCTTCCAGCAAGCTGTGGTCCACATTGGAACATTCTTTTATAAATATAAATTTGACAGCAAACGGGATTAGAAAAGCTAGCTAGCTAATCAATACAAGGAAAAATTCAAATTATAAAATTAAAAGGGAAAGACGGTAACAAAATATAACAAGCAAGCCAACTTCTAAAAGATTGAAGATTGCAGCAAAGTTCATGGAAAACCTCCAGTACTACCATTGTACCATCTTGGTACATCTCTACACCAGATTGTGATGTGTGTTCAATTTGCCATATCATACAAGTAACGTAACCATAAAACCATCACATAATGTTTCAATTACATGAGTAAATGTTAGGACCAATATCTGCCACTCTTTCTACATTTTATGCTACAATGGATCCAAATTAAACTTGAGGAAAACAATTTGCCATATCATACAAGTAACGTAACCATAAAACCATCACATAATGTTTCAATTACATGAGTAAATGTTAGGACCAATATCTGCCACTCTTTCTACATTTTATGCTACAATGGATCCAAATTAAACTTGAGGAAAACCTACGTTTAATTCTAATGCAACCCTTCCACCAAAAGGAGATTTACTCCTATCACATCCTTATCCCTCGCTAATTCTTCACACGATTCTGATCAGCTTTGTTACATATCTTGGGTTCTCTACAAGGAATCTAAGCCATTCTTGTCCATAAACTGTCCTTTGAACCACTTCTGGGTTTGTCTGTTGACTCTAGTTATTAAAACAAACGGATGGCTTTGAAGAGAGGAGTGAAAGAATCATTTTGTTTTTATAAATTCTAGAAAAGATGAGAAACAAAGTATATTAGAGAGAGCACAAGTGAAGTATCAAAAGACTTTATCATGCGAATGTTAAACTTACATAAAATTAGTTGAAAAAAATGGAGAAGTGACCAGGTTTAGGGTGGAAGTGTACCAAGTTAACAGTGCAACAGGAGCTCTGGGGTTTTTCTTCTTGTTTTTTTTCTTTTTCCTTTTTCAAAGGCTATAATGAGAGAATATTAATAATCTAATTACAAAGATAGTGAAGACTGTTTGCATGGACAGTCAATAGCACTGGAATGCTTCGTGCTAAATTGAAAAATTTAAGCATGTTACCTGCCGAATGTGTGGAGTCATACCAGAAGTATTCGCCAGTGACTGGAAAAGGTGTTCCACCAGCTAAAAACAGACATTTAAAATTAATCATGAATATCATTAACCATTTAATCTTAGAAAATGGAAAATTTTGAAAGAAGAAACAAGGAGAAAGGTGTTCAACAATCAAAATAATAGATCAGGTTAGAAATTCCGAGGTGTGAACTTTATCCGCATCAAATTGTCTTCTTGAGGCTTTGACCAATATACAAGAGTTGGGAACAGGCAAAAGAACATGAAATCACTGTTGCAGAAGTGAAGAAAGTAAAGTGGAGCACCTGAGTATCATATTTTCCAACTCTCTGAGTAGGAATTTGCAAATCATAACCTAAATATGGCTGGAAAGACAAATCCTTAAGGGAAATAAAACTCAATTCAATACAAATATGCATAACTTAAAAAAAAAAAAGCATGATATGATGGAAAGCTAATCCTACTTCTTAAGTAAGTACAGCCATATGATTTACAAGCACTATGATTTTAGTCTCGACTTCCACGATACCTCTGCAACCTCTAAGTCCATTTCATAAATAAAAAGAGTTATGATCATGGAACTGAATCTCTGATATTGCTCTTCTCCACCTTAAAATGAGCAATGCCAAGCAAAGTGGCAGGTGATGCAACTGTGCAATTCCTATTAAGAAGTTGCACCCACAAATCACGACCACTTAACCACAAGCATGGGTGTTCAGGGTGCACAATGACAATCACAAAGTCACATCACCCACAATTATGATGGCTATTTCACTCCCAACCCAGCAAGCCCATATCACATGCATACAAAAAAATTTCATCATACAACTAAATCAGTGGTGGCATCTAGCATTGCCCATGCATTTTGCACATAAGTGTATGAGTCTACATGGTCATGCTATAAGGCACTCAACAAGCACGGTGACACAAATTATGTTTAGTATCTCTCTTCCAAACTTCCACCCAACCCCACCCTTAATGACCTCATAACGTGTTAGTCCATTTCACACTTTAAAAGCATCATAACGATGCCATTCTTCTTCATTTTCCAAATCAAGCAATCTTAAGCAAAGTCGCAAGGGATTCAAATGTGCAATCTTCACCATGCTTATTGCATGTGCGTGAGCGAAGATCGCATGCTCATGGACTAGGTGTCTGTCTGTCTTAGAGGGTAACGGTACAGGTAGAAGAGAGGTGGAAAAGGAGGAGTTTTTTTTCATTAATAGCTGCATGGAGATATTTATATGATAACTAAGCGCATAACTTACCAAGTAAACATGTATTAATGCCTCATCAAGAGGAGCTGAGAAGTCGCCAAACCGATCAATTCCTTTCCTATCCCCAAGCGCTTGCAGCAAAGCCTGCAGAGGCAAATTTTACATATTGCCTCTCATTCATTTCTCAGAAATATAAACTCGCAGATAAAAAAAAAAAGAACTGATGATTCATGCTTAATTTTACAAATACAAGTTTCAAATAAAATAGAAATTAAGTAGGAATAACAAAAATAATCAATATATAACACGCAAAACCAGGGGGGGAAAAGAGGGGAAAATGGGAGAAACTACAAAAAGAGAAAAGATAATGGACAGTAACAGACAGTTCCAATTGCAAGAGCAACATCTTCATTAGTGTGATGATCATCAATGTGAATATCGCCAGTTGCCCTCACATGCCATCAAAAAGCCCGTGCGAAGAAAGTTGCTAAGAACACAAACCAACTAAATAATTATAAGAAAAAAAAATTATAAAGAGTAAAATCCAAATTTCCAAATGAAAAAAGGCAAAAAAGAAAGATAACTAACATCTAACATGTGATCAAGAAAGGGAATGCCAGTAGTAGAATCAGCAATCCCAGTCCCATCCAAGTTAAACTTGACCGAAACAAATTTGGCACTTGCTGCTGAACACCACCCGAAAAAAAAAAAACAAATTTGGCAAGATATTGTGGAAAGAAACTGACGAAAATAGAGTTGTTAATAATAATGAGATTTGTACGGGATTCGATTGGAGAAGAGGTGGTTAGAGAGGAACGCTAGGCCTGAAGTGGTTTTGAGGTTGTAGTTGTAGTAGTACTATAAGAAGTCATTAGTAAAGGAGTCGAAGAAAAGAAGAGGTGAGGGCAATTGTCTCTGGAGATGACGAGGGACCGGCACCACCTCTATTCCATTCGTCGCCAGCCCATTTCGGAACTTCATTAACGAGTCGCCCAAGTGAAGGCACCAGAACCTGTAACGGCGTCGTTTTATAACGGTAGCCTTTTTCTCCCTAGCCGTTTTAGCTGCTTAAATTGATAGATTATAAATAAAAGTACGGTGTTTTTAAACATCTTCCGCCCAAAAACAACCTCACCAGTTCCACACAGAGCACTGCTATCAATCAGAATGCTGAGTACGAACTTCGGGAGCTTAGTTTCCGTAAAGACCCATCTAATGAGAAGTAAATAATATGATACTTTCCAAACTCAATGAAGAAGGGCAACTCGGAAATGACCTTAAATTTATGAATCAAGTGCAGGCATCATGGGAAAAGGAGGAATGAGGAGGAAAAAAAAAGGTTAAGTTATAATTACATGGGAATAGAGTTCAAAATCTTTCTCCAACCGCCTACGTCATGTGTCTAGATGTTGTCATATGAAAAATGAAATAATACACGACTTAGTAAGAAACTCGGAATTTGGATATCGGCAGATTCAGATATGTACACACTGCATTGCATGAATACGTTGATCATCAACACTTGAACATCTCCACATATCCGCCACCGGCCTCCACCATTGCCTGCATTTGACGACAGTAGATTCTCCTCCTGCTTCAAGCAGATATGACACCTGATAATTCCATCAAGAATTACAACTCTTTGGTATCAAAATTTATCTTGGTGCTTGCCATAGTACAAACTGAATCTTGAAAATCATCCTAAGAAATGGTATTGGTGCTGATTGCAACGATTGATGGTACTTCTTTATGCCAAAATTGTGCCCTAACAATCACCAACCAGTTGGAGCGTTCCAAGTTCCGCATGAAAGTTGAGCACAGAAACACATTGCGGGAATTTTGTGGAAGTGTTTGTGTCAGATGGAGCCAGATTCGATTTTCCCTTCACTTGCATCAATCACAAAACTCTCCTCCGGCCCATGCAATGCAGCTCCTCCACAATACATTGCATCAGAAACAGCCTCTGGAACCACGTCTAATTTGCTTCCCTGCTCATGGCCAATTTCACTATTTGGGTTAGGCTCGATTTGCATGTTATTCTCCTCGGCATCACTGAATCCAGAAACAGATACAACTGAAATTTCATTAACCTTCTCGACAAAGTTTTCTTCACTTGTCTTCTCTATGGAAGGGACAGCTTCAAGAGATACCATATCGACACTTCCTGTTGGAATATCACCCAAATCACCATCATTACAAGCCACGTTATTTTTTACAACAGAGGAATCTGATAGGGGCATGGTTTCCATCTTCAGTGTAATCTCCACAGACTTTTCCTCTGATTGAGAATCAGCACATCCACTCTCTTCTACTGGTTTTGAAACTTTAAGTTCCCCGGACACAGACTCATTCAGATTCAATGAATGAAATAGATTGATTACATCCACTTTACAAGATTGATCACTGTCTTTGGCAGGAGAAACCGTTTCAGATTTATTTTCCTCTTGACTGTCACCACTGACGTTCAAGATTGTTCTAGAAGCAGACCTCAGTAGCTTGCCCCCTGATTCAGAATCAGCAGATGAAGTCCCATCAAAAGGTGCTGCATCTTTAAGTTCACAAGAAGCATCTAAAGAACCACTCATCACCGAGGCATCACCTAGGGAAGCACCTGGAAGTTGGATATCTGTATCCACAGCTGCCACATCTCCCTTGAAACAAGTCAGAGAGGTATCTTCAACAGGAGAATCTGATTTGGATTTAACCATCTCATGTACATCATGAGTTGTATAGGAGACACTTTCACTTTTCTTATCCACAGCAGATTGAACCAAACTGTCCTCTGATTTAGAATTTGTCTGTATGGTTTCCCGCTTGAGTAGCAACGCACTTTGAAGTACATGAGACACATCCAAAGAACTATTCAGAGTAGAGACCTTGTTCGAGGAAACATCAGGGCATTGGGAATCAGAACTAGCACTAGCCGCTTCATTTTTCCCAATCAAACATTCCAAACCACTCTTATCACAATCATGAGCATCATGCCCAGCCGGAGAATCTGCATCAGATTTATTTACTACAGTTTTAATACATTCACTGTCTTCTTCGAACTCCATCTGGTTTGCACCTGTTGAAGGAAATGCAGATCAATAAAACAGGACATAAATATAAAGTTAAAAAGAGAAAATTGAACAAAGCATCTGACCAAAACCTATGCTGGTACTCCTCTTTCCATCAATATTTTCTTGCCTGAGCTCCTTCTGCAACATATCTATACCAGGGAACACCAACATATTCATAGACTTCAATTCTTGCTTGAGTAATTCATCAAGAGTAGTGAAACCAAAAACATCTGTCCATGTATGCATGAGTTCAGAAATTGCAGGGATAATCAGTTTCTCAACCTTCAGAGAGCATAGTGTCTGAGAAGAAAAAATAAAATTAATTGGATGATCAACAGATAGCAGGGAAAAAAAAAATCAAAGGCAAGACAAATAAGAACTTGTAGTTTCAATAGTTTAAACATGTAAATACTAGCAAAAGAGTTCTTATTCCTTACCGATTCAATAGCATAGAAAAGCCGACGGCACATCCCTTGACGCCTGTACATATGGCGAGTTCCAATAAATGGCATTTCTGCCAACCGAGTTCCATGGAACCTAACCAACCAAGGATGGTTCCATTATCAGAATTCAACTGAAGCAAATCTACACTCAAACACACACAGCAAAGTTGTGTTCAAACTGAACATGATGTCCTCCATACCAAAACCTAACTTAGTAAAACATAAAAGTATTTGCTACATTAAATGACAGGGGAACCAAAGATGTATAGACAAAAGACTCGTGGAGTTATCTATAACAAGAAATTAATAAAAGACAACAGTCTTAAGAAGAGAATGACTCCTGCATAACATGCAATCATTATTTTCCAAACAAGAAAATCTGATTCTGGGAATTGCAGTCACTCACTTTTTAAAAGAATCTAGAAGACTCCATTCAAAAGTTAGAGATTGCACTAGGAATAGCAAGCAAATGACCATGGATTAGAACCTGATGGATGCAGCAGATATTATTTCATCACCCCTTTCCAGAATGACAGCATAAAAGCCACCAAAATTCAGCCGGTTAAAGTTTGATCTGAAAAAAGATAATGACAATTAATGAATGGCTCGAACAATCAGCAAAGCTTTAGCAACCTCCAGGGAAAAAAAGAAAGAAAGAAAAGCAGAGGGTCACTGATGCAGTAATACCAATAACAATATGAAGAGACACTGGCACCACAAAGTAACTAGAGCTAATGGGTCACACAGAGCAGTCTCAAATCAATGTATTGTTATTAAACCAGAGACAAAAGCACATATTTTGGCGCCCAATTTGAGAGAATGGTGCGAAGATGGCTAGACCATGCTCAACAATTGAAATAACCTGTGCTTTCTACATGGGCATAAAACATGTGTAGATGATTCATGCACAAGTTGCCTTCCTCATGATTCTCTCTTCAACAAGAGCTGCACAGTGACAGATAGCAAGACAAGGAAGCTTATCCATTCCATTGGTTACTCCCCCATTTCTTGAGCAAATTAAGCAAGGGTACTGCATATCCCTGGCCACTACCAGATAACTCTAGTCTAGCACTGTGATCCTGGATGGCTCCACCTTAGAAGCATTAACCCACCACTCATAATGTCACTTGAGGATATCACTGAGGCATGTGATCGATTAGATGCACTGCACCAGCATTAATCCAGTAATGCAAATGCAGTTTGAGCTGCTAAGAAAGATTTCAAAATCCCAAGCCCCTCCCCCGCCTTTTTTCCTCATTAGCAGCTGTGCGTTTTCTTTTTGCCAGCCCCATGTTACCCTCATGAGTCACAGACGCCTAAGGATTTTGTGCTCCCCTATTAATGATATATTCTTACACAGAGAACTCTTGCACCAGATTTTTAACAAAATTCATAATATGAGGTAATTGCTAGCTAGAATGTAATTCCATCTGGTTGACTCAGGTTATAAGGAAATATGAACCGCGTGGCATTATTATAAGGCTAGACTGATATTTAGATGCCCTGTGCCTGGTGAGTAAAAAAGAGAGACTATGCTGAAATCCAAGGGACAAAAAGGTGACTTGGATTAAAGACACAAGACATAACTGGGATTGAGATAACTGCCACCAGCTACTGGGATCAGTCTTAAAAATAGCCCCATGGTGAGCCAAGTATAAAGGCTCGAATTATTTTTTCTGTGGAAGTTAAGACTTGAACTAATTCCAATTCCAATTCTACTGGTGTGTATGCATGCATCTGCCCGAGCAAATCTCAGCTTGATGCTATTAACAAGAAAAGTATACAGGTTCAGTACTTTTAAGTTCGTTTAGAAAGTGTTTTGCTCCAGATTGGATTGAGTGAGCTGGGAAACCAAAAACCACCAAGTGATTGTGCCAAAAAAGATCTATGAAAAATCCTCTACATCAGACATGCAACTTGTAGCATCCGTGCTCTTATGGTCCAAGCTTAGCAAATTACCGCCTCATACAAAGGTGCATCTGATGGTTCATTCTATGCAAAGGTATACACAACTTGAATATGCAAGGAAGACTAATCTCCTTGTTGACATACACATACTTCTTCCTAACAATTGGCAATGCAAATCACATTAAAAACTTCATAAGATAATATCTAACAGCATAGCGATTCCATTAAAAAAACATAAGTTATAATACTTAACAGCTAGATACTTTGAAACTGATTATTCATATCCAAGAAGCTATACATGTTAAATGAAAACACAACTTTAACGCTGTCGATCAACTTCTTCATAAACCAGAAGAGAATTGCAGCAAAATCCAAAACACTGCATTCAACAAAAACTGCCTCAAGACCAAACCAATTGTCAGTAATTATGCACAAACAAGTTTTCAGAGTGTATACTATTTTAACCCATAAATGCTTCATGCATCCATGCTCACAAATGTATGCGATAATATAGCCACAATTTTCAATCAAAGTAGAATGTCTAAAGACATTCATTCCATGTTATTTGAGAACTGAGAATGCTTACCCACAGTTGTAGAGAACATTCTGAATTAAATTGATCCCACTCCTCCTATCAACAACTGGCAAAAAGCACTCGTCCATGACAAACAAAGAAACAGCCAGCTTTGAATTGCACTCCACCCTTTGTGGAAGTCCTTGGAGAGAGGCATCAGAATCTGCATCTACTCTATGAATTAGAGACCACGAAAACCCAGCATCTAGTTCATGTTTGACCCCAAGATACTTCTGCAACTGTTCAAAGAGCTGTACAAGCAATAAAAGGATTCATCAATACAGCGCATCTTTTGCGAACATAGATGATAACAATGTAGCAAAGACCAACCAGCAAGAGAAAAAAAAGTGTCACCGACTCACAAAACCAGATGTATTTTATGGATTACAAACTAATAAAAAGATGTTCCTAGATCTAAGATCTTAAAATGCATTAGCTACATAGAGATTCAAAGAAAGGTTTATGGTTTTAAAGGAAGAGTAATGCTTCCATAAAACATTTTTGAAGGTTCTACTTGAAATATGAAATTTCTTTTGCAATAGAATCTAATTTCCAAAACAACAAATGCTCTAGACCAAGCTTAGACCTGGATGGCAGTATGCTACAGGATACTGGATTACCAACACCAAATCCATCGTGTGATGACACAAAAATCATGTGCTACCCTTTGAAATAAACAAAGCAAAAGGGAAAAGGAATTGGAAAGCTAAGAACTCAATAGCTTCCTGATTTAGCATTGGTATTAACCAATGCCTTGATACAGTTGCTGAAATAGTGAAGCCCAAAATCCTACTCATAAAATTACAAATGTTTCACAAAGCCAAAAAGCCTAATAACCATTACTCTGCAAAATCACGAAATTAAAAGGTTTTGCGCAAAATATTAAATCATGATCCTCATAAAGTCTAAAGTATACAAGACTAACTCAATCAAAATCTTGAAATTAAAATATTAAAATCATGGAAATTGCAGAAAAAGATAACTCAAATTAACCAAACCCCTGAAAAATTACCTCTCTGCATTTCTTCTCACAAAACCTAGCAACTGGACTGTTGGTGTCAACGGAAAGAGCATCAAACTCCTGTGTGCATGAACTGTGATCTACAGAGACATGCAAAGTTAATGTCAATGAAAACAGAACAATAGCGTGAACAAAGATATGCATAGAAGCAGAAGATTTAAAACCATAGAAGAAAAGGACGGGTACATTTTTTTACACACAGACTACAGGTGAGAAGCTTGGAGACTGTTGTATCATCTCCCTGGGCATTTTTATCACTCGCTATCCCACAGAATTTGCAAGTACAATTTGGACAGTGCCAATCACCTTGGGGAAGCATCTGCAATGAGAAGACAAATATGAGTACTTTGAATGCCAAGGCCAAAACAAATGGAGGAAAGCAAAGCTACTAAGCACAATTATTAAACAAAAAAGCTAGCGTAGCCAATAAATTCCTGTGTTATTAGCAAGTGGATTAAACTTGCCCCCTACTTTTAAGGTGCAAGTTGAACCCAACCCCAAAAAAGAAAACCAAATGCTTGATGAGTGTTTTTCTCAGAATATCATTTGGAATGTGTAATAATCAACCTTATCATTCATTAAGTGCAAAAATTTTTCCAGTGTCAACCATCTAGTAAGATGGGTTACCTTTGTTGGGATTGTCCCAAATGAGCAACCAAAATGGTTCATGTGAATTCAACAAAGCTCACATACAAGTGGCAGATCTAGGACGGGGTTGTGAGTTAACAAATAGGTGGATTTCTTAAATTCCATTATTCCCAAGTGGAGTGATATATTCCATCTATGAAAATGCAAAATCCAAGCATCTGTAATGTTTCTACCATCAAAAAACATGTATCGTTATTCTTTCTGTCCAACCCAACTATAACCTGTGTGATGCGGTGGAGCCAAGGGGACCATTTATAGGGCACAATTACTACGCATACTTTTGGGTAATTGAACATAAGAGCACGCAAAAGATATAGCCTCAACCAGAAACACATACATACAAACACATATAAACATACATACACACATACACATACATGTGTGTGTGTGCACGCCAGTATTACCGCATCCAACTCCAGCCATTTACTTCTCCCATCCTTTTGTTCCCATACCATTCAAGACTGCGGGATGGAAAAAGAGGCCACATGGGAAACATCATGGAGAAAACAGGAGACACCAACATGATCACAGAGTCAAAGTAAAGAACATGCCACTACACATACCTTTATATCTAAGCAGCTCTGATGAAATGTTGATGGACAGCCATCACAACACATCAAATCTCCACCATCTCCACAGAGGCCACATGTATCATCATTTGGATCGTTACCATCAATGTCTACAGCTTGAAAACCAAGGCGTTTAACTGATTCCTGCCTCTTCCATGCTTCAATCTGGCAGTCCAAGAGAGAAACACCAGAGTCTAGATATGTATTTTGAAATGGCTGGCGCAGTTTGCTCCCTGCATGGATCTCAAACTTTGATACTGTGAGGATTTTGCTGCAGCAACCACAATGAATTCCATCTCTTGTAAGCCACCCTTCCAGCATCACTTTTGTTCGTCGACGATTCATGTAGCACACCTTTTCACTCAACTGCACAGTCCCACAGTCAATCAACCAGGAGAGGAGTGTCCGTTTCCCTGAATATGGAACAAATCCATCACCATCCAGGAATGTGCCCTCGTTAGAATTCCGTACCAACAACATACATCTGCCCAGTTTTCTACTTTTACTTCCCAGAAGAGAATTGGACCCAGATGACGGTTTCTCAGTGCCGTTGTGTAAATGATGCATGGAACTCTCACTTATTGAGTTTATACTGACAGAACCATTCCCACTAATTCTGCTCTTCAATGACTTTCCAACCTGCTTTACAAAGGAGCTTAGTTTCTCTTCATGACTACCACTGTCCATGCTCTCCTCATCATACCTGGTACTTGACTTTCTTACAGTAGTATCTCTTGCATCCTCACTGTCGCTGACATCTCTTTTCTTCCTTTTCAATTCTTTCTCAATCTTCTTTTTTGTCTTTCTTGTTAGTTGGCTGAGCACATCATTTGATAAAGGCGTAAAGGGAGAACCATCACCTCTGGATCTTGCCTCAGCCTCATCTAATTGCTTTAGAAGGGCATCATATGCCTTGATTATGGACCAGTAAGCTGTTCCGGTAGGATTTATATAAACTGCATCAAGGTAGTCCCTGTTCCTTCTAGGCCTATAGTCTATTGACCAGCCTGAATTCAGAAGCATCTCCCTTATCCGTTCTCGCAGCTTCTGTTTTTCCGTGCCACTACCTCGCTTAACTTTTCCTTCTTTAATTCTAGTTTCTGGGTGCTGGCTGTAAGGGGTTTTTTCACCTTCGCTGCTTGTCCCCTGCTTGTCCCCTGTTTTTTTGTCTTTGTGCTTTGGTCCCAGCTTTAACGATGCGTCACTGTCATCCGAATCCATGTCAAGGTCCTTGCTTTTCTTTGTTGCCAATGGTGTCTTCATAGGATTCTGAGCTTCAACTTTCTTTGGTCCCAACTTCAACAATGTCTCACTGTCTTCTGAATTCCTATCACTGACTTTACCATTCTTAGTTGACACCGATTTCTTCATATTCATTGTATTCTTCTCTGTCCTAGAAACTGAACCAGCTTTATCAAGGCTTTTAGGATCAGAGTAGACAGGAGGACGAATTAGAACATTCTTCTTCACAGATTCCTCTGCTCTCAAAACCTTTCTATTCCCCTCAGCTTCCAAAAGATCATACTTATTCAAATACTCACCAACCTTCTTTTTCTTGTTGACCATCACCTTTAAAACACCATTTTTCCCCTGAACCCGAATAGGTTCATCAGAATCATAACTATCCCTCAAAAATGACAACGACGACCGAGCTCCAACCCTAGCACCTCTCTGACATGGCCCACTTGACCTCTCAAAATATGAACCCTTTCTTCTATCAATAACAGCATTCCTACTGGAGCCTGACTCATATTCCCTTGCAATGCCACTTCTCCCTGGCATCATCGGCCTGAAATACCCCCTCCCTTCAATTCCACCATCATCAAACTGCTGCCTCCTCGACATTTCCAAGCCATTCCCATCATACTCATCAAACCCAAACATATCCAACTTATTCCTCTTCATTTCACTCAAATCCCCCACATTCCTACCAATCAAACCAACTTCGTTACGCCTAATATCCTCCCCTCTGCTTCTCTTCCTGCCAATATAACTCTCTTCATAACCGCTCAAACCATTGCATGCCCTCGATGTTTCAGGACCTACCCTCCTCCGCGGTGGCATTAAGAACTCGTCACTAGACCCTGAATCACTGTATTCCACCCTGAGCCTCCTTTTCTCTTTCTTTGACTCAAAAAACTTATGTGAACCAGAAGACCCCGCACCTCCCGCACCATCATTACCTTTCTTTCTCACAATCAAACAACCTGAAGAACTCCTATTCTTCACTATATACCCAGATGGATCACCAGATCTCCTTCCCTCTTCCATAAAGACAAAAAAAAAACCCAAAAACCCTAACTTTCCAAAATTCCCTTCAAAATCATCTCAAAATATAAAATATTTCCTATAGGAACAGATTTTATAGTCTAAATCTATCTCAAATCACAATATCAAAGTAAACGCCACCAGATCTGATGCCACTAACTATAGAAAAAAGTCGAGGATTTGGGTTTTCAGCGTTATTACCAATAAAAAGAATAGTAGTACCTTGCCGGATTTTGTAAACGGGAATCTAAAAGCGGTGCAGCACCGTTTGCTGACGTAACTTTCCGATGAAGAAAGCAATGGAGAGGGGGGTATTTTTATTTTTATTTTTATTTTTATTGAGGAGATAGGAGTGGCCTGTCTAAAATTATAAGCAAAGAAGCCAGTAATCCATTAGCTTCCTGTTACTGTTATGTTATTTCTTTTTCTTTCTGTTTCGATTTCCTTTTTTCTTTTTTTTCTTTTGGTCTTTTTTTCTCTTTATTGCATGCATGTATGTCTATTCCCCAGTTTTCCCCCCAACTCTCACTGTGCCGTCACCAGTCTTGGTTTGGCAGGTGGAATGGTGCCCGGGCTTCTTATGACGTGGCAAGATCAGAGCCGGATGACTCAGATGGTGGTCCTCTTGGCATATAGGTGACGTAGTATTGCGAGGTGCAGCGCGTGGGGAGCAGGAGGGACGACAGTAGATTCGGTGGATTATAGGTGGAGAACCTGGACTTTGGTTCCCTTTGATGAGATCAGGTTGTTCCGGTTTGATTTTTATAATTAGCTCTTATTGTAATACCTAGCAACCACAACAACGTTGTTAAGGATATATATGTTTTCTACAGTATATGAAAAATATAATATAAACTTGAATTGTTAAAATAAATTGTAAAATCATTAAAAAATAAATTCATGCATGATTTGTACACGCAGAATAGATAATCTCTGCTGCTATTTCGCCGCGAGAGTTTGAATCTCGAAAAAAAAAGGAACGAATTATCCGAACATCAATAACTTGTCAAGGCTTGATCTCCCATCCTGTTGTGCGTAAAAGCGACGTTAAAAATGCTCTGAACATAAAACAATTAAAAAAGCCAGTGTGAACTCGGGAATGTATCTTCTTCTTTTTTCTTTTTTCTTTTTTCTTTTTCCCTTTTCACTACGAGTACAGGTCTGATTTAACATTGAATTGGATAAATTTGATAACCAGCGCCAAAAAAAAAAAACAAACTTTGATGAATTGACATTAAAATAAAAGGTTTTGGTAAAATAGTATGATTTCATCGTGTTGGTTTGGTTTTATAAATGCATTAAAATAATAATCGCATTTTAGGATAGTATCATTTAGTAAATATAGTGTTTCTTATCCACGACATGGCCAACCATTCTAATTTAGTTCAATTGATTGGTCATTTTGTAATAATTAATAAAATCAATCAATAAATTTCAAAACAATAATTTAAAAAACTAGCAATGTGAGAATTTTAATATTTAAAAATTAAATAGTCTGCATACCGCAATATCTAATATAAAAAAAATTAACTCTGAAATCTCCTATGAAAATTCAAGTATGAAAATTTAAGTGTGGTCTAATGATTGAATATAAAATTATGGTCATTTTAAGTTATTGTTTTGATTTGATATGATTAAATCTCCTTTTAAATTTAATTTTATCCGTAAATATATTTAATGAGCCATTAATATAATTTGTATAAAATAGATTTTCATTTAGGGTTGAATCATAGCTTAAAATCACGTGAATAATAACTTTTGAATATTTTAATTGTTGTATATTTTTGAGTTTGCAAGTTAGACAAATATATTTTTTAGTTGTAAAATATATTTAATTTTTTATAAAATTATAGTTTTTGTATGTAATGTTCAACAAATTAATAAAATTACATCCAATCAATAAACCAATTGAGGTGCAAATATATTCTTTACTCGTAAAATATACTGGAATTTTTTTTATAAAATTATAGTTTTTATATGTAATGTTCAACACATTAATAAAATTACATCCAATCAATAAACTAATTGAGGTGAAAGATTGGATTATGACCTTGTTGCTCTTATTTAACTTTAATTTTGTTGTAAAGTTTGTTTTTTTAAAATTCATTAGGTTACGTTCTATCATGCTATAAAACATGTCCAAGCACATTATAATTTGATTTTTCCTTTCCTTTTTTTTTTCTCACATGCCACCAATCCGTTGGCCTGGAACACACTTTCTAACACAGTACAGTAGTATTTGCTTGTACAATATACCACGGAATACACCTTAAAAAAAACATGTAATGTTTGTTTTTTAATGAAATACATGGTGCGGTATATTTCTTAAACAAACATATCCTAGCCAGAGAACTCAACCTTGTTTTGCGTAAAACTTAATGATATTTTACACTGAAAAATCGAAAGGGGAAAATCATAGAATCAAAGTCCACTAGATAAACTTCTATTATATTAGAACAACAGGATCTCAAAATGATCTCAACAGTACAATGTTGGAGATTAACCAACCAAAGTTTTTGTCTTGTCGAGCTTAAATCATTATTCAACAAGTTGAACACGTACTCATGCTCAAAACTCTCGTGGACTCCCTTGTCCTTTGCTCTCGCTTTTTTCCTCCTTTATATCGCGCTTTCTGCAATATAAGAACTCACGAAGCATTTACTGCCATGACACATGCAGGATTTTCGATTTCTTTTATAATAAAAGTTGCACCCACTTGCGTCCACCTTAATAAGTTTTTTTTCTTAAAGTGTTATTGTAATTATCTTTAATAATCTTTTTTAATTCTTAAAAATTATTTTTAATAGACACCAAGATAACATAAAAATATTAATTTAAAAAAAAATTAAGTTTTTTAACAACACTTTTAAAATATAAAACGCTGTATGTATGCGCTGAGCCTTCATTTTCAAACATTCACATGTACCAGTCAAAGATTTCGACCCTAGCCTGCAAAAGGAACAGTCTACTCTTCGTCTTGAAGGACTGGTGTGGAGCCTACGTCTTGTCATTTTATTTTATTTTGTTTTCCATGGGCGTCACCTGGCAAGAACGAATACCATGAAGAATTATTGCGAGTAATATATTGTGTTCTATAATCTTGTGCTTTGCTATAACTCCTGTGTTATCTGTAATTTATGACAGTTTTACCAGAGTAATCTGATGCTGGTGTGGGCCCCTGCCCCCCCAGCATACCCCGTGCGCGCCTTATATATATGGTTGCTTTCTAGGCAATATTCTAACGGCGTAAAGTCCAAGTTCTTTCACAATCGACTCACACTCGGACACCATGTATAAGGAAAAACAATTGCACTTCAAAAAGGCCACCCGCATCTCCACTGGACGCTAGAACTTGCGTGTTAATTGTGCCTTTTCTGTTCAAGATGCTTCTTGAAGTGTCGTGGTGTAGTTCGAAGAAAAATGGAGTCATTCTCATGTTTTAAAGCAAATATTGCACGTTCATCGGATAGAATCCAGATGGAGCGGTTGTGAATTTGTGGGTTTTGGAGATTATGTTTTTTTCTTCGGTTTGGGATGTTGATGGTAAAGATGTGAGATCAACGATGGGAGGGCCGGTGAGAGAAGGAAGGAGATTGGTGACGGCTGAGGGAGGAGGAGAAAAAAGGGGAGGAATTTTCGAGATAGGCAACGCTCAGGATCGCAATAGATACGCGCCAAATGATCGATTGAGATATCAACTACAGCTCAATTGTCATTTTCTAATCAATTTTTTCCAGCTACTGCTGTCGCCTGGAGGCTCTGAAAACTCGTACTCACCATGCAGCGCACCAATGCCATCCACTTATATCACCGGGTAACGCGTTTGCATCCAGGCTATCCACGCTCACAACAGGTGAAAAATTCAGAATAGAAATTAACGCTCAGGCCATGACCCTTTTCCCCTTGAAGAAACTGCCACTGTCAACTTCTGTTGAAGTATATTTGAGGTTAGGACTAACACAGCGTTGCAATCAAGAATTGCTAGTAGAAACTAACAAGAAATCTTGGAGAACAAAAATATTCATAATCCTGTATCGGGCATAAGAATTGAAAAGGTGTGAAGAGTGAAGCGAGAACAATTTGCATTAGCAGCATCAGGACCACCCAAAAATAACTTCAACAACGCAAAATTGTTACACAATCACCTCAACAAATGATTCCTCGAATATTAAACCTCTATAAGGGCATGTTCAGACAGCTGGCAAAAATAACTAAAGCGTCCCAAAACAAAAAAACTTGGCAAAACTTCATTGGAGGATTGGTAGATAAAATGCAAGAAGGAAACATCCAGGTTCCCAGTCGTATTACTGTGATGGGAAGGTAGCTCACTCGCTTAGATCTCACTTCTTCTTTGCAGCATCTCCAGCCTTAGTCTGCATATAGAAGAAACATGTTCGGGATCAACAGTTTGGATATGGAGGCTAGAAAAATCCAATAATAAGGAATGGGATTGCCAAAGAAAACTTGCTAAATTACCTTCTTTACACCTCGAACTTTCTTGGCCCTATTCTTCCTCTCCTTTAGTTGCTTCCTTGATTTTTCCACCTTGGTGGCTAGTCCATTCTATCATCAAAACGAGCAATTATTCAGCATAAAACACAAAAAACCCAGGCACTAGAGTACTCAGTATACACTGAGAAAATCATGTTGAACTTCAGAAAACTAAATCAGTTTCTTGTTTCACCAATACATGTGGTGGTCGTATGGCAAATATGGTTCCAGATCAAAGAGCTAATAGCTGGCATATATCCTAAACTGTAGATGTTTGTGAGGCTTAACAATAAAAGCAGACATAATTATTCTAACAAATACACCAAAGCAGTGTGCAAATATAGAATCTGCATTGTCTGAACATAAAAATTCTGATACTAGTCTCAAGAAGAGTAAAAAAGGCATTCAACATCTTCATACCGCAGCTTGTCTATATCAGCTTCCATTGCATTGGCAAAAAAAATATTCTCTTCACTTTGAATAGTTTTTAGCGGTACCAAATTCCTCGTTATTGATCCAGAATCAATTCAGTCAAATTTGAATTGTAGCAAGAAAAATGTTAAAATATATAAGCTGTATGCAAATGTTGAATCTGTTTTGTCTTGAACATGATAAAAAAACCTTTAAGACGCAGATTTCAGATGCTTTTGTGAGACATGTCTAAAGAAGAATAAAGAACGCATCCAGCATCATCATACAACAGTTTGTGAATATTAGCTCACCTTAGCTCCAAGATCCCCAGCTCATTAACATAAAGAAAAAGGACAACATTTGGACTCTAAATCAATAACACAGGAGATGACTTTCCAAAAAATTGACAAGTTAATGATCCAACCAGCAAGCAAAGTACTTGTATAGCAGCTAACTTCTGTAGTCTCTCAATTACGTGAAGACTCGACATATTATCCACAACCCCTCAAACCATCTTACCAATTAAAACTAATGCTATCCTAGGATCACAAATGCATTTGCATTTCTGCATTCAAAACAGGAGACAATACTCTCCGTGAATAATGTGCAAAAGGCTACAGAAAGAAGTGATACATACAGGCTCTCAGAATTCTATTTGAAGGTTAAGAGAAACTGAAAGGTGTGTTTTAAGGTTTTAAGGTATTGGCTAGAAAATTCCCAGGCTACTTGCATACATGCCACATGGATGTAAAGAAGAGCTGATTTGACCAAAGTGCTTATATGACTGGAGAAATAGTTGATACAAGTTATTGCGAAAAAAATCAATTAGCTTGGATCATGAAAAGGTTTTGATATGTTTATATTTTAATAAGCATCCTGGAGGGTTCTGAAAATGCCCATCATACACTAGGTTTTGTTCTTTCTTTGCACCATGAGGAGGCCACCCACACACATGATTCTATTTATAATCTGAATTAACAGAATAGGTTTGTTCATTCACAGAGAAATTTCAAGCTAGTAAAAACCAATAAGTCCACATAATCAGAAATCAAGCAAAGGGTTAGATAATCACATTTTCTTTTAATCAAATAATGCAGAAAAAATCTATCAGCAGGTATTATTTTGCCCATTCTTTCCCTGAATTAACTATTAGCCTCGCTAACATATTGTGTAATGCATATGCGCATTGCAGCTGCATAAAGATGATCCGACACTAACAAAGGAACGAGACATTCAACAAATGCACTAAGTAAGCGGATGATGAACATTCTAGAGCAGTAGCAGGGGAGTTGAGCAGATTGGCAGTTACCCTGATTAGCCTGTACTTGGGCTCGTACTTCTTGGCGCTCTCAACAGAGTCATAAATCAGCCCAAACCCAGTTGATTTCCCGCCTCCAAAATGAGTACGGAACTTGAACACAAAAATCGAATTCAGATCTTTCACTTCATATAAACTTGCCAACTTCTCTTTCAATTCAGCCTTCATAATATCCCATTATCAGATACCGAAAATCACATGAAAAAAAAGCAGTTGGGAACACATGAAAAAAAAAACTAACCACATACCTTAGAAACATTAGCTCTCCCAGGATGCAAGACGTCGATGATCTGTTTCAAAAACCATGGTTCGTTTATAGACTGTATTATTCTAGAAACCAAACAGACCTAACAAAGAACAAAGAAAGGAAACTGAAGAGATGGAACTCACAAACTGCTTCCTAGAAAGAAGCCTGTTTGTCATAAACTTTCTTGTTCTAATAGTCACAGCCTTGTCTGCCATGGTTGTCTGTAACTAATAGACTTCTTCTCTCCTTGACGACGCTGATAGGCTTTGATTCTGCCGGAGGCTGCCTTTGGGCTAGGAGAGGATGATGAAGGTGTTCTTATTAGGGTTTTATGCAGTAACAGTGTGAAGCAGTTTGGGTTCTGTTTGGCTCTCGATGGTTGTACTCTCCAGTGTGTGATTAGATCTATCCGGCTCCAGCTCGTGATATCTAATCAAAGGACATGGGCCTGCAAAAAAAGACTCGCCTAACACGGGCCTGAGTTCAGGTCAAATGTAACTTTCCAGTCCATCCACAATAGCATCAGATAGATTACACGTCTGAATTGATAAACGGTCCAGATTCATAATAGATGGGACCCATTGTTAGTTGACACACCCGCACCTGATTCAACTTGGCATCCTTCCCCAGTCCCAAAAGCTGGCGAAGCGATTTAACGTGAATAGTAGAGACATGAATTATTGTTTATGTAAATAATAGTGTATAATTCTAGTTAGATTTAGAACTGGTTTAAAATTAAATGTATTAAATTAAATCTAAAAGAAAATTTAATTTTAATTTAATTTTAATAATTTTTTATTGATAATATAGTATTTATAAAATTTAATTATAATTTTAATTTAATTCTTAATTGTATTTTATTTAGTGTTGTTGTGCATTTAAAAAATAAAAAAATTATAGTTCTTATTGAATGTATTTTATACATGATAGAATTGTAGATAATTTAATTGAATGATAAAAAATATTGTTTATTTTATGATGTAATAGTAATAGTTAAATCTACAATATTTAAATTAAAAATAATCAATATTAATATATATTTTTTAAAATTATTTTATAACCTTAATTTCAAAAGCATTCTTAATCATACTCATTAAACTACTTTTTATTCAATCTCAATTTTAACTACAGTTTTAACCAAGTATATATAAATATCAAACCAATCTTAAGTAACTTATAAAACAATTTTTTTTTCAAATCACAATTATCTTTTCTTAAATCATAATTATAAAAACTACTATAATATCAATAAGACTCGTTTCTATTGTTTTTTTAATGTTTTTCTTGTGTATATCTTTGCTGCATATTATGGTTCAATAGGTGGCTCCTTTAGAGAAAGTTCTCTCATCTTTTAAGGTGGTGACTCTTCTTTCTTTTTTGGTGGAAGATGCTCTTCTTCCTGGGACTATATAGACTCTGAGGGAAGTAGAAGGCTGGGAGGAGGACGGAGAGATAACAAAATAGATGCTATAATAATTATTACTAGTATCGTGGTCTTAGTTTTATCCTGTGCTAGTTTTATAATTGCTTTTTGCTACTTTTAATACCAAAGAGATTAAAAAGAAAAAAAAATCAAAACAATATAGAAAAGAGCCCATAAAATCACAACAGTACACACTTGTAATGGTGTATGTTTTGAATATCGAATAATGATAGTGTTTTGGTTTCTTTAACATAATAAATATTCAAAACAAATCAACTTTCATTTTGGTTTCCAAACAAAGACTCTTGCTTTCTTTATAAAACAAGGAATTTAATATTGTAAAGAAATCAATACCTAAAACATGTTAGAGCTAGTTTATAGTTCTTTTCAATCTTGACACTGTAAGTGGGTCTAATGGGCATGACTTTTTCACTTCAAAATAAGCTTCATAAAATTTTCGGCACTGCATACACTTTTACAATGAGGGGATGGCACTGCATGTTGACAAGTGAGTTACCAGGACTTCTTGGTATCTTTCTTAGAATATTATATTTATGATTTGTTTTTTACTCCATGACATTCAACTAATGTCGTGTCTCTTTTTCAACTATGAATTTAGAAACAATGTCGGCGCTTCTACGATATCCAAAATACATGATCTTTAGCTTTTCATTTGTGTGTCAAGCCTATTCTATCCAGTAATTAATTTCGACCCTTCTATTTATTGCATACCTATAAAATAGTCATTGCCTTATATTTAAGGAACCATTAGAAGCGGTGGCTAACCATTAGTCTTTGTTTATCTTCATTTCTTCTTATAGATCATATAATAATTGAATGTTTTTATGAGCCCTACAAATTTTCTAATAGGTAGAAAAGTATACTACCATTAGAGCATTGTTAATAAGGTTTAAGCAGCTTTCAAGCGAAGAAAACAAGAAGTGTGATGCAGGGTCACTGGTGAATTTCAACAATGTTAATATACAAAGAGAATGCATTCTTGGAAAAAATTACATAGTAGGAAATTCATCCGTTTCAAATACTTCCTTTGACAAATCGATTACTTTCCATGTTTATTTTGATATACTAAGCTAACTATTTATCTGTGATACTTTATCCTTTTCAAAGTACTATATGTTAATTAAATACTTTTTAGGATGACTTTGGATTGATCAATTAGAGCAACATATACTTTTAAACCTTAGAGTTTTTATTTATTTAGAAACACATAGTCAACAAACCCCTAGATGCAAATTTTACAAAAAGAATATGATCACTAAACACTGCTACAAGGGCAAACTCTCCTTTTCTTTTATTTTTCTATTGTTACTAAATCTATTTTAAGTGGTTATTCAATGGATCGAGGAAGTTATGCATCACAAATATTGTTAACTTGAAGATAGCTTTTATTGTAGCTTCAAGTGAAACAAAAACATGTATAAACCAAACAAAAACATTAATCATTCCTTTCTAGACTATCATTGGTAAACATTAGACCATCTGTATCTAGATCTTCTTGTGGTGAAATCTTTTACTTCCCCCTTCAAATGGAATTAAAATGATGTTGTAAGAAAAATAAAGGAATATTTGTTATCCAAAAAAGAAGTGATGCGTGCGTTAAATAGAAGCCACCACTGGTTTTTTATTTTTATCTTTAAATAGCTCCTACTTGTTAACTTGACCTCTTACAAAATATATTTTGAAAATTTGAAATATCCATATTTTTTTATTTTACATGTACTTTTCTCCAAATACCAATTCATAGGTGACAATCATAATGAATTTTTGAAATTAAAATTAAACTGCATAAAAATATTTAATTAGTAACAGATCAACAATGAAATATTCATTGCTAATTTACATATTCAGAAACCGAATTTTAGTAACGAATAATTAATTACTAAACAAATCAGTAACTGATAATCTATTACTAAAAAATTAGTATCTATTATTTGAATTTGAAATTATTTATTGCTAATTTCACTGCTGAATTTCATTCATAATAAATTTTAATATTATCTCTAACAGACTAATCAGTTACTAATAGACTTATTTTTGTTAGTTTTGTTTTTAAATTTTATTCATAATAAATTTTAATATTATCTGTAACGGACTAATTAGATGCTAATAGGCTTATTTTCCAGCAGTGATAGGCTGTAGAGGTGCTCTGGATTCCGCAGGCTGAAAATGAAACATTGTCTGAGCAGGGATTTCACCAAAACTACCCACGTTTGAGGCCGGATTTTATGACCTGATGAAGGCACCTGTTCGAAACTTTGATGAAAGGCAATTTTTAGTTTTGGAACGCAATGCACTGCAAGTAGGAAGATGTTTTCGTTATGTCAAGAGTCTCCTCCACTTGTAGGATTGATTACAATATGTTCTAGGATATGTTTGACACCTCTGCGTGCTAAGAAACTTCATTCTGTATATATCTGCCTGTAAAGTCTTGTTACCTCATTTAGACACAATTCTTACGAATAAAACGACAGTTAGGAAATTTGTTGTAGGCTTACCATTTGATTTGCTATTTTCCAAATAAACAAGCTCCACACGGGGCATGTTTGTATCATATTGATAGTCTCGAACTTCAGGTACTTTTCGGGCAAACATGAGAAATTAATCTGACAACAAAGGATGATACGAGGATGATAGTTTTTGTTCTTGTAACTTGATTCGACCATCCCGTTTAATTTCACATGTATCCCACTAACAGTTCGGTGCCATATATGTAGCCAAGTTTTGTTACCTTGACTCTTCACTTTCTATAAACTACCTATCTTCATTCACAGAGGAAATCAAAGGTGCCTTGCGATCTTTGAACGTCGATGCACAAGAACTCGAGGTAACAATAATGACATCCTAAATATTGTATTGTCCACTATGTTGTTTACCTTGTATATACGTTACCATTGTTCTGTATGGGCTGTCGAGGTGCTATGGACTCCGCAGGCAGAGAATAATAATACTTTGTCTGAGCAGGAATTTCTTAAAAATATTTGTTTTTAAGCTCTAATTTCTGAAATCGAGAGTCCTGATTAAAATTTTTTTGCAGGGGTACGTAGTATTATATTCAGATAAAGATAACAGAGAATAAGGTGTAAAATAATCATGTAGCTTATTCACTAGAGAAGAATAATTTCAGCAATCAAACTTAAAAACGAGAAGTGTGCCCAGTACAAGCCACGGTTGCAACTCCATGCCATATCCCTCGGTAGAGGTATTTCATTCTAGATAAATAGTGTCTGATATTCTCAAGCTAAGAGTACCGAAATCGAGCTGCAAGTTTGGTTTCTGCAAACTAATTGGAAATGTGAAGCCTCCAATTTCCACAGATGACAACTACGGTACGTGCTCTGAAGGACAGATATTTACATTTATGGGTAGCAGGTTCCAATTAATGGGCGACTAAGAGACACGCCAGCACATTGGGCACGTTATAGGCTTCGCAGTCATACAGCCCCATGTAAACCCAGCAAGAAGTCATAGAGCCATAAGTGAGAAAGTGGGGGGATGGGATGTGGCATTAATTATATTTGTTATGTGTTTTAAAAATATTTTTAAAAAATTAATTTTTTTAATATATTAATATTAAAAATAAATTTTAATAAATAAAAAAATTATTTTAATATATTTTTAAATAAAAAAATCCTACATTGAATTCTACATGGAAAAGGTAGGTGGGGAGGGCGCTAGCTTTCGGAAAAGATCAATAATGAGAAGTCATAAAGAAAGCTGTCTCCGCGCTGGATAACTTTTCTACTGCTCAAGTTTTTCCATGCTTGGAATGCCGCCATGACACCAATCTACAAGTTTTTTTTTTGGTAAGGCCAATCTACAAGTTTCCAAAAGCGAAAGTTCAAAGTTCATACTTTTTTAGGATGGAATTTTCTTTTGTTTCGAGTGGATTCCTACATCATTAGCTACTTTATCGAAGGGGGAAAATGACTCTGATTTCCGCCGTTAGCTCCATCTGTCCTTTTACTATCAATGATGTTGCTAATACTGTGATACAAGCCCTCAAACTCATAATTTGTTGTAATTTAATCCCAATCCTTTAATTTATAATAGCTGATCTACTTGTGTTATTTTAGCCTCGACTTGAAAATTCAACAGTGCTCTTACTGCTTTCTAAACCACGAAAACACTCTCAATGCCATGAAAAGAAAATCCCCCAATGACAAAAAAAGGACGTTTCATGTATTTATGAGCATTCTACAATTTTTCGCATGCACTTAAGTGATTGTATCGTAAAAATGTAAGAATACTGGTGCGTTATCGTATGCAGGAGGTTAGAGGATTGAGAGTCGTCACACTCAACTGCTTGAAATCAAAGGATTGGCACGTAATTAGAAGAAGATCAAAAGTTTGAGGACTTTTACATTATCAACTAACTGACGTGAAGAGGACTAAAACTAACGTAGTAAAACCACAGCATGGTAGCCTTTCTTTTGCTTTCTTCCACACGCTGGCACTGACGAAAGGTATTTGCAGGTCGCAATAATGGCATGAGGCAGGCCTATATGCCCATTGGAATAGTGCTGTATTGCATCAGTCACACATCCTTCAGATACGTCCAGCTCAAGTTGACAACTTGTGATCACGCTGGAAGCATATGCCTGCTACTAGTTAGGAGGTATTGAACGCTCAAATTGCATGGGACCATTCCACTTCAGTTTGCTCCGTGAGTCAATCTATCCTTCACGGATCTGACTATGCGAGAGAAAAGTAGAGGCAGGGGGCACAATATGATTTCATTAAAATGAATCATGAACTTCTGGAATTCAAGGCTTCAGGCTTAGAGTTCAGAGGAGGGCAATTAGCATGTAAAATACAAATAAATAGTGAAATAATAGAGAGATAAAAAGTTTTGGTGAACTTGCACGTTTTTGGATGTTATGGTTGGGAACTTCAATAAAAATTTAATTGATATTTCAATTCATAACCGTAATATTTATTTAAATTCATCTTTACCGGTTCGTTAGGAAAATCACAAGAATATATTTAGACATCTACAGCATCAACAGGAAGGGAAGTTGCCCTGTGAAGGGAATGTGGAAGCAAAGCTCCTGCATAGAAATTCTTAGCCGTGATCATTTGCTCGGGGCTGAACGCCTTGTTGATTTCCTCATAATTTTGGACCTCTGTATTTGCTGAGTCAGCACATCTTTTATCAGCATCTGTAGGAAAATAAGAAGTGAATTTCTTGGCAGAGGAAAGAAACTTCAGGGCAGCTTCATTGCTTCCTCTCTTTTCTTTAGGCAACATCAAAGCCAGAGAAAGCACGTTACCTTTCTGGTGCTCCATGTTCTGTGAATTAGGACTCTGGCTTGAGGTTTTTGATTTGACTCCCAACTGTTGGTCTTTGAGCTCCCTTAACTGCATCTGATACTTGGCTTTAAGCCATCTTAATTCTTGCCTAATTTCGTTCTCATAATCATCCCAGTAAGCGGTGCTAAATGCCGAAGGATTCTCGCAGGTAGATTTTCTTGCGCTGGATTCTCTATGAGTGTCCATGTTTACGATTCTTTCTTGCTCCTCAAAGATTGTATGGTTTACAGCGATGTGACCCTGCCCACAATGAATCTCTCTAGATCCTTGTGAATTGGGTGCATTTCGCTGAGCCCAAATGTCAGTACAATTGATTGTTGTAGATTGGCTTGGTGAAACAGGGGCACAATCAGTAATGGTACTTTGCTCAGGGCCTTTGACTTGATATGTGATTTCCTCGAACCGCCCATGCACAGCTGCACATCCATGTTTAGAACACGGAAGGACTTCCAGGTTCCTGGTGCCTGAACTGTTTGATGAAAAATAATCCAGGAGGTTACCATGTGAAGCACAATTCTGACAAAAACTTGCATCTGTGCACTGTGGACTTTGCTCTATTCCCAGCCCCCTCTTCCATTCCGGTACTAGGGTTGAGATTTCACCATCGATCATGTCTGCTATCTTCAAAACATCTTGGTCTATAATACCAAGTTCATCGAACATTTCAGTCGCAACACTAAATCCAGTATCAGTCTCAATGTCAAATGGAAAGTAGATGTTTCGTATGTGACCTGTTTAGAGAAGTTACAGTGTCAGTATGATTTTTATGCTGCATTATTCAGTCAACATCTATGTCAAAACACAATAATGGTCTAGAAATTTAAAACTTCTCTTACCTTCCTTATCTGCAACCCTGAGCCTCAAGAAGATGCCATCATCCTCTCTCCACCTCCCTTTAATTGCAATGTCAACATTTCCCAAATGTTCATCCTCTTGACAGATGAAAAGATCAATTGGGCTTGTCTCGAGCTCAAGTTGATGGTATTCTCTTTCATTCTCAAGATCAAAACCCAGATAATCAGTGTAACCATTGGTCAAAGAGCTGTTGCTGCAATGAATTCCGTAGAGAGGTTGTGTCACAAGAGGACCTGCTCCATTCAAGCCTCCTTGGTAATAATGTATTGGTCTCAAATCAAATCCACAATCGTCAATTAGAAGAAAAGGGTCATTTAAAAGCTCTCTGGCTGAGAGCCTAGCGGACACAGTTGCTAGACATTTCTCAACAAATTGCCGCACATCAGGATCTTTTACTTTGTACAAAGAATCAGGTTTTCTCCCCTACATGAAAATAAGAAATTGTAAAATGAAGTAATGAAGATAAATTGGATCAGCAAAAAAACTGAAGAGTTCGTAGTTCCTACAGACACGACTTTCTTATAAATCTGACCAGCGTGGTTGCATTCACTGTATGGATAATCAAAGGTGACCATCTCCAAGACACACATCCCAAAAGAATAGATGTCAACTAATTCATTATACTCCTCCTCGTACACCTCTGGAGCCATGAATTCTGGTGTTCCTGGGTAATAAAATAAACTCAAATATATACTTACATTGAAGAAGCTTCAGCAGTTACTTTAATTTAAGCACTCTGGATTAGAAAAATCATCTGCAAGCATTTCTGATTGAACAGTGATTATGTGTGCATGGGAAAGTGTAAAAAGGCATAGCCCGAATGCAAGTTTTCAGTTTGAAAAACCAAAGGATGAGATAAGATCTTAGAAGGAATTTGAGAAACCTGGAATTGAACTTACCAACACAGTGAGCAGCGTAGGATTTCTTAAGAATTGCAGCAAGGCCAAGATCACCAATTTTGACTTCTCCCTGGTTACCATTAACAAAAATGTTGTCACACTTGAGATCTCTGTGGATAACAGGGGGGTCATGGCTGTGAAGATAGAGAAGCCCCTTCAGTATCTGCCTACACCAATGCTTGACGGCTCTAATATTTACTCTCCTGTGTTTTAGCCTATACCTGCGCAGAAAAAATGAAATTCAAAAAAAAGAATGAAACGTGCCCACACTGAATAACAATTAATGAATTTCAATCACCCAGATAAGCAAACTAACAAGAATGAAAGACTAAATTTCTTGAAACTTGAACAGTGCTTACTGTCTTAGAGTACCGGAGGTGAACATCTCAGTGACAAAGTTGATGTTCCTGTTAGCAGTATCAACCCAAGAAGTATAAAATTTCATGATGTTTTCATGGTTTAAAGTCTTGAGTAGGTGAATTTCACAGTAAAGCCTCTCAAGATCCTCAGGTCTCTGGAGGGAATCACAGAGCCTCACCTGATTCCAAGCTACCTCAATTCCTTCATACTCATCAAAGGCTTTATAACTGCAACGCAATGGACAAAAATAGAAACCATCGCGTTCAGAAAAGCTGGATTCACATTTAAATGGAAAACCAACCACAAATTAAAACCCAAAAAAGAAAACATCCATACACAGTCTTTGAAGCTCCTTTGCCAAGAATTTCATTGTACTGCAGAAAGCATTGAGAAAAGACATTTATGTGAGACTCAAAACTCCAAATATTGATGACAACATGCAAGAAAGAGGATATGCGTGAATGTATATTTACTCTTCTATATCTGCCAGTGGGATCAACTTCAACAAACTCCACGTAATCTGTTTCGAGACTTGTAAGGCCATTCATTCTATATATCCTTAAAGCTCTGCAAAATTTCTAAGCAGATGAGAGAGAACGAAGGAAGTACACCTTGCTGGTTCTCCACGATATTAATAGCAGTCGAAAAAAACTGAAGAGCAGAAATATTATTGTTATTTTTTTTTCTTTTTGTGAAGGAAAGAGACTAAAACAAGATGGGAAGAAAAAACATATATTTAGTGACTGAAAAAATAAGGAAGTCACAAGTGCAGTTAGTGTCTCGGTGAGTCCATAAGAAGGACAAGGTTACAAGCCAACTACCATGACTTTTCTTTGTTTACATTAAAAGGAATTTTTTATTTTTTAAAAAAAATATTTTAAATTAATTTTTTTCATAATTTTCAATCATTTTGTGCTGTATTAAAAATAAAATATATATATTAAAATATTTTTAAATCAAAATCATATTAAAAAATAACAATTACTACAGTCAGACTGAAGGACAGAACCCAACAAAACAGCCTCTGTCTGGTTGACGCTTCTTTCTATGCAAATGCATGCCTTAGTTCTCTGATCTCCATCTCGGCACAGGCTGCAAGACCAAGACTTTCTCTATCCTGCAACAGCTTGCATCAACCTGGACCAACCATGTTTTTCTTCTGTATCTATTTTCTAGAAGGTTTGTTTGTAGAAGAAGATGTGGGAACTAGGATTTTTATTTTTTGGTGAAAGGTCATTTTTGCATCATGGAAATCTTATGAAGCTTTATATTTGTTTATATTACCTTTTTTTTTCCGTTGCGGGTACCATTTACCTGTAAAGATTACAGTTTCGCTGAGTCATTTGGTGTTTATTTGTAAGANTCTAAGATATCCTGATCAGTTTACATGCACCACGTTTAATTTTTAAATTTAATAAACATCTTATAATAAGTTTAATAAATAAGTAAAATATATATTGAGGCTTGAATCTATAATATGTAAATAAAAAAAACTTTGTTAGAATCGTTGAACTAGAAGTTTTGATTCCTTAGACCCTGTTTATTTGCAAGAAAGTTGTTTTCTTTTTAAAAGTGAATTCCGGAGAAAATAAATTTCTTAAAAGTAAAGTATTTTTTGATATTTGGCAGTATTATGGAAAATAAACTGGAAAACACTTTCTAGTATTTGGTTATGTTATGAAAAATGAACTGGGAAATAATTTATTAATATTTTATTTTTCTCAAGTTTATTAAAATAATAAAGAATAAATCTTACAAATTAAAAGGTTGAATAATAATGAAATTGAAAAAAACAATTCATAAATTATCTCAAATAAAATAAATAATAATCAAAACAATAAAGATCAAATCTTAAAAAAAAAGATGGAGAAATTAAAATAATAATAATTAACATTTCATAAAGTATTTTAAATAAAATAAATAATAATAAAAAAAATAAGGACCAAATTTGATAGAAAAAATTTCAATAAAAAAATAATAGGAGAAAAGCAAATAACAATTATAAAAATAAGGATCAAAATAAATATAAAAAATAAAATTTAAAAAATAAAATTAAAAAATAAATATTCAAAACAAAAAAAAATATATATATATAGCAATCAAAGTTTGAGGATCTAATTTGATATAATCAGCAAATAATGATATTTCTAAACTTTTCACAACTTCCGGAAAGTGTTTTCCTCTCAAATTTTTCAGGAAAATACTTTTCTAAAAATCAAGTCAAATTTTCCTTTGACTGGAAAGTGTTTTCTGTTTACCAACTTTCCTAACAGCAAATAAACACAAGAAAGTTTGGAAAGTGTTTTTCTGAAAACCACTTTCCAGAAAACAAACACGGCTAAAAAGAAAAATACTTTACTGAAAATCAAGTTAATTTTTTTTTTACTAAAAAATATTTTTTGTTTATCGAAAAGTATTTTTTATTAACTGAAAAATGTTTTTTATTGGTCAAAAAATATTTTTTATTGACCGGAAAAAATTTAAAAATCCCTTATTTTTATTTTTATTGTACGATAAATCTTGAGTCACACTATATGTGTATATATATTCTCAACTGGAGATCTAATATTTAATTAACAACTAAGGCAGCGTCGGATTATCTGGCTGGGTTATTGACATAGGACGATGCCTTGTCGTCGGAGATCATAGCATGGAGTCAACATGTACATGCCACTATGAGATCAGTCATGTGGAACCTTTAAAAAGGTTTGATGTTTATTTCGCTATTTGAAGCAATTTTCAATTTTTATTTGTTTCCTCGTAAACCACGAGTTATGAACTACTTTTGAGCATTAACGACAACAATGATGTGGTGTCATTGTACAAAGCGTGTCGGAGTAGATGATTCGTCAACTGCACCCCCTCAAAATATCTCCGGACTCCAAGGTGGATTGTGAGGCCATTAGGGTACTGGGATAGTACTATTATGTCGTTTCTCAATGAAATAGTACATGGACAGGAAAAATTCATTCAAAAAATAATCAAAATCTTCAGAAAAATGAAGATGAGGGTATATCTATTTTTTTTTAATTAACGTGGGTGTTCAGGTCAGCTTTCGTGCACCACGACTAATCCTACGGGTCCTGAAGTTAACGACTATGTAAGCCTCCAGTGGCCATCATATGAGCAACCAAAGACTCAAACCTGAGACCACAGGGGGAGCAAACCCCTTGATTCCAAATCCTTACCACTTGGCTACCACCTAGATGGTTGGGTATATCTATCTTTTTATTATTATTCGACAGTGATAATTTAGATTTATTGGATCAGCTAAGCGTTAACTGAGGTTTAATATTTTTAAAATAATCTCAAAAACATAATTTTTATAATGATTTAGTGCATTTAAATTAATAAATTTAGCTGAATGCTGATCACAAGATCCAAATTCAAGAAGCAAAGTAAAATAGCAGAATTTCCTTGATCCAAGTACAATACGCTAGATGTAAACAATATTTATGTTACAACCAATAACTTTGCAATTCTTTTATATTTTATTTTTACTATTATTTTCTTTACAAGTTATAAACTTTCATTTTTTTAATTTTTTACATATTTAATTTTGATCTAAAATTTTATTTTATTTATTTTTTATTTTTTAGTACGAGAAATAAAAGAAAAGGTTAAGTTATATTCAACATTAATAGTCTTACCTGTATTTTTTTTTGTTTTGCTATCCCATCACATGAGACGGTAGATCCAAGCAGGAAGCTTTTTAATTTTTATTTACTTTTGGGTTTTTAAATTTATTTTTTTATTATTTAAAATCATTTCAGAGTTTAAGCACATGACCTGCGCTAGAGGGCTAGCTTGCTTGGGTTTTTTCAAGCTCAAAAGTGATGGGCTACTTGGGCTAGCCCTGTGTCATTGATTTTTTTTCTATTATTATTTTTACTGATTATATATTTTAATGTTGAGTTTTTATTATTTTTTATTCTAGCAAGTTTTTGAAAAAAATTATAATGTTTTTTTAACGTAATGCAATTAAATTCTTAATTGGTTTATGATTAAATTTTCAATTATTTTTTATGATATTAGTAGTGTTTTTTTTTTGCATGGACCTGTATAATTTTTTAAAAAAATTATTCAAATATTTTGTTGAATGTTTTTTCTAATTATTTTTTATTAAATAAAAAATTAATTTTAAAAAAATTATTAAACATTACTGAGCATATAATTCATGTCGCATGGTTAAATTTATTCATCAATATATAATTTAATCTTATAATATATTTTTTATTTGTAGAAATAACTCTATATTGTACATTTTTATTCTATAGTTATAATTTTATATAAAAAATACATCTAAAAAGATTATATATTCGTTTTTTTAAAATAAAATTTACTTGACTTGTTCCAGAGGACGTGTCTAATAGCTAGTATTATTCTAAAATAGAAAGTTCCAAGGTCCCTTGAAATATCAAAGTCCGTGGTACATCTGGTTGCCTTCATTGCATGCCAGCGATTCGAACAAGCTGACACGACACCCTAACACCAAGGGCAAAGAGGGCACCTAATGGAAGGCAAAGAGAATGTAGATATTTGAGTAAATACTGATGGTTACTTCGGTTATTTTCAAAAGTTTATTTTGTTTAAATATATATATTAAAATAATTTTTGATATCATTATATATATAAAAAATCCAAAAAATAATTAATTTTTTTCAGAACAATTTTTTTAAAAACAAATATTTTAACGGTATCTGCGTGTCAACCTCAGTTCAGTGCAGCCACAAAATCATTGCAGCCTAGTAGTTCTGGTAGGCCACTCCGTTTACCCATGCATCCGATTCGTTTGAATCGGAAAGGTTTAGTCAGAGAACCGTGTTTGAAAAGTTACATGGGCCCACTAAAGATCGAAGAGGTCTCTGTAACTTTACAGGGCAAAAGTGGAACCAACGCCACTAGACTTGTGCTCTGTCAACGATAAACACCAAAAGGTATTTAATGACACCAGCGAGCACGTAATCCCTCTCGAGAAAGAGAATTGCTGTCCTTGGTTTACGTTATTGGCCGATAAACATGGGTGCAATCCGAGTTTCGTGGCATGGCGCATCTAAAATGTTCTCTATCTATGTCCATTGAAACATAATTTGGTAATAGAAGATATCAGGTGACGATTTTGTCAAGGGATTATTCCTTTCCTTTAACCTTGCTTCCTATGATCGTTGATTTTATTTTTTTCCTTAATCAGAATTTATTTCAGTACCTAACCAATTAATATTTTCAACTTCATATTTCTATGCAATTCAAACCCATAATAAGATTTCAATTAAATTGAATATAGATGTGGCAAGGCCCTGGATTTAGATTTAATATACTTAATTCAGCCATGAATTAAACCTTAGTTTTAATAAATTTAAAAAAAATAAAAAAATAATATTTTTATATATTTTAACATGAAAAGCAATCACAATCATATTTTTAAATAATTATTAAATTATTATAAGCATGATAAGATATTAAACTCAATAAACCTTAGTTTTGTTTAGCTATGAATTGAATTTAAATTATTATGAATCTTGTAAAATATCAAATTCAACATACCCAATTTTAATTATAATCTTTATCTAAAAAATCATGAATATGATAATTTTATCTTTAGATTTGACAACATGATAAAAGTATCAAGAATTTTATCATTAATTTAATATTTAATGGGTCAAGAAGAAAGAAATATTGCCACGAAAATTTAATTAACCACTCTCCAAAATCAAATAATCTCTTCCCTGCACATGCTGTATTTTAAGATATCATCATCCACCACGGAGAAAAGACCAGCATCAAGCATTACAGGCAACACAATGATCAATGATCAATGATCAAGTAAATGCCTCATCGAATTATTCAAGTGATGGTCAGAGTGATAAAAATTTAAAATTTTATTTTTTTATAGTTTTAAATTTAATTTTTTTATAATTTTAAATTTAAATTTTTTATTATTTATATAATAATTATTAAAAATTTATATAATTGTTAACTTTAAAATTTTACATCCATGTTAATGTAGAAAAGAAAAGGTAAATACCCCATCGATCTAAGAAGGACACACGCTAACCAGTCTCGTAATATTATCGCAGTATTTCCGTGGCTAGATTATGATCTGGCTGGGGTATACACAAATCTTCTCTGTGCACGAAAATTGGAAAGATCCATTGTGCTCTTGACACGTTTTACCTAGCGTTTGAGTACACCGAAACTCCAACCACCGTGGATGGTGCAAAATCACAATCCCCTAAACGTTAAAAATTGACTAACACCCAAAACAGGATTTCATCTATTCACTGGCAACAGTTCTTTTCTTTTGAAAATTTACAGTGACGTTTTTAATCCATCTTTATCTTGTTCCTCTGTTCTTGACCTATAAACATTGCCTATTAGCTAGGTTGTGGCACAATGACAGTTATGTCCTCCTAACCTCTTCTCCCAAAACTATGATCTCAAATTCGAGCAGTTTCCTTGTAACAATATATACATACATCCATACATATATATATATATATATATCAGCTAAGTGGTTAAAAAAGTAATTTACTGATTACACAATGGAAGGGGGAAGTTTTTTCAAAGCATCAAAAATAATTTTTAATTTTTTTAAATATTTTAAAAGAAAATACAACACAGAGTTTAAAATAAACTATTATGAAAATACAATATATACAATAAAAAGATACTTAAAAAGGAGAAAAGAAAGAAAGGGCTATTCCCTTTCCTCGGAGGAGAATGGATCGATTCCCCACTTAGTGTAGGGATTTTGATGAGAGTCCTTTGGACCGCAATGGATTTAATTGTACCAATAGAAATGTTAAAGATCTCATTTTTCATTCCTGAAAAATAATGCCTTGGGATTCACATTGCAGTGAGAAATTACAATTCGATCATTGTTAAATATTAGATATATATTTTCTTGGTTTATCTACGAAGTTGTTTATTTTGAATACGGGTAATTAGCGGCTTAAACGTGGGGGAGCAGCTAAGGTTGTCACATGTTAGCATTAATTAAGGTCAAAGAAGGAAAGAGCGGAGAAGATAAACAAAAGTGGCTTTTAAGGGTTCGCTCTACCCTATCTGAGATGTTGAAGAACCCACATTGCCTGTCTTCTTCTGGGCCAACCTTGTTTCATTTTAATATATATATATTAAAATGATATTTTTTATGTTAGTATATTTAAAACGTTTCTAAAAACATATATATATATTTAATTTCATAAAACACTATTAAAAAAGTTCCCGCTATCTCCCATTTTTGTTGAGTGCAATGCATTTATTTGCCTTCTCCTTCCTTCCAACACGTGAACTTTTAAAAACAAAACAACATAAAATCCAAAAAAACTTATCCTCTCCACTCACTCAATGAATCGGCAACATTTATGAGATTTTAAGTGAATAAATGATCTTGTGGGATCCATAGGTATTTTCTTTCTCTTGATTCATCATATAGATCCAACAAATGACATGTACATACCAAAACTTGTCCCCAGTTGATTTGGTCTCTTGTGACATCGAACACTAATTAATCTGTATCAAAATTGAATAGCAGACTTATGGTTTTACAGACCGATGGAGTTTTCCTGCAAGTTGATGCCAATAATTGATGTGCTCCTTGCCCGACACAACTCGGGGATACAATTTTATAGAAATTTGTCTTTACGTGCACCCATATAAAAGTATTTACGAGCTGTTATTTTTTTTAAAAAAAATTATTTTTAACATTAATATATCAAAATAATAAGAAAATATTAATTTAATATAAAAATTTTTTTTAAAAAAAGTTTTAAAATGAAAAAAAATGTAAATAATCTGCCAACCTATACCTCGTCGTTCATGGGATTTGCAGTGTTTGCACAGGAACAGTCGCTGGCGCTCGAGAGGGCTGCCTTCTTAAATTACAGACTTCAGGTATTCTTAAACCAAAGCTTTTCTTTCTTTTTTTTAAGAAGAAGACATGAGAAAAGAGTGTGGAAAGAAAAAAAATACCAGTTAGGGTTTTTAGAGGGAAATAAATAGATGATATATTTTTTTAAATAATTTTTAATGTTAACTGGATTGATGAGTTTTCAAAACAAATTAGGGTGTTTTTCGTCTAATTTCATTTTGATTTTTCTTATTAATTAAACTTCATTTAAAATTTAAATCGAAATCTTTAAACAGATTCTAAATATATAAATTGATTTAATCAAGTGCATCAATCTCAATTCTCAGGCCGGATAATGAACGCCGTACATTCAATTCGTTTAAGATTTCTGCGACCCCCTTGGTGCCTCTTCCATGCAGAGACAAGTTATCCGCCGCTTGCACTTTAAAAAGATTGGCTACCTAGGTGGGAGAACGGCAGCCTTGTAATCCTTGGAATCATTGCCCAGTGAAAACAACAAAACACAGACATTCTTAATTGTTATTGCTTGGAATTGAGTTTGAATTTTTTTAAGAAAATTCAAATTTATTTTAGGATTTTTAGATTGTTTTATATCTTGATATTAAAAATAAAAAATTATTTTAATATATCTTTAAATAAAAATATTTTAAAAAATATTTATCACGCTGCTAAATATCTCGTAAAAACACAAGACAATCATACCAGAACATTACTTCCTCATGTCATTGTTGAACTATGTACTGTTTCAAATTCCTTAAATAATCAGAGGATGGCTTCAATAATTGAAAACTTATTGTGCCATAATAGAATGGAAGTTTGGAACGAACTTGCACTTATACCCTGACATTGTGTATCCTCTGTTAATTGGCAGGAAAAATGTTATTTTTCTTTAGCAATGGGTTTAATATTGGTCTTCTTGAAGGACTAACTTGCATTTGGACTCTTTAACAATTTATCATCTCCACTAATTCAGAATTTTGAGTAATTAGTGTAGTATATCCAGTTAGGAATTAATTATACCTGTAGAAAAATAATTAGTTTTTCATTTTTTTGCTATAACCTTTTTTTTTATATACATAAACAATGCCTATAAACCACCGCTGTATTTAATTTGCAAATGTTAAAAACACAAGGCTTAAGATTTGTTGTTGTGGTTATTTTTAAAAGTAATTTTTATTTAAAAATATATTAATTTAAAAAAAAATATTTTTGATATTACCATACCAAAATGATCTAAAAACACATTAATTTGAAGTAAATAAAAAATTTAAAATTTTTTAAAAACGTTTTTTAAATCCAAAAACAAACAATTCCTTAATATTCAACAAAATCAAATAATGGCATAGCATCATAAGCTATGTAGATACGATGACTGATCATTAGGTTCACAAGATGGCAGCACCTGTCAATGTTTCACTGATAAATTAGAACTTGAAATCGCAATGAATTTAGTTTAGGTTCATATTAAGAAGCTAGGATTTCTAACTTTCAGAATCATGTTTATTTTTAAAATCTGAAATATTTGCAAGATGGGTTTGACAAATACATAGTTACCAGGGAAAGGATTTGAGAGCTGCTAATCTTTGGGAGATTTCAATATGGACTAATTGAATATGAAGTCCCTACTCTATTGATTTTGAAAAATTCTTCAATGTTTTGAAGTGAGTTTTTTGGTTCATGTAAGGTAGCTTGAGAGAGAGAGAGAGAGGCTTAAGCATTAAAGCAAGATGAAATGGTATTTCTTATAGTTTAAGTATTAGGGAGAAGGTGTTGTTCCACGTTAGACAAGCTCTGTTAATGAATTCACTTACAGGAGTTTACATAGCACAAGACAAATTGGAGACCGTGCAATGGACAATCTTGACGATTTCTTTGTCCTATACCCTTTGAATTTGTTGTTTGGTATTCATCTGATTATCATAGAGGTAGATGTATGCGTTGTTTAAAATTTGAAGGAAAAGCATGGTAGTTTCCACTTTGATTTAATGTGTTTATAATAGAATAATTCAAAATCCTGTAACACATTGTTTGCTTTAACAGCCTTTGTTGCCCCTTAATTTCTCCAGCTTTTATCGCTGGTGTCATCCACTGCATATCAGTTCATGCCATTGCTTACTCTGAGCCCTGCAGTGCTTAAACTAGATAATTACACTTTGGAAGCTTACTGTGTAATGTGAGAGTTTGATAAAGCATCAAAGGAGAAGATGATCGAACATGATTCCAAGTATTGAAATCTGAAACTTGCATGCAGTAAGATTTGTGAGGATTTTCACGCTCTCTTCTTTTACTAATTCTGTGGTGGGTAGGCAATAGGTGTTCTAGGGATTGTGAGTTTTACGGGTTTCTTTTCTAGATATTAAGATTCCTTTGTATTAGTTTGAAGAATGATCATGCTCTGGTACTTCTTCAACTTGTCCCTATATCTCCCGAGGCTTGCTGTCCATGCCAAAATGTCTGCATATGGCATATGTTGTTGGCAGTGGTGTAACCTAACTGGACTTATCCAGGGGAAAATAATCCATTGTTTATCCAAGAAATCTGCATTCTGTTTTGAAATGGCTAAGAGAGTAGATTCATCCTACTGGTCCGGAGGTTGCTCACTGACACTGCAGGTTTACTGAATTCCATAATATAAATATCCATAATTGACCCCTTTTCCCTTCATTATTACTCTTGCAAGAGTTCCATTTTATTTAGCTTCGCTTGTAATATTTTTCTGCTTTCTTTTAACTGAAAAATGCAGAGCAGGGCAGCTGTTATTTGATCTCGTTTGGTATTGTGTATTGCGTTTCAACTTTACTTTTTAATTTTTTTACCTTTGAATTAATTTTTTTTTGTATTTACCTATTATTTTAAAATCTAAAATATTTCTTTTAAATAAAAAATATTATTTTAATATGTTTTCAAATAAAATATCCTTAGAAAGTGATTAGCTGGCTCGTCGCTAAATGACGGCACTGTTTCACCAGCCTCCAAACTTGTGAGGTTTTATTTGTAATTGCACTCGTTTCCAATAATTAAGAATGTCATAAATGCTTCGAAATACTATACTTAGTGAGAAGAGCCCGAGCAATCTGTTACAGGCCCTCTGGTCAATGCGATAATAACTTCTGCATTTCATTCAAGTTACGATAACGTTGCCTGAATTTTCCGTTTCTGCATGATGCTACATGTTCATGGCTGGGAAATATAGTTGACTACACTCTGCGACTTTTGGGGTGCTGTTAATGCGCTAAGCTTAAAATTTCCCTCGAGTGAAATAACATTTCAAGGAATAATAAATGCCTACAATCTAGAAGTTCCAATTTCGGGACCAGCAGAATGGCTTGGAATTGTTTTCAAATACTTGCCATATTTTCTACATATCATGGATATGTGCTTCCTGAAATGGACTAAAGATATCAAAAATTTCAGCCAGCCTGTGTCATTGTACTTCTTAGAAAGAACATGAAGATGCTCCTCGTTAGCAACTTTACCAGCTAATAGATCTTCTTGTGACGATGACACCCAAGTAGCTATATGAAAATTCTCAATTGTGAGGTACTCACCCACACAGCCGACCTTTCCTCCCTCCGAAGTTCAAATCTTTCTTTGTCTTAATATGGAAGGCACCTTTTAAATACAATCATTCTAACTTGCTAGACAAAGATAGCTAATCTGTGCTATCTTTTTAGTATATTCAAAGCTATATGCACATTTTACATTTAAAATATAATGACGATTGAATTTTAAAATGCCATGTGGTGTAATTCACATTTATATAAAGTAGTCTCCCCCGCTATCTTGTGGATTTTAAAGACAAAATTAATGAATGAACATGACAGCGGTGGAATTGCGTATAGCCAATAATATTTGTGGAAGAATTAATTAAAGACATGAACATCATGTAGGTTACTCCATCCATTCTATAGTTTTCGCGAGTCAACTTCAGGTTGATAAGAAAAGAAGAAATAAACTGCCACACCCAACTGCTAGAAACTGATGGAAAAAAAATGATACAGAAAACTGAAGAGAAAGAGAGCCTTCTTTCACCCATTGCCTTTTAATTCAGAGTTGGTGTAAACCATCTGCATAAAGTTTAAAGAAAAAAAGAAAAAGAACACGAATTTTGAGGAAAAGCTATGCTCTGATATATATCCCAGATGACAAGAAACTGAAGAAGCAAACTAGAAAACCAAAAACCCTTTCAAAAGATTATAAAACAAGATAAATACTTATGTACATGAGTGGACATCTCTCAGTTTCTTGGGAATTTAATTTGTTCGTGCGAACGACTTCAATGTTTTGACGGCAAGGAAGGTGTATGTGACTCCACTAGTATTGACCATAGGACATGCACATCTTCATATTGGCAGGATTTTACATCCTCGTACAGAATGTATATCCCTCTTCCTGAAACAAAAAAAATGCAACAAATTGAACTTAAATAATTATAAAATTTAGGATGAAGTTTGATTAAATGCAGCCACTTAAAATAAAATAAAATTGAAGGAGTCTTTAGTGGCGGGTTAGAAAGAATTCGCAAAACGATTTCTATAGAAACATGAAAAGGAGATTGGATCTGGGTGTTTGGATTTCTTCAGAACTGGTTTTAAATTCACATGGAATCATTAGAAAAGAGAGAAAAAGAAAATGCCAGGAGAAAGATGCTCGGATATTGGTACTGAAGCTGTAATTTGAACACAGACTGGCCATGAAGAAAGTCCTGTGCCAATGGTAGGATGTTGCTTGATCATTCTCTAATAAGCGAAGAACAATAATTAAGATAACAAAGAAATACTGCGCAGAAAATAGCACATAGAGAAGACAGCATGAAAATGCAGTAATAGGTGCGAAGAACATACTCTTCTTTGGTGTTGAATTTAGACGAAACCACAGCTTCTTCAATGGAGAGAGGAGGGATTGCAGCCACCCCATTTGGAAGAGTGGGTGTGGCTCATGTACGGGTGAGAGAATTGGAGGAAGGGGAATAAGACAGAAGAACTGTATGGTTTGCTTGGACAGGGGTGCACTTAAGGCCAATACTGTTGCTAGCCAAGACACATTTACATTCCCTTGCCGGCCAATCATGCGTTTCACATTTTGCTCTTGTTGCAGTGTCATTGTCAAGCCCTTTTTCCCTTGTAGTAGAAGAAGCAACCTCACCAATCAGCAGTGCTTTGTACACTTCCCACAGACTCTCTTGATCTGTTGTATATGTGTGTGTGTGTGTGTACCCATCCCCATATTTTCACTAACTTCCCTTGTGCCTCAAGCCTTATATTTTTGGAGTTTTACTGTTGTTTTATGACAAGTTGGATAGAGCACAGTCTTGTGGGGCTTATTTGTGTTTCAAGTAAGCACAATCTTCCTTCATGAGTCGTCTACAAGAGTCCCTCCCCGTATCTCCACCGTCCATTGTGCGCCTTTAAAGAAGAGTTTCTATGAGAAGAGTTAACCAGGAGGCAGGGATGCCGAACTATGTCCATGAAATTGATACTTTCAACAGATAAGAAGAGAAATACAGGGAGTACAGAACTGATAAATGCTGAATCTTCGATCTTAGCTGATGTTCTTTAAGTATGAGAATGAGAGACAATGCCTGTAACAATGATCGGGTACGTAGTGGAAGTGTGCTGAAAATCGATGATAGTGGAAACCCTCTTAACCCTTCCAGTTACTCTAGTTTAGAAATTTATACGCTGAAGAACCTATTTCTTCTTGCATCATCTTTGTTTAATCTCTCCAATTCCGAGTGAGAGATCGGATTTTATTTTCTTTATTGATTTGCTTACAATAGAATTTCATCAATAAAGAATTGGACTGTAAAGGCTAACTAAATTATCATAGTCATATTTCCTCAATTGTAGAATAGAACAATGAGCTCAACTTCCAATTTGCTGGCACACCGTGTACATATCCCGACTATTTCCCTGGGAAAATTTCTCCAGGAGCACCAAAATCAATTAGTTCTTTCCCTTTCGATCGTTAGATACTAAGATAATTTTGTTATTTAGCCCGGGCCGGGTGAAGCCATCTTTGAGCCCGTGGATGTTGTTTTTAACCTAAGCCCAGCCGAGTATAAGTTGAGCAATCGAGTGTGGGCTAGCCAACAAAAGAGCCTTATCCTCATATACTTTATCTGAAACACTGAGAACAAGAAATAATTAGTCTCTCTTCTTCTTCTTCTTTGTGATATAAGATCGAATATAAACATAAATTATTTAACATTTGATAAAGGCAAGGGATAAGACATTCTGAGGCCAGTTTCCTTTCCTCCGAGCATACAGAACATTTTGGAATGGGCCTATTTTACATGGTGCAGGTTTGCCTCATCTAGAAGACCGCAAATGATGGCCTAGGTTATCAGGCAGATGCGCCGACTCCAAGCAATTATTTTGTTGTAGTGTCCCTCCCAAAAATTAGTTTTGTGAGCGGTAAGAAGACGCTTGTGTAATTATATTTGTGTGTTTTTAATACATGTTTTTTAAATATTTTTAATTATATTGATGTTAAAAATAAAAAAAAATATTTAAATATATTTTTAAATAAAAAATATTTTAAAAAACTGTCATATTTCAATTTTGAAATTTATGCGGAATCAGCATGTAGATTTCACAATTATAATGAATAAATCCCCTGACTGATTGCTCTTCCTCCATCTGATCTCTTCCCTGGAAGTCCTGCGCCATGATAATGTGGATATCTGCAACCCACGTCATTGCCTGCCCTCTGCATCGATGTCTTGTTGCAATAAAAACCAGAGATAAAGTTAGAATACATACAACGTGCAAGGATCCAAACATATGATAAAAGAGTTTTTAATGGTGGTGGGATTTCTGGCGACTGTTAGCCCCACGGACTGCACAAAGCGGCACCGCATTAACCACAATGTAATCCATGCGAGTGTATAATTACTGTGGCCAGGCAATGACGAATCCAAAAGAATCGATATCGCATAGTGATGCAGACGAAAAGGCACTCGATGCCATCGCCCTTTAATTTGTTGCGTTGATATCGCATCCTGCAGAATCTTTCGCTACATATCAAACTAATTTTGAAATTGAGTTATAAACGAGTTTCATGTAATTTGTTTTGTTTTGTTTAAAATTAATTTTTTTATATTTTTTACAAGTTTTAATATAGAATGTTAAAAATATATATTATTTTCATATATTTATAGATAAAAAAATATTTTAAAAAACAACTATTACCATATTCCTCCATAAACAAAGATGAGTCAACTATTGAGATCTCAAGCTCTGGGTTACCGGGCGGCCTTGCTCATAGATGTCCATACCGTTTATAGTTCATGGAATTAGATTTTACAAAAAGAGTAGGAAAGAACTAGAAAATCCCCTTCATCCCTGAAAATCCCCCCTTTATTCGGCCTAGTACAAACGGACATGATCCATCCGTTATCAGTCCTGTCCAAATCAAACACGGTAATGGTGGTTATTGGCCTTTTTTCTTCTCCTATCTACTGCGTTATTTTAAACAAAAACAACGCTACCCTTTTCACCATAAGCCATTCTTATAATCCTATTTCTTAATATATATATATATATATATGTGTGTGTGTGTGTGTGTATATATATATATGGGAACCGCATAAATGCACATGCATGTGAGCGAAGAAAGAGGGAATAGAAGCCAGAGAGGGAAGCACTGTTGTGAACACATCGTTTGGTTTGAATTTAAAAGGCGTGTTGACATAACCATGATAAACATGTACCTCTGTATTCTTTGGGGCCGTCAGGGACATCTCTGAAGGGAGGGTACGGTGTTTCAAATTTTGAAATCTCACACAAAGGGGCAGGTGAAAGGAGAAAAAACAAAGGATTAAGGAAGCTACTTGAGGACAATAGGGCCACGTGGGTGGGCATGAAGGCAACAAAATCATATCACAAGCACACACCTACTCAGTTGGAAAAAAAACCCCGATAATACTAGACGAGCAATCTCTGCTTTGTAAAAATGGGACGAGCAATCTCAGTTGGAATCTCTCTCTTTCGTGAACGGAGACGAAGGAAACAAATCTCTCACTGAGGACACCTTTTGTGTATTTTTTTATGTAATTAGCACGATAAAGCTTACACTTTACTTTGGAAAGCCCAATTTACCAGCCTAAACTACGCTTCGACTCTCCCAACCCAAAATCTATCTTAAGCCCCGCGACGAAGGCCTCCTTTTTCGGTTCTGCGGTGTGTTTTGTTGGGTGGTTTGATTATTATTATTTTAAAAAAAAAAACTTGAAAAAAAAATAATTTTTTATATTATTTTGATTTGCTGGCATAAAAAATAATTTTAAAAAATAAAAATATATAATCTTTATATATTAAAAAAAAAACTCTTTAAAATAACCGTTACTATAATCATAGATACCCCCGTGTAACCAATCAAGACGATTGTTTCCTTTTTCTACTGGAATCGCATATATCCAAGCGCTACTTGAGTGTGAGTTTCAAATTTTCATTTTCCTTTTCGAAGGAAAATGAATAATATTTATTCATTGATTAAGTTACCTAGCACAGCGCTCCCTTCAAGCCTTTTATTTTATGCTGTGTTGAGAGTCAATTATCGTTTGACAAAGCAGTGTACGGTGACAAAATCATTATTTCTTATTTTTTAATAGCAAAGTATCATCACCAAATTAGCATTTATTTATTTAATTATAGGTGTTTGACCAACTAACATCTACCTTAACTAATTCATTAAAGTTATTAAATTAATGATTATATAATTTTTTAATAATTTAAATTTTATAATTCTCAAACTAATAATTTTTAAAAACAAACTTATAAGTTAAACAATTAAACTAACACTTCACTAATTCAAATTAACATTTATTGTTTCGGGTGGTTGTTGCAGAGTTTTCGTAAAATCACACGGTAGATTAAGGAAAGAAAATGTACAATGAGCCATTAATGCGGCGGGAAACTGGAAACCAAGAGGTCCTGTGGCGCGTGGATCAGATCAAATCAAATAAAACCATGACGTTTTGTGCATGAAGGTCGTGGTTCGAGTCTTTTCATTTTGACTTTGACGGGCATGATTGTGAGTCTAGAAGCTCTTCAAAGTTCCGACTGCTTCAAATTAAATTCGAATAAAAGAAGTTAACTAATTCTACCAAATTTTATTTTTAATCTATTTGCCGAGCCTTTTTTTGAAATTACGATAAAGATGGTTTTTTTAAGTTTTTACTTTAAAATTAAAATAATTTTTTATTTATTTTTAACACCAACCCATCCAAATAATCTAAAATTATTAAAAATATATATTTAAATCACGAAACAACTTCGTAGACAAACACTGCCAACGTTAATAAAATCCTTGTAATTATATCAAGTAAAGAGACCGACACGTGGAGAATATTCGGAATTTAGTGCTTGTCCTGACTCTCGTGGCAAGATTCAGGAAACAAAGGTCCACGCCGTAACAACAACGGAATTAGGCATTACGTCGTCAATCTTTAGCTACTTATGGACAAATATGAAGGTTTTGACTCGTAGAATTATGTGCAGTGGATCATATAAAATTCAGATTCAATGTATGCAACGTCGTGTTTGGTCGTTCAGACAACAGAGAGTGCATAATTATAGCTCGGCAGACTCATATTAGACGTTAGAATCTCAAATATGTTCATGTATATTTTTATACAGTTCGACCTCCATCAAACCTTCACTGTCATTTTAATAACTAATATCAAACAACATCCTATATTTTTGTAACCTTAACATGCAGTGATGAGAGCTTAAATTTCTTGCACCCAGAAAAAGAACAAGATGTTACATAGTACAATTTTGCCGTGGACGCAAACATGACTCAATTTTTCTACACTGCAATTGCTCAGAATTTTTATTTTCTTTTTACTTATTGTTATTATCTATTTAGTTTAGTGAAATATTTTTATATGGTGATTTAATTTGATTAGAATCTTTATAATTTTTATTTTAGAATTCCTAAAGCTTTTTTATATTATTCAATGAGTTAAGAAACTCTTAAAGAAATAAAGCATAATAAAATTTTCTCTGTATCAATTAAAATGATATTTAGAAATGCAGTGGTGGTAGTTTAAAATATTTTCGTTTGAAAATATATTAAAATAATAATTTTTAATTTTTAAAATTATTTTTAAAATAATCTAAAAATATAAAAATTTAATTTTAAATTAAAAAATACAATTTTTACCACAACAACCTAAAATTCTTACGTGCTGTCATATTTCAGCTATTACTTTGAATTAAAATCTTGTTGTCTTGCATCAATGACTAAAACCCATCAATCAATAACACCATTTGTTTGTGCTTTCAAAATAACATGCAATAGTTCTTGTGCTGATCTAATATTTGAAACACAGATGACATATCCCTTCCTTTTCTTTTCCTCGACACAACGCTAAATGCATTGTACACCCATAAACGAGGAAGGAACAAAATAAGCAGAAAAGAACTGCTCTATTATCCACAGGTGGCAATATTACCGTACCATCCGTAGTGTATAAATTTCTTGACCAAAATAAAAGATGCATCCAAGTGCCAACTGAACCTATTGCATGCTTGAACCAGATCATAGCAGGGCCAAAAAAAAAGACACAAAAAACTGTTTACTGCAAATCTACCGTCTAATATCCCGAAATATCCGCTCATGGGAGTCCTTCGATCTTACTATTCATAGTCCTTTGCCTTCGAAGGTTATCATTACATAGGCAGCGAAGGAAATTACCAAAAATAATGAAAATAATATAGTACCGTTGTACTCGAGTTTAATCAATGACACTGTGCCAAGGCCCGCTGCAGCTTTCTTCTTTATTTTTTCTTTTACATTTTTTTTTAAAAAAAACTAGCAGTTCATTTCCCATAAATGAACACTTTAATGAACCCTATGTAGAGAAATCGATATTTTACGGCAACAAGTGTGAAACTAAATGCATGTCCTAAAAGAAATAGATAGGACACTGGAGAAAGATGGACGAAAAGAAATCATTAACGGGTGGAGGCGGTGATGTTTTCCGTTGCGGTGACTACCAAAATCATGATGGACATCATAATAAAATTACACTATAATTCCTCTCTCTCTCTCTCTCTCTCTCTCTCTATACATATATATATATATGACATTGTTAAGTGTTTCTTTATTGGATCTGTATGCTGCATTTTTTAACGGCGTTATTAGCTATAGTTGGCTGCTATATATAGGACTCTGAAATCCCCTACTCTCTTTATTCAAGGTTGCCAGTTTCTCTCCCTCTCTCACTGCAAGTCCAAGTTTTTAACGGTGGCGTGAGGCAGAAGTTTGGTATATTGGTTTTCTTTTGATCTCACACTGTTTCTCTCGAAATGGGCAAGAAAGAACAGCATCAACAACAACAACGGCAGAAAGATCACAAGAACAATGATAGAGTTGAAGCTGTTCTCAAGCTTCTAAGAAAACAAGCTACACTCACTGTTAAACAGGTGGGCTTCTGCTATTTTCACTGTTCACTTTCTGCTCAAGCTAGATATTATCACACTGTTCACTTTCTGTTGCTATCAGTCTTTTAACTTAAAACTTTTTCTACAGTACTGCGAGCAAGTGTGTTTCATGTTTTTCCTGTTACAAGCTTATCATTTGTTGTGCTTGGTCTTCATCGATCTCTTTAGGGATTACTATATATGAATCTCTCTGATATGTGACTACTACTTGACAGGAGAAGTTCTGCAACAATGCTTGTGTCGAGAGATTTCTAAGAGCAAAAGGTGATAATGTGAAGAAAGCTGCTAAGCACTTAAGGGCTTGCCTTTCTTGGAGAGAGAGTACAGGCACCGGTATCATAACCTCCATTTCTCTTTTCCATATTCTTCTAGTCATTCAAAAAAATTTGCTCTCTATTTGTTCGCTAACACTCTCTTTCTTACAACCATCTTTTCTTTTTGTTTCGTTATGCTCGTGGAATCTTGCTTTTCCCAGTTTAATTAGTTGAATATTTGGGCGTTAAAGTAAACACCACTGTAATCATTGATCTTATATTTCAAAATAAAGAATCGAAATTTTGTCGTTGCAAACTCTTTCCTTTCCTGATTCATATGGTCTTGAACGGACAGAGAATTTGATAGCAGATGAGTTCTCAGCTGAGCTCTCTGAAGGAGTTGCTTATGTTGCTGGTCATGATGAAGAATCCAGACCTGTTATGGTGATTTTCAGTTCTTTATCTCCCTCCCTTTATTAACTTTTTTCTTTTTCTTCAAGAAAGAAATATCAAGAGTGAATAAGCTTACACAAATTAATTGGAAATAACCTAGCTCTCTCTTTTTAACCTTTTACACGTTTCTTGTAGATTTTTCGTATTAAACAAGATTACCAGAAGCTCCATTCACAAAAACTGTGAGTGTATCTATCTATCCTTTTATTTATTTATTTATTTTGCTGTGGAGTAAATTTTATCTTGCTCGTTTAATTTATATCTCCGTTTTTTTTCTAAAACAAAAAACTAATTTATTTCTCTTGTGTGTGTGTGTGTAATCAGGTACGCTCGTTTGCTGGTGTTTACACTGGAGGTGGCAATAGGGACCATGCCTAAAAACGCTGAACAATTTGTTCTCCTCTTTGATGCAAGTAAGTAGTAGTATCAAGCTTTGGTTTTTTCGAGTGTTTTCTGATCGACCAGGATTTGAAAATTGAGGAGGCACTTTTGTTAGAGGTGCACACTGGTAAAGCAGGCTAGTTAAGCTAATTTAGGAGGCCACGGGCACTCAGAGACGTCGGAGAACCGCCTGAGATGTGAGATATTTTCAGACGATGTCCGGGGTGCCCCCTCAAGTGTCACATTCACATTCATGGTTGCCTTAGTGGTTAGATTGTGTAGGGGTATTATCAGGAATTGAAGCTTATATACTCTCCTAGAATTCCTTAAAAGCATTGATCCTCACACAGATTGCAACAGCATTCCCCTTTTTTGCATTGCGAAATGCCAGCACAATTATTAAATATAATTCCTTACAATGCACAGGCTTTAATAGTTGATACTACTCATAATCCGCAATCCACATTTCCTCTTCCGAATGTTCATGATGGGTGTGCACTGGTTATTTAATTGCAAATGTACAGGCTTTTTCAGGTCAGCATCGGCTTTTATGAATTTATTGCTTGGAACGCTGAAAATCGTGGCTGAGTACTACCCAGGCAGGCTTTACAAGGCTTTCGTTATCGACCCACCTTCTCTCTTCTCTTGTTTGTGGAAGGTAAAAATTCAAAAAACTTGTAAAAGTCTAGAGTGCGGGTGTTTCACTTTAACCTGCTGGATCTGGAAGTAGTTGCAACTGTTCGACCAACTGGGTGTTCTGCCTTTCTAGTTACACGGGCCACCAAAGCTCAAGTCAAATCTGCAGCCCTTTACAAGTTGTTTCCACACTGTATTTTTAAAAAAGAGTTATTAAATCTTTTTTCTTTAAATTAACTTTTTTTTAATGTTTTTAAATTGTTTTAATGGATTGTTTTTAAAAATAATTTTTAAAAAATAAAAATATTATTAATATATTTTTATAAGTAAAAAATACTTTAAAAATTATTTGCAGTCATGCACCCGAACTATAATTTATTTGCGTAGAAAATAAAAAGATTGCAATCGTATAGTTTTGTCTTTAAAATGGAGTAAGTTAGATATCGTTGTTATAGTTAATTAGGAATTTGTGACTTTTACTTACTTCTATTTTGTGCTAAATGATATTAATGCAATGTGAATTTGAAAACAGCGACTTGGAATTAGGTGCAACGAGTTTTGTCTAAGAGCGACCCCCTTTAATTTTCCACAGTGTTGACTATGTAGTTTCATGGTTGCAGGGTGTCCGTCCATTTGTTGAGCTATCAGCGGCCACGGTGGTGGTATCCTCACTAGACTTCGAAGAATCACTGGAGTTCAATGACTTCTCCTCCTACCCACGTGCCTCCTCCCTCCGATTTGATCCTTCCTCCATCAACTCAACGGCCAAGATTGGCTCATGCTCTTCATCCAGATTTTCCTTCACCGTGTCCCACCATTTTGACTCGCTCAAGCCTTGGCACTTATCTTTGACCGACACGTCGTCATCCAAAGCAGGACCAACCAGCCTCTCTCATCTAGGTCCTGCCCTAGTCTCTCCCCTCAACGCTAGGTCCTACTCTTTTGCATCACCAGTTGCCAGAACCCCACGTGGGAGCATCAACGGTTGCAGCTACATCAGGCCAACCAAGAAAAGTGTGTTCCCATCAACCCCTTTGCCGCAGCGTGTCACTGAAGGTGACCCTATCAAGATCTCTCTCCCGCGGACCCCCCGCCCCTCGTTCCTCCAATCACCTGCCTTGTTTTTCAAGAAGGAGTGCCACGTCAGTAAGGCAGAAAGGTCTCGAGAATCGTTCGTACCGTTTTTTAAGTTTTATAGAAGGCCGTACGATGAGATGATTTATAGGTCAAAAATGCGGCCCCCACTTGGTGGACTCATATCCATCGTCTCCCCTCACATCAGACGGCGCCACGTCTCAGTATCTCAACGTTTCTAACACCCAGAAGCAAGAAAAACAAGAAGAAAGAGAGAGGACGCAGGCCTCCTGCTGGTGCTGCTCTTGCATTTAACTACTGTCAAAATGTCAATGGCAAATGACACTAGTACAAATAATTTGATGAATTATTTTTGTCTAAGTTAATTATGGCGCATTGATTGACCCAAGTAAAAAGGAGAGACGACGTGCGAGGTGGGATATCAAATCCTGTGCACCAGCTCTAATCTCATCTGTGCCAGCAACTTCGATGCATCACAAAGTCTTGGGTTCTGGGATGGTTAGGCATTGGAAGGAGGCTGCGTGTTTGAAACGGTGAACATTTTTGCATTGGAAATCATATGTCACTAGATAGTGAAGTCTAGCAAGCGGGGGATATATATATATATATATTGTACCAAGAAAACCACGTAAGCGTTGAAAAAAATCTGTCAAGTGAAATTCAAAACTTATATGTATAATATATATTTTTATTTTGGGAAGTTTTGTGGAGAATCAAGGGACTGTTTTTGGGTTGGACTTTGTTTAAATATTATAATTGTTAAAGAATGCCAAATTTTGAAAACTTTCAGCATGCATTCTTCTACTTGTAATTTTGTAATAGTTAGCCAGTTTGTATTATGGTCGGTTTCAACGATGGCTGAGGTGGTGGTAGGAATATGTGTCGTGCTTTGCTGTTTGAGAAGTCAAAATGGAGCTTCCGTTTCATGTAAACAGAATTTAACAGCGCGTGTATTGGGAATTGAACTTAAATTTCGCAGATATATTATACTCATACATACATGTATGTATGTATGTATGTATTTTTTGGGATATGGAGTTTGTCATCTACTATATGTCGTTGAGGTATCAAGGGTTCTCTTTACTTAGAAGTGACGTTAGAGAGAGACTTGTAATCTTTGTATTTGGACTCTAATTTCACTTCAATACTCCCCAATTTGGTCCTGTTCTTAAGCTTGAGATTAGGTTCAATGTGGACAAATTGGAGGCAGTGTTGTATTTGGAGTTTATTCGTTGTCTGTTCCGGGATTTCAAAGTGTCCCTTTCGTTTGTTTTCTCAGGGTTTCACCGAGGCTTAGTGTGAAGGACAGACCAGAGATTTTAGCATCCTTACAACTCTGGTATATGTGGGATTTTGTTTCTGACTTCATGATGCATTTACAAAGAAGACAAAACCCAAAAGAATTTAGCACAACATCATCAAGTGGACGGCATTTATTTCTCAGATGGGAATTATTATGATCAATGTCTTGGTCGTATCCCATGTGAGATTCGCCCAGTAATATGTAGCATTCCTTTGCCCCTTATCATCTCATTGTTTCCTTCCTTTTTTTCTGTGTGCGCGCCGGGGGGTGGGAGGTGTCTTTCCACCATGTATATTACTTCTTGGTGCGTGTGGTGCCTTAGAACTATAAGGAGATGATGGAAGTGTGGGGTTTGCATATTATATGTCAATGACATTTTTCCACTTCCGTCCTTTACTTTTTTTTAAAGAAAGAAAGTATTTAGTAATTACTAAGATCAAAGGAATGCTAATAACAATGTCATCTCGAAGGGCTATTGGGTTCCATTCGTAGTGGGTTGTTTGCGGTGATAGGAAAGTCACCGGTGACTGCCGCGGCCTATGCCCCATATATCAATGAAATGAGTGGCAGGCCTAGGAGATAGTGCATGTCAAAATCGAGCCCAGTAAGAGAAAACTAAAGCCCATCCGTTAGGACTGAAATAAGGCATTGTCTAATGAAATTTGTTGCGGCTCCGGGGACGAGAACATAGCAAGGGTAGACGTTGATCAATAAAGGGGACCCTATACCGTACAAATAACGGTGAGGTTATTCATAATTTTGTCCACCCCATTTGCAAATTGACCAGCTAAGGGAGGAGAGGAGCTCGCCCGAGCTTATCCCAATCGCCGTGTAGAGGTTACCAATTGCTTCTTGTACAATGGATTGAACATCACCGGGAATTGCGTTATTGCCAAACACAAATATGTCGGAACCGAACACCTATGTGAACACAAGTATGTGGTCTCGAAACCATTTGTCAGCTGCCTCCTGGCTGGATGCTACATGGGCAGTTGCCTCGTTTGGAACCCCAATAGTTACAGCCAAGTTGGTTCCACTGAGTGCTTTTAAAACCTCCATATTGACATCATAGCCCTGGCTAATGAAATTGCATAATTCATGTCCTTAGCGAGGAAATCGATTACTCGTTTCTGGGATGGGAGATTATCTCCATTTCTTCGATTAATAATCCAGGCATCAACACCTGAAAAGTGTCCACATGAAGCAAAAAGGACATGTATGGTTACATGATTTGCTGCAGATAAATGTCACAGATCCAGAGGTTTTAAGTGCATGATTGATTTCTTAATTAGCATTGGAAATTATGCATCTGCTCTGGGATTGGGGGGGCTTACTCTCACCTAAGACCATGGAGATGTGAATTTCAGCCTCTGTTAACATCTAGATATGTTGATTGCCTGGTAAACACACCGAAGCAAACAAATAAAGAGAATACATTAAAAATTCAGGCTGGAATTAATCAAGAACTAGTAGTAATTAGCAATAATAAAACCTCAGCTGCTCTGAAACCCTAATTCTGAAACTCCTTTCCTCCCACTAATTTTTATACAGTATCTTTTGAAACAAACGAACATTTTTATTCAGGAAGTATTTAGAATATTGTGATATTATGCACTAAATTGTACTAATGTAAACATCGAAAACCTATTTTTTTAGGATCTTTTGTAATGAGAAGCAAAATAAATCTAATAAATAAAATGCTTACCTATTACTATTTTGATTTTCTAAGCACCTGCATCACTACCTTCTCACAGAATTTGGAATAGAGCAGAACATTGACAAGAATTTAGTCGTGATATATTACGCCCAATTGCCGGCTTTGTAGGGCGTGGCTAGCAACTCTATTGCATGCACCCCAGAACGATACATCAGTCTGTGCAACCAAATTATGGTTATAAAGCGCTGTGCATTCGCCGTTGTCCTTGTTCTCATCTATTAAAATTTCCACGTAAATTCAAATGAACATTTATGCTGGCCTTGTGCAAGGATGAACAAAGATTCACCGCCACCCATTGAGAAAAGAAGATGAGAAATGCCTGCATAAACCGTGACTCGTATAGAAGCCTGCACAGTCAACGTGGAAGCCTTTCTACCGAACATGTAGCTTGAAATTTAAAAAGATTGAAATTGCGCATGAAAATAATATTAAATTAAAGTCACTATACAATTACATGTATTATTTCCTTGCAGCAAGTCACGTTTCTGTAAGAACAACTTCTCTTTCCGACTGACTCCAACTGGAGTCACCCTCGACTTTACATCTTCTTCTGCAAGGTAACTAGATCAAGAGTCGAACCATAAGTCCTGTTCAGGGCCTCAGCACACCAGCCATGCCCATCATCAACTGTAGGCATCCTGACTTCCATAAACGGTGCCATTGGCTGATCCGTCCCAGGCATCACCACTCCAGCAAAAACTCTTAGTGCATTTGAGGCATCGATGTCCATGCACACATTTATCTCTGGAATTCCCTTGGGTGCTGCCGGAATTCCCATGATCTTGAAATAGCCCAGAAGATGATTCTCTTCGACCTTTGTCCCCTCACCTTCATAGACGAGGATTAGAGCCTCGGTTTGGTTATCATGGGTGGTTGTGAATATTAACTCTTTCCTTGCTGGCATTGTCGTATTTCTAGGTATGATTGGGACAAAGCTGTTTCCATCTGCTCTAATGCCAACGCCAAGGGGGGTAGCTTGGATTGTTAACAGATCCAAACTTCCAAAAGGGTCACTGATTCCTGATGCAACTGCTCCCTCTAGCGCTGCCCCACATACTGCAGCTTCCAATGGATTTATCACTTTGTACAGTTCCTCCTTCTGGCATACACCCTTGACAACATTCCTTATATTTGGGATATATGAACACCCGCCTACAAGTATTACATCAGTCAAATCCTCTATGTCTACCTTTGAGTCACGCAAGCACTGTGTTAAGAGGCTTTCGCACTTCTCAAACACCTTCAGGTTCACTTCCTCAAATTCCTCCCTAGTGACCACCTTGCATATTTTGGATCCATTTCTCAAATCAACATCCACCTGAACATTGCTCTGTGAAGAGAGCCTATGGATTGCATCTTCAGTTGCTACTCGAAGCAACCCCAATGATTTGATCTCGTTGAATCCATGGCTGAGGAAAAGGTTCTGTGAATTTGGTAAGAGATGCTGCATCATGTTTTGCAGTATGTCTTCTCCTCCGATGGCAGCTCCTGCTAAGGCCTTAATCTGTGAAACTCCTCCAGCAGTGGTAGTAACAGCTACATCACAGTACCCGGCCCCCATGTTAAATATAAGGGCATTCTTCTCACTTCCACTGCCCATATTCTCATGTACAGTCTGCTGCTGCTGCTGTGCATATAACAATGCCACAGCAGTTGGTTCAGGCATCAACCTGAGGACATGGAGGCCAGCCATGGCACAAGCACGTTCAATCCGTGTCAACTGGAACCTACTAAATGACACTGGAATGGTTAGAACAACATTTCTTATGGGCCTCTTCAACTGGACTTCAGCCATGGCTCTTAGTTCGACCAGAAATATTGCAAGGACTTCTTCAGGAGTGGTGGATCTCCAAGCATTGCTCACTAAAGCTGCAATAAATGGGCGAACACCAATATCCAAAGTTTGCACCAAAAATGGAAGCCTTTTGCTTGCATGAACCACAGGATCAGTATCCACTCTGCCAATCAAGCGTTTCATATTGAAAATTGCAGCTCCAGATAGTATTTCATATTCATGAGAGAGCTGATTGCTGACTCCACCTGAAGGGACTTCATCCTTGAAGGTAACATATGATCGCATCAACTTTTGGTTTCTGTTGTTCTTTAGGAGCTCTACCTGGGAGCCATTCCAGACTGCAACACTGCACTGTGAAGTCCCAATGTCAATTCCAATGGCAGTTTCTGGAAAAGCTGATGAAGATTTCTCCTTCCCGGTGGTTTCACTGTCAGATGCCACTGTGTATTGTGGTTCTGCCATTCCAGTATTTCGATAAAGAAATAAGGGAGTTGCTCGTCAGGAACTGAAAACAGAGTAATAAACATCAGTTACAAAAACTACATAAAAATCTATGCAATACAAAGATGCTAAGGAAAAATGCCAGAACTGCAACTGTGAATTAAGTTTTCTATACAAAATCAAGACGATATATGTTGTTTATGTCCTATTTTTGGAGCAATAGGTGAGTCAGCACACCTCTGATAATTTAAGTTAATACCATCACCTTCCCCACAGATTTACAAACTGGAAAAGATGAGGGTAACTTGAAAAGCACTATCTCCCTAATTCCAGTTCAAGTTACATAAACTGAGCGCAGTTGGGATACAGAAACCCGAAAATTAAGAAAACAGTCTCACCAAACATGAAAATGTTCTACAATGGATCGTTTTTTTTTTTTTTGGAGAACCTTTAGGGACGCAAGAGTATGCTGAGCACTTGGTGCATTACTTCCACAAAGCAGACATCGTCATTTACACTTTACAAGAAAATGACACCGTACTCGGTCAAACAAAGTGTGGAGTACATACTACTATCCCTATAACTGATTTCTACCACCATATAAACCTAATGTACATTAATTCAAACACCACACCGGGCTTCCTCCATCTTCCTACACAGGGAATATAACCGACTATCCAAAAAAACATAAAGAATAAGGGCACACTTAATTTCTGACAAGTACAGTTGCAAACCTAAAAAATAATTGGATGTTTCCTAGCAAATGGGTTCTTGAGAATAAATTCAAATTTGATGCTGAAAACAATAACTCAACTTCATCTAAAAATTGCAAAAAAATATAGTTCGCGCCGGTATTTCAACAAACACCTGCAAGACATTCTTCATCTGAACAAGTAAATCGACATGAAAAGATGAAATACCCGAAACCAATCTATAAAATGACATAAAAGAAATTCCCATATCACTTGATAGCTGAAACAGGCATTACAGAGGAATCATAAGCATTCGATTGGTTTAAGAGAAGGAAATCTCTTATGATGAGAAGTCATGTTGGCAACAAACTAAAGCAAGCCAAAGCTGGTGATCATTTACTTCAAGGAAAATAAAATAAGAAGCAAAAATTAGTGCAAATAAAAAATAAATAATAAAAAAAAAGATCATTAGCTAGAGATGCTAACCTGGCTAGTAATTCTTAATAGAAAATATTATATATATATATATATATGCGCAAGAATATCACAAGTAGAAATGAGAGGTTGTTTGCTATTGATAGTAGAGATCAGGGAGGGAAGGAGTTGTAGTTAACAAGTAAAGTGGAGCAGATAAAAGAGACAAACAGCATAGAAGGAACGAGAAGGAGACGATCTGGTTGATGAGATGAGAGCGCATGCAAAGGTGGTTAGGTGTCCCCAGATTTTCCCCGATGGACTGAGAGAGAGCTTTTGAAGAGCGGAAGCATTTTTTTAATACACAAAACTTGTAGAAGTTATTACCACTCCACCGCGTAATGTTTGTTTGATGTTGCTTTGGATAATGTTTAAAAAAAAACATTATTAAAAATTATAAATCTTTTTTTATATTAGAATGTTAAAATATATTTTTCAAGTTAAGTCCAATTTTAAAACACGTCTAGAAACAAAACATCTAATAACTTAAAATAACCTTATCACTCATAGTTATAATCTATCAATTTTGTTTTTAATAACTTTGGTTTTAAGTTTTTGTTATTACTAGTTATTTTACTCTTACTTTGGTAATAATTTTTTAAAAAGAAAAAATTAATATGTAAACTTTTCGAATGTATTTTTAAAGAATATCCAATTACAAATCAAAAAATTTATCAATATATTTAACATACTACGATAAAAATTATATAAGTTAATAAGAACATGGAAGATCTTAATTTAATTTTTAACACCACAAAAAAATAAAATAATATTGAAATTACAATAATAAAATACTATTTTTCTAGTCTTTATATGGTATATTTTTTTAAATGTAAATAAAAATAATTACAAAAACATTGAGATAAAAACACAAGGAATAATATAGATATTTCAGCAATAAATATTTAAAGTGTAAAAATTAAAAAAAAATTAAAAGTGTTAAAAAAAGAAAAACTAAAAAAATATTGCAAAAAATGAAGATAAGAAAAACAAATTGTAATAAATTAGCCAAGTGCAAGATGATAAAAAAATACTTAATATAAAAAAAATATTTTTTATAAATAAAAAAACAAAAATTACAATTTTACTACTTCTACAATGCCGCTATGATGGAAACGAGATGACAAAATTTACAATTATACTATTTTTACATGAAAACACCATTTCTTTGTGGCACTTGAATAGTAAAAATTATTGAATTATTATATAACAAAAGAAGTAACTTTTTTTAGAATGGTATTTCTTAAAATTTTAAATTTATTATTTTTTATTTAAAATAATTTTTTTATATTTTTAAATGATTTTGAAGTGTTACTAATATTAAAAGTAATTTTTTAAAAATAAAAAATATTTTAATACTTTTTAAGTAAAAAATATTTTAAATTATTACCGTTGTCCTAATCTCAAGTATACATATTTTATTATGTTGTTATCCTATATACTTCTCAACAACCTTGAAGAAAAAATCTTTTTATTTCATAATGGTTTAATAGACATCTCAACAATTCCTTGTAGTTTGCTTTTAGAATAATAATAAGAAGAAAGGCTAAAAACACATATATTTTAAATATCTTATTTTATCTTCTAGATTTAGTTCAATGTTTTTACGTTGTAGTGTATATCTTTTAAAATAATATATTTTAAATGATGTAACTTGAAAATAAAATATTGTTATCTTTAATTATCATAATTTATAGTCACTGTTATAAACCTTTGACAATAAAGTCATTATTACATTATAAAACATTAACAAAATATTAATAATAGTTTATAGTTTGTGATAATCTATACTTGAAAAGTTTAGTATCAAAATTTCATTGAGTAACCTATTCTTAACATTTTCAATATCTACCATTTCAACGTTGAGTTTATAAGGATAAAAAATTACGTTGACTTTGTATTTTTCAGAAAATAAAGTCATAAATACCTAGAGATAATTTACTATTTTTCCTCTATATTCTCATTTTTATGAATACATAAAAAATCCATTTCAAAGAGTCGTTAAAAATGAATGGAATATTTTAAATACCATTTTGCAACGATAGAGAAAAATAAAATAAAAATGTTTAATATCACCTATATTCATTTATTTTGTTTTCCTTTTTAAATCTTAAATGAAAGGTAAATTTTAGTTTCTTCGGGTATAATTTTAAAAATAATACTTTTTACAAAGCAAGGCTTTTGTATTTTCAATTTTTTTCATTAAAAAATAAAAAAAGGATAAATAAATAAAAAATGTCAATAAAGAATGATTATTTAACATGTTTTCATTCTTCTCTTTTTTAAATTTAAGAATATCTAAAAAAAACCCATTTCTTTTTTTTTTGAAATGCTTTTCAATTTCTTTTTTCCAGTTTTCAATCTATTCTTTTTTCAAATTTGCTAGTAATTTTCAAAATTGTAGTTCTTAATTTCTTCTAATATTTTTAATTTTTTTTAAGTTTCCTTCATTTTTTTTCCAAATTTTCGAACACAAAATTCTATATTTTTTACATGTATCCTCATTTAACATAAAACTTTTACGGAATTATGATGGAAGGACCATGTTAAAAAAACAAATTGGGTCGAGGGAGCTAATCAATTATAAAAATAGTAGCAGGATCACATGTAAATAATTAAAAGACGAAATATGTGTTCGTTGAAAACTTGTACGGTGACGCATTTTTTTCCTTCTTATTTTTATTACCTCACACATGACATGTTGAATCATAAGACGTTCTAACTTATTGAATTTCAAAAATATTTTTTTAAAAAATAAATATTTTATTTTATTTTAAATTAATATATTTTTAAATTATTTTGATGTATTGATATAAAAATAATTTTTAAAAAATAAAAAATATATTGTTAATATATTTTAAAATAAAAAATATTTTGATAGGCAATCAGAACTGTATGTATATTTCTTTTTTAACTGATTTTAGTCAATTTTGTCCTGTCAAATGTTGAATTGTTGATATTTTTTTATTTACGTATGCTGTCCGGACCAGCTTACGCGCACCACAACTAATCCACACGGTCCACTGAACATCCTGCAAGCTCAGTGAATAGATAAGACACCGCGGGGGTGACAGGCATGCATGGTAAGGTTCGAATCCATACACGGAGTAAGGGAATAAACTTCTCCCACCACTACAAATTGATGATAGTTATCATGTCAGTATGTGTTAAGTATTGTGATGTGATGTTATTAATTTAAGTCAAACGGATTCCCAGACACGCAAATAAATTCATTTAACAATGCACTAAAATAGACAGGAAAGCAATGTAGCAATAAATACTATTCTACTCCTCATATTGTGGTCCGGCGAGAGACACTTCACTCCCCTTCCAGCGTCTCTCCAAACAAACTTATCCTTGAAGAGTGGCTTGGGATTTATTCAAACAATTTAAGCAGACCATTTGTCATTTTGGGTTGTTTTGATATGAAAAAAATTAGTTTAGGTTTCGATTGATTAAAAAATAACTTGTGATTTTTTTATAGAAAGAATTTGTTTATTTCCATAGAAGTATGTTACAAGCAATTAATTCTTTGATTTATTTTATTAAGTTACTATAAAAAAAACAGAGAGGAAATCGATAATATCCAAGCGGTCATGCCCAAAAAAATGAAAAAACACCCTCAAAATAGAATACAAACTAGTTATTTATCCACATTATGATGTGGGATAAATATTTTTATTTTTTATGAGAAAAATTGTATATACATGTTTTTTAATGTATTTTTATAGTTTAAAATATCTAAGTTCAAGTAAAAAAATTTATGCATGCATGTAATAAAATAAATTAAGAATTATATACATGAATAAATAAAGAAAAAAATTATTAATGATATTTAAAAACAAAACTTGAAAAATCAGGAGACAAATATAAATCAAGATAATTAATCTCAAAAGATGAGATATTTACTTGATTGTGTTTGCTAAATTTATTAATTAAAATAATTTTTTATTTGAGTAAACAATAATAAATATAAAAACACAAATTAAATTAATTAAATAAAAAAAAGGAAAATCATGCAAAGCAGTATTATCTGAAAAATAATTTTTTTATTTTTAAAAATAAAATTTATCTGTGCAAAAGATTAAAAAAATATATAGATGAATAAAAAAACTCTTCAAATTTAAAATGCATAACTAAGAAAATAATTGTCATATAAAAGAAGCTCTCTAAATAAAAAAAAAAGAACTAATAGATATTGATTTAAATATAAATTAAAAATAAAAAAAATAAAAAAATCATTAATCTAAAAAAATAAAAATATAAAAGTAAAGGCCATGAAATGTTATATCCAGCAAGCCAACAAAGTGTGTTTGACCATTTTATTTAAACCCACGCAATTGAACCTTTAATTATTATTTTTTAACAACCAGAGCATAGAAGTCACCCACCCTAAATATCTTTGAAAAAACAATCATACGACACATCACTTATAGAGACAAACGTGTAAATAATCTAATTTTTATAGATTCTGGGTACTGTAGTGGCTAAAAAATTAAAATTTAAGTTTTTTTTATCTAAAAACTCATTCTTAACCCATTTTGATCCAAAAAAATTATGAAAACTATATAAATTGTGATAAACTCATATATAATCTCAAAAAACCACCTAACAAATTAAATCGAATCCAAATATCAACTCGAGCTTGAATCTATTTTTTCATGAATTTTAAAAATAAGAAAACACATAATATGAACATCATACATCAAATTGAACCCTTTAACATAAATATTATCTGATTAGGTGGTCCAAATCAATGCTAACAACATTTATCTTTTTTTATTGCTGAAATCTAGCGATATTTCTCTTTCATATCTCAACTAAGAACTAAAAAATAAAAAAAAAATTATACCAAAATTTAATTGGAATAGTATTGAGATGCTTGAATTGAATAATTTGCATGATTTTTCAAGTTCAAATACCATAGCGCATCTTTTTATGAGACTTATAACACGCCACTGATATTTGATATTTTTTTTTAATTTTGATACTTGTTCTTTCAATCTCACCTTTAAAAAAAAATCAAAATTAATTAATTTTTAATTATGACTAAATCACCATAAAAAATATTTAAGGACTAAATTAAAAAAAACATAAAATTTTACACTACCCATCCATGGTAATGTCTAAGATGATGAATAGTGAAGCCTTGCACATCAATACTTAACAAAAAAAGCATTTGCTTTCGTTTTTTTTCCCTTTAATTTTTTTTTCAATCCATATTTTTTTTATTTTTTAATATCAGATTTATTTTTTAATGAGTTATCACACTCTCATGATATAGATTATGAGTTTGTCAGGTTAACATGATTGGCTACAGTTGTTTCTTTATTTATGCTTAATTTTTTAATATTGAGTTAATTAGAAATTAAATTTTATAATTTATTTTATTTATTTTTTATTAAGTCATTTCAATCTCATGAACTAAGAACAATGCTTGACATGTTAACTTAAGTTGACTTGATGGTATTTCTGTGTTTTTTTCATTATTTTTTTTCAATTTGATCATTCATTACTTGTGTTTTTTTTCAAATGTTTTATTATTATTTATCATTTAATATTAAGTCAGTTGAGGATTGAACTTCTTAATCTATCTTGATTTTTTTTATGAAGATATTTTGGTCTCAAAACCAAGATCACATGTTTTAGTATTTTAATATTGGTTAAATCAGGTTAATTTTTTTTAACAGGTTATCCCGATCTCATGTCCTTCAATATTATATATGTGTTTTATTGAATTATCTTCATCTCATGACCCAAGCTACGAGTTTAGCATGTTAATCTAGTTGATTCATTTTTTTTTATCTTTTAATTCCCTCGTTTAATTTCATCATTTAATTTGATTTTTATAGTTTATTCCAGTTTGATTTTTATGAGGTAATTTTGGCCTCAAGACTTGGAAAAAAATACTTAACAGTTTAATCTGTATTGACCTGGTTTTTTTGTTATTTTTTTAATTAAAATTTCTAGAAATCTCATAATAAACATTAAGTTCAACAAAATCAGCTGCGAATCAAGGTTTATAGTTTATTTTGATTTACTTTTCATGAGATTATTTTAATCTTGTTACTAGATCATAGATTCAACAAGTTAATCCAAGTTAAATCATATTTTTTATTTTTATTTTTTATGATGTTATTTCAATTTCATGACCTTGAGCATGAGTTTGGTAGATTGACTTGAGTTGTTTTTATGTTTATTTTTTTAATCAATATTATTTTTAGTCTCATCCTTCGTTATTAGATTGATTGAGAATTGAACGTAATTTATTTTAATTTTTTTATAATGTTATCTCGGTTTTATAATTCAAGTCATGTGTGTGATAAGTTAACTCAGTTCATTATCTTAGTTTTACAACTCAAGTTAACTTAAGTTATTTTTTAATTGATATTTTAATTTAATTCTTAAACAATAAATTAATTAAAAATTAATTTTTAATATTTTTTTCTATGTGATTATCATAATTTTATAACTTGAATCACAGATTTGATATACTTGAGTTTACCAAAGTTAATCCAATGTATTACTATTTTAATATTAAAAAAATTATCTAAAATTTTTTAATGAAGTTATATTTTTATGAATTATTTAAATTATTTTTAAATTTATAAATTCAATCAAATTATATTACTTAAATTCCTCACCATTTTTCTCACTAAAAAAATATTAAGAAAATCTAAGTATTTTTTTAAAAAATTAATCGACGTAACGCAGGCACAGTGCTCTTAAAAATCGTGACAAGTTGTCTTTTTACTTGGCTATAAATAATTATTATTTCTTTTTAAAAAATTCGCTTTTTTTATTTATCATTATTACACAACAGCTTTTAAATATTCCTCACAAGACAGGGGACCATGGGATGACTCTTCAAGTCTCCAGTTGGGCTCAAGGATGTCCTCATTAGTATCCTTGACTTCCGTCTCCATGAGTCTCTTATTCTTTCTCCTCTCTACACTCTCCATTTTGCCAACTCACACACACCCACTGGATCCCCTAACCCCAACCGAGTTCACCAAAATTCAATCCATAGTTCATAACTCGTATCCCAAGTCAAGCCACAGCATAGCCTTTCATTATGTAGGCCTCGAAGAACCAACCAAGACTGCCATTCTTTCATGGCTGGAAGGTACTGCTACCAAAACCCCACCTCGACAAGCATTTGTCATTGCACGTATAGACCAGATCACTCATGAAATTATCGCTGACTTATCAGTCCGCAAGATTGTTTCTGATAGAGTTTACGGCGGTTATGGGTACCCTTTGCTCACTTTTGAAGAGCAAGGAGCTGCCAATGCATTGCCGTTCAAATATACTCCGTTCTTAGAGTCAATTAGAAAGAGAGGGCTCAAGGTTGAAGAGGTTCTGTGTATGAGTTTTGCTATTGGTTGGTATGGAGAAAAGAGAAGAAATAAAAGGGTTGTCAGGGTCCTGTGTAATTATTTAGACGGGACTGTGAATTTGTATATGAGACCAATTGAGGGAATTACTGTCACCGTTGATCTTGAGGAAATGAAGATCTTAGGGTTTAAAGATAGATCAACAGTGCCAGTGCCAAAGGCTGACGGGACTGACTACAGGGAATCATCGCAAAAACTACCTTTTGGGTCTCCGTTGAAAGGAATCTCGATGCACCAATCTGACGGCCCAAGTTTCACAATAGAAGGACACACGATTAGGTAAGGTTACGGACAACAGACGAAGTTTTCTTTTAATGAAAGCGATACGATAGTTTTGTGGTAATGCTGCGAGCTGCTTAAAAAGATATTGCTGATAGTAAATCTTATCCTGCTAAATTTTAAAATATGATAGATACGCATATACATTTATTCTTGAGATTTTAAAATATTTTTTAATTTATGATAGATGAAGTTTTTTCAATTTTTTTTATTAAGTGTGAGACCTTTAACCTTTGACTAGTTAGCTTTTATATTTTTGTTAATTCTATTTTTAAACAATTTGAAAAACAAAGCTACTGGAAAAAAAATTACACTCACAGAGTTTCCTCTCTGTACCATCCAAATGCCCGATGAAATAGTCCATTTAAAGTTACGGAATTACGCTGCATCAATCCCGTTTTGTTACTGTTATTTTCTATTCCTATTTAAATTATCGAATTTCCTTTTGGGTTGATTGATGGTACCATACTATGTATCAGGTGGGCCAATTGGGATTTTCATTTGAGCTTCGATGCTCGAGCGGGCCCAGTTATATCCTTGGCATCAATATTTGATCTCCAGAAGCAAAAGTTTCGTGAGGTTCTGTATCAAGGGTTCCTGTCAGAGGTCTTCGTGCCGTATATGGACCTCAATGAAGAGTGGTACTATCGAGTATTTTTTGATGCTGGTGAATATGGGTATGGCCTATGTGCAGTGCCACTTGAGCCACTTAGGGACTGTCCGGAAAATGCAGTTTTCATGGACGCTTATGTTGCAGACCACAATGGGACGCCTGTAAATATGCCTAATATCTTTTGCATATTTGAGAGGTATGCTGGAGACGTAATGTGGCGGCATACGGAGGCTGCTATACCAGGCAAAGTGGTTAGTGATTTTTTTTATTTGTTTTTGGGGTTTGTTCAGTGGGCTTAATTTTGCAATAATTTTGTCTGAAACTAAATGGTGGTGCACTGGTGGTGCAGATAAGAGAAGTTAGGCCAGAGGTGACCCTGGTTGTAAGAATGGTGTCTACTGTTGGCAACTACGATTACGTTAACGATTGGGAGTTTAAGCAAAGCGGCTCAATCAAAGTCACGGTAATAAACTCATTATATGGGGAAGCTTATTTTTCTGATTTCCAATCTAGCATCAAAATTGATTTGTTGTGATCACGGTTCCATTGCCTTAAAGCTAGGTTTGGTTTAACATAGGCTACACAGGATAAAATTTTCATGTTCTTGGGATTTCGTGGTGATCGTTACCTGCGTAAATGAAACGGCCGTATTTGATTCTGTTGGCTATGTTGCTCTTGAAGATGATATTTTCTCTTGATGGATTAGAATTAGCAGATTTCTATAGCCAACATAATTTGATTACCTCTAGCATGACAATAATGTTCTTGGATGACCTTCTGGTTCATATTTTTCGTGCAGGTTGGGTTGACTGGTTTGCTTGAAGTGAGGGGATCAATGTACACCCATAAAGATCAAATAAAAGAGGAAGCTTATGGTACATTGTTAGCAGAAAATACCCTGGGTGCAAACCATGACCACTTCTTTACCTACCATCTTGATCTTGATGTGGATGGCGATGCAAACTCATTTGTCAGGTCCCAGTTGCTAAAGACCCCAGTGACTGATCACCGGTCGCCTTGGAGGAGCTACTGGAGGGTTGTGAGCGAGACAGCTAAAACGGAGTCTGATGCAAGGATTAAGCTCGGTGTGGCACAAGAAGATCTATTAGTGGTTAATCCAAACAAGAGGACCAGTATCGGAAACTTCATTGGCTACCGTTTGATCCCAGGGTCTGTTGCGGCCCCTCTCTTATCAGATGATGATTACGCACAAATTCGGGGAGCCTTCACCAAATACAATCTATGGATTACCCCATATAACAAGTCTGAAAAATGGGCGGGAGGGCTTTATGTTGATCAAAGCCGAGGAGATGATACCCTAGCAAGATGGAGCCTCAGGTACGCCAGATACCACCAATTTTGATTTGTTGACTTTATTGTCACACTAACATTGTAGTGTCGACTTTTCTTGTTAATGCAGGAGTAGGGAAATAGAAAATAAAGACATTGTGCTGTGGTACACATTGGGATTTCACCACGTGCCATACCAAGAAGATTTTCCAGTAATGACAACTCTTAGCAGTGGATTTGAGCTCCGGCCAGCTAATTTTTTCGAGAGCAACCCGGTGCTCAAAGTCAAACCATCCCAACCTGATAATCGGTCCATTTGCTCCAGAGCATAGCAACTTACGAATTCAATGGATTTTTGTTTTAAGAACCATGAAAAAACATCGACAATGCATTTCCTTCTTCCTTCAATCTCTTACCATATTAATGGGATTATGTTCTTTCGAAAATAAATGCACTGTATAACGTGGATATAACTCTTTCATTCCTGAAGTTCTACATTCCTAAATTGCATAGATAGACGGCAGGTTTCGGAGCAGAAAGCCCAAGACCCGTCGCCCGCCAGGCTCAAGCTCTGGATCCAGCACAATTGATTGAGATAGGCAAGATCCAGGCCTGGAAATATAGATCGGGCCTGAGTTAAGCTCGGATCGAAGCTGTCCTAGCTCTTAAACGAGTTTAGTGGTCTCCCCCGCCTCTAGTTTGCGTCTAGGTGTCTGCGACAGCCGTCCCATTCTCCAGATTGCATAGATATAGTGCAATTGTTTTTAGTCATGCACAGTAATAAATGTGAATTTTCTAAATTAAAGCAACTAGAGGCTTCAAGCTGGTGGCTTGTTGTCCCGTCACATAGTCGCTGTTCCACTTAGAAAGTTTAAGACAAACAAAAAACGCACATAAACCGGCAAAAGATGCCAAATTTGGTGCCTGTAAGACAACTATTTTCGATTTGAGATGCAAGTACAATCTCTAATACATGCCTTGTTTAGAAAGAATTTTGTGAGCTACTTGGAGACTAAATCCTAGCGAGTCAAAGGAAACGCTTCGCAAGAATGCATTAAAACTTTTGACACGCTTTACTCGGCTTGGTAAGTAGTTTGCGATTCTATTGAGATTATGGATATAAGAAAAGAAATCCCATCAGTGAAAAAGAATTAATGATTACTTGATTCTTTCTTTCGGGAGGTTATTTGAAGACTCAAATTTCAATGATTTAAAAATTTAGGTAGTGTTTATTATTATAGTAATAATTGTTTTTATAGATATTTTTTATTTGAAAATATATTAAAATAATATTTTTTTAAAATATATTTTTATTCTCAATATATAAAATATTTAAAAATTAAATAAAAAATTAATTTTTTTTTCAAACACTCTGCAGAATAACAGCACTGACAAACAAATTCTAAAATGCTTCGCAAAAATGCAGAAAGAGTTTGGCACTATTTGCCTGACTTGATGGTTGGATTGATGGGCACTTCAAAAATGTTTTTGCATGATTTGCTTTGGCTTGATAGATGGTTTGATGGACGCTTTAAAAATGTTTTTGATGTATCCTCGTAGCTTGAGACTCTATAGGATGCTGTGTTTGATTTGATGGAAAAGAATTATAAATTTGAAAGCTTTTCTTTTACGAAGATTTAGTATTTGAGGAAAATATTTTTTAAAAGGGAATTCCTATATTTATACAGGCTTGAAAGGTTAGATTTAAAATTTTAACATTAGATATAGCTTGATTTGATTAGCCAAAGAAACATGTCAAGAGTTTATCTTAAGAAAGATGTCATAAAAGAATACATATGGTATTTAATATGTTATCTGCTATATATATTTAAGACTATAATTATTAAATGGTTTCAAACTTTGTTAATAAGACTTGACGAGTTTAGTACATTACTACATTGTTATTAAATAACATCAACGGCCTTTGATAATGGCACATAGCACATGGAGAATTTCGTGAAATTCTCTATTTAATTATAAAGTGTATTGTCTTCTTAAAACATTGGGTTTATCACATGCTATAGCACTCAACATAGAGGATAACCCAGAAAATATTGTATTGTTTTGCAAAAAATACGATTCTTGAGATTTTTTTTCATTTTTGTTTTGAAAAAAGTAAGATTTTTTACTTGATCGAGTGACTTCAAGCTTGCCAGGCATAATAATTCTCACAGCTCGTGGGGTGGGCAAACCAAGCAAAAGATTTGAGGAATGGCGATATAGAAGCAAAAGCTTCTTGGTCTTCGGGACCTAAGACACACTGAGACTATCATAGCTTTCCAAAACAAGAGGTGGGTGAATCCATCATCACCCCTCCAAATTCCATGGTTCTATGAATTCATATAACAGTCGCCCGGCATGCATAAACAAAGAACACCAATCTTCTTCTCGTGACCCTCTTGTCTACCCTCTATTCCTTGAGGACACATCATGCTGATGTGAATATTACCTGTGCTGGACCCCGCGTAATGGGGTTAAAGGATGAGATGAAGGGTTGACACCTGGCAAATAAAGGAAAATGGTGAACTCAATAGTGTAAGAGGGGTTATTGTCTGTTATTATTATGGTGGGGTTGGAAAAAATTTATGTTGCTGGATCAGTTGTGAATTGATGTTCTTCGATTGTGATGGTGGTGATTATGAGTGCGGCCTGGCATGGCACGCCCCTCATTCATATTTTGAAGCAAGAGAATGTGATGATGGTTCCAACTGCACGCCCCCGTCTCTCTCTCCAAAGTCCAACCAAGATTTGCACACATTTCTGAAGAAAAGAATATGGCCAGAATTTTCGGTAATTGTCACCTCTTACTAATCATCATCTTTTATCCTTTTCCTGGACTCTGTTTCCCTTCATTTTCTTTTAAAATCTACCATGCATGCATACAGTTGCAGTTACATTTCACAATCCAGGCAGCCCACCATCCTATGTCCAATACAATATACATAATACATGCATGCCACATAAGACATTTCCAAGCATGCTTTTGTAAAATTTTAAAGGCATTTTATCTCGAAATGCCTTTTTTGTGTGAAATGGTTTCCTCAAAAAATTGTTTTTGGTTTTAACGAAACAGATGTTCAATTTTCCATAATAAATAAATTGGAAAGTGGTAGATATTATGAATTAGTGAATTGTAATACTGATGGGGTATGGTTCTACACTGGGATCGTCGACGGTGTATATAAACGACAACGCATTTAAATTTCACATGGAAAAACCAAAGAGCACCCCCTCGATCAGAGGTACTCCACATGATTCAATGCGTCCAAATCCTATCAGTTTATACATCTTTAATTTGAAGCCTCACACTAGGTGCCAGATGAGGATTAGTACGTAGCTCTACTTATTCATTCACGTAATCTATCCATAGCAATCTATAAATGAATGAATGAACATACACATGAAAAGATCATCACGTATGTGCAAGAATGTGACAAGTGAATTTATTGGTACTATGCGGGAAGGTAAAAACATCGAAGACCACATTGCTAGATAAACATAACCACGCCAGCAAAAATCACACACTTTCCACTTTTTCTTTACTTTTGTATGCAACTATTTACGAAAATCCATGAGGATATCTTGTCTATAGTTCTGCTTTTCAGTACTAAGTGCACGGACCCACTTCGATAGATTTTCCTAGCTCTTCAGACCAGAACCAACTCATAACCCTTTTCGATTTTCCTGCCACCTTCCTATTTATATAGCCTAGCTAAGCCACCATCTCTCTCCATCCTTCACTTGCCTCTTAATCTCCTCTCTCCCTCCCTCTCTCTCGGGCTTGCTTAGCGATATAGAAGGAAAAAATGGGTGAAATTTCTTGCTCTAATGGCATTGGCAATGGAAATGGTGTGAATGGAAAAATCCATTCATCACTGAATGGTTATAGGAAGAGCTGTTGGTATGAAGAAGAGATCGAAGAGAACTTGAGATGGTGTTTTGCTCTTAATAGGTACGTATAAATTGCACTAACTGCTCTAACTTCATGGTTCGAATTCACCAATTAATATGGCTTTGTCACTTTCGGTTTTAACCTATTTTCACTGGTTCCTTTCGTAACTAGGCTTTATTTTTTAAATATCGTTACATTTTCTTACCTTCTCTCTTTTTATCTTAAATTCTCCAGAGGATAAAATTCTTATGCTCTTAACTTGAAGGGCAAACTCATTTCCTTTTCTATTTATAAGAACGCGTATCGCTGTCCTAAATTACCTACCCTGCATGCTCTAGACCGCCGTGATTCAAGCTCGAGGGATACCCTATCCTTTAATATATTACGGGAAAAAAGCGCCAGCTTCTTTTAATCGCTTCTTCTCTCTTATTCAATGCCGGGTTTTCGGTGAAAAATGTTTTATTTCTACAAAGTTTACGACGGAATTCTCGAGACAGCATCAGAAGCAAAGCTTCCTGCATACGAATAGAAAAGGAATTGATCTGCATCTGTTATTGAGACAAAGTAAAATTATAGAATAGTACTGGTGATTTTCTTTTCTTTTCTTTTCTTTCTTTCTTTGTTTTTTTTTTGGTTAAGGTCTAAACGGCTTTGGTATATATATAATGACAGCAGTAATCCGTCGTCACATAACAAAAAAGAAAATTAAAATTACTCGAATCTGATTCACCAACCTACTAGGCTAAAAGACGATTTGCAGATATAATCTGTATCTATCGTAGAAAGTATACTCTGATCTGTACCCTATTGTCGTTTCATGGATTTGGTGGATCACCTTTAAGCTTCGACGCTTTACAACCTTGTCGTTCGGTATGGAGCTTTTTCCTTTTCTAATTGCTTATATATAGTGATTGTTTAGTAGAATAAAACATGAAGTAACCTTAAAGTGAAACAGTTAATTAGAAGATCACTTGTTCAAAAGGTTGGTCTGAGAAAAGCGAGACATAATTTATTTAAAAAATGGAACAAACTTACCATCCTTGCCGCTAAGCCTCCCCTTTCATTATTGATTCATTTCACATGTTCAGGCATTGACCATCTATCTTTATTTTTGTTGCAGTATTTTGCATACAGGGGCTTCTCGGTATCAAGACATTGCACTATTAGACACAAAGCCGTTTGGAAAGGTCCATTTAAAAAAAAAAAAAAGACTTACACTTTTAAGAAAAAATAACGCTACACTAACACGCAAACGCCTTAATTAAATAATTTTCTCGTGTAAGATAAAATTATTTTTGTTTACATAACAGGCTTTAATCATTGATGGAAAGCTTCAAAGTGCGGAAGTGGATGAGTTCATCTACCATGAATCTCTTGTTCATCCAGCACTTCTTCATCACTCAAGGTATTTACTTTCTATTTTCTTTGTTGGTATGGAGGATTGTGAAGTCCTGTGTGGTTCTCTAGCGGTGCTCAATTTGTAGCAACTGTCCGCTTGGTTGCAGTCCGAAGACAGTCTTTATAATGGGAGGAGGTGAGGGTTCCACTGCAAGAGAAATACTAAGACACAAAACAGCGGTGAAGGTTGTCATGTGTGACATCGATGAGGTAACTCAAATGTATTTATATTAAATTTTCTACTTGAAATACAAGGAATATTTTACTGAGCTAACTTGTGCCCATTCAGCCACCCTTTAATTTGACGAATCCAAATTATCTGTATTACATTTCTTTGACCGTTGACCCTTTATTTCTGGGTCCCACATATAGCGGGGATAACATTATATTGTTGGCTTAGTTTATCAAAAAAAAAAACTTTTAAAGAAAATGACTATTTATCATGATTATGTTTTCGTTATTTACGAAATGGAAAGACATTTTCATTTGTATACCTTTTATTTCTTTCTGGCATCTCATTTTTCATCCTTTTTGTTCTTAATCGAAGATGTCCCATCATTGATTATGACTTGTCGTTCAGCCACGTTGGGGAAATGGGCAAATCGTTCGGGTTCACGGCCAGTGAACACAGGACTCTGCCTTCTCTTAACCACTAATTGCAGTGTATTAAAGAAAATCCCTGTTCAACAAAAAAATTAAAAAATCAATTATAAGCCATGTGTGATCAAAGATCAAAGATTTTTCTGTGGCATGTAATGTAAGGAAATGGACAGGAAAATTTTAAAGCTCATAACACGAATCTATATCATGTAACCAGGAAGTGGTAGACTTCTGCAAGGCGTACTTGGCTGTGAATAGAGAAGCTTTCTGTGATCCAAGACTTGAGGTCATCATCAACGACGCCAGGTTTGACTCTCAATTCTATGTTTAAGTTATTTTTGTTATCATTATTGTAAGAAAAAAACGCTACTTATATCATTATTAATTTCGTTTCTTCTCGATCGTCCTTACATGTTGTGAAATGTTGCAGAGCTGAGCTAGAAATTGGGAAGGAGTGCTATGATGTGATCATAGGAGACCTCGCAGACCCAATCGAGGGAGGCCCATGCTACAAACTTTACACCAAATCCTTCTATGAACACACCGTCAAGCCTAAACTCAATCGCGGTGGCATATTTGTCACTCAGGTATCGATTATTTGTCTCTGCTGATGGAAAAGAGAGAGACGGAGGGGCAGAGGGAGAATACAAGAAATAACCATTTATATCTTGTGAACTTTTCAGGCGGGGCCAGCTGGAATTTTCAGCCATATGGAAGTGTTCTCTTGTATCTGCAACACTTTGAAGCAGGTGTTCAAATGTAAGTAAAATTTTTGTAGCTGCCAACATTTTGTTTCTTTTTCATAAACCAAGAAAACTGAAACCAAATGGCCTGGCCAATTTTTTTTTTTTCCCCCTATGTGCAGATGTGGTGCCTTATTCAGCTCATATCCCTTCCTTTGCTGATACTTGGGGATGGGTCATGGTATTATACCAAACACAGCTTCTGCTTTTAAAACAAATTCACCACTTTCCGGTCTTCAGAAATATTCCTGTAGTCTTAGGCTGATCACTTGAATTACATAGTATTAGCACTTACTTTAGTTCCCAGCAAATTTACCTGCTACGAACTTTTTTAGGCCTTCAATGATCAGGACTACGCAATTTGTCTTTCCCATGATAGTTCAGTCACTGTTGTAATGATTGCTGGCAGGCTTCAGATACTCCATTTACGCTGAGTGCCGATGAGTTAGACAGCAGAATCAAACAGAGAGTTAAAGGGGAAAACAGATATCTTGACGGTATAACATTTTCATCAGCCTCAACTTTAAGCAAAGCTGTTCGAAAATCGTAAGGCCCACATGTGTCATTCTGCTCCTCCTGCCCTTTTCTTTTATAATTAAGCACTGACTAATTACATGAAGCATTACTTGTCGGCAGACTTGACAATGAAACTCATGTCTACACGGAGGGGACAGCCAGGTTCATTTATGGGCATGGCAGCGTTCAAAAACAGAATCAAGCATAATCAATAAGAAATGGATTGGAAGGAGCCCCAACCAAAAGCGGAAAGTGAATTAAGAATGCAAGCGACACATAATTTTGAAAACTTACTCTTTTCTGGTTCATTATATGTTTTTTCTTTTATCTACTAAATCGTGTATGTTATGTTTTTTTTTTTTTTTTACTTTTGCTTGTTTACTTACCTAATGGAATGATATAATCGTAATGGATGGATCTTTGCTCTTGTTTTCGTTTCAAATTGCTTTTCTATTATATGTTTAGAACTGACTCGGACACCAAGAACTGAATCGTCTAGAGTGGCTGGCAACAATGCAATGGGAATTGTTCCCACCGACTTGGCAATATCAACAACAGTAAATCCATGTTTGCCTACTTAGTGTGACCCATTTTAAACTATGATTTGAATGAAAATATCAAAAAAAAAATGTTTTCTCATCATAATTACAATTTTAATCGTGATATTACCACATAAATAAAAACATCTCATTTAGGTAATGGATACAGGTATAGTTTTGAAATTCATTCCAGTCTTGTGGATCGATTCAAGATCTAATAAACTCGAAGCTGAAACTGGACTAAGTTAGTAAAAAAATAAAAAAAAATTAGTAGAACCTGAGTAATTTGGGCTAGGTTAATAAAAAAATAAAGAAAAAAAATTAGTATAACCTAGTAATTTGTTTAATTTGATAAAACTCCATCAAAATTTATCAATTTTTTTATTAAAATAACATAATTTTAATTAAAAAAATAAAAACCCGATATCTAGATTAAAACTCAAAACTTAAATATTAGATTAGGCTAGCTATCAAGGTAAATTTAAAAGCTATGAATATATTTTTATGTCGGTCTAAAAATGAGTTTTAAAATTTTATTTTAATTATTAAAACATGAAATAAAATAAATTTGAGATTGAAAATGAATTTGTTAATTTACAGGATGATTTTAATATTGTTCTCATTAAAATTAAAGGAAATAAAATCGAATGAGTTTTAAAATTTTATTTTAATTATTAAAACATGAAATAAAATAAATTTGAGATTGAAAATGAATTTGTTAATTTACAGGATGATTTTAATATTGTTCTCATTAAAATTAAAGGAAATAAAATCGAGTTTGGGAACTTAGCGGTTGTAGTGGTTGACTTCTGAGATCTCACAAAAAAAAAAATTACGGAAAAAATGATTTGTGCGGAAAATGTGTTGCGCGCTGGATTCCGTAATCTTTTGACGGAAGCGGAGCTCAAGAGTCCAATACACGCGCAGGCTCAAAAGTCCAAAACATGCGCAGGGGCAACGAGCTTACCAGCTAGAGTTGGCGGAGCCTGTGATTCTCTTCTTATTATATTTCTCTAACTTCGTCACTGTTTACGTAGCAGGATCCCAATCACAATAACAATACAGTAAACGGCACCGCACATATATTAAGCCTTAGAATATACATCTTATAGAATAAATTATAAAAAATCACACAACATTTTATAATTTTTTAAAATATTTCAGATAAAAAAAATAAGAATTTATAATATGTGCTACATCAGATGAAATTTAAATTTTAAATAAAACTATGTAATAATAAAGCACTTTAAAATATTAAAACAAATCTATAAAAAAAATCTCATGAAAGGAAGCAAAATACCCTAACCAGAAATAAAAACTTAAACTCTCAATAAAATTTACTAGCTAATAGAAAGTAAGAATCTAAGAATAATATTAAAATAAAATGATAAGTTCAATCAACTTACTAAAAAAATAATATTTTGTGTAAATTTTAGCTATTTTTAAATATACAAATTGAAATTTATGTGTATACATGCACTGAGCAAAATAGAAAACAGTAGCGAAATAAATATCAACGATTAGACAGAACCATTTGCTCTATAATAGGCAAAACACCTTGAGATTCCAATAATAAATGGGGTTTGTGACCCTAATTATTATGGGAGTATCTTTCTCTTACCAACTAAATATCTAAAATATTATTTGTATATTGTGTTATTATAGAGTTATTAACAAGTTTGATATTTAATTATAATAAATATTTGTATAATTATCAAGAAAACTAAATACTAAATATAATTTAATTCAACAAAATACAAATATTTATTCAAGAAATTAATGAGTACTTAAAAATAAATTAATATATATATATACATATAAATAACATTCATATTCACCATGTAATCAACATACATAATCTATTTATATTAGTTGCATATTAAAAATTATATCACTTGCCTAAAAAATGATAACAAAAAACAAACAAATACAGAACTTATATTAAATATGAAAAAACACTACAGAACAATTTCAATCAATAACATAAAAGAATACAATTCTAAGTTTAGAGATTAAAATATAATTATAAATCCAAATTGATTCACTCAGTTAATTTCAAACATAACACAAATGGATTAAATTTAATAGACTCGATTAATCTCAACTATTGGATCAATTAATTAACTGAAATAACCAATAAATTAACCACCATCACAATCTAACCAATCAATTAATTTATACAAATCATAAGAAGCTAAAGATCAGTTTATTAATTGAGATTTTCAGAATTTTAATCTGGAAGTTTATATCAACTAGTTAACTAATAATAAGAAACTAATTGGTTAGCCAATTGATTAGAATTTTCATGGGACTGGAATTCTACAAAACCCTTAAACAAAAAATTGTTCTTTAAAATCTAAAATTTCAGATATTTAATTAGTTCATTTTAAAATTAAAATTTTAAAATCATTTAATCATGAAATCATAAAAAGCTTTAAACACTTTTTTAATCCTTCAATTATTAATCTCCTAATAAAAAACAAGGAGAAGCGAGATATTAACGTGTTTTTTCAACCCTTCTTGAAAGTAAAATTAAGTTTAAAACGGAAATCCTTTGTATGCAGGAGAGGTAAGTCACGACAGGGGGGGAGGCAAAGAGAAGAGAAGAAAAGAAAAGAAAAAACCAATCATCTGGTAACATGCTTTTTAAATATACAGGTTATGTTGGGTTCTTATTTTTGGGCTAAATTTGAACATGGGTCTGAAGAGCAAAAAAATATGGATCTTGCTGATACAACGTGAAATCAAACACCAGGAAAATTAATTTCATTATCCCTCCTACCCTTTTTCGTAGGAAGAGGTTTCGAGTCCGAACGATTAAAGGAAATTTGAAGTCTAAAAGTCAAAATGAGGTGAAATGGGATTCATTTAGATGGTGTTAATATGCCATCGTTAAGTTGTACACAAAAATCTCGTTGATCCTCTCTTCCCAGAAAAAAACTCTGACAATGTGAACGCCATGCATCCGCGAAACCTGTCATATGGAAATCAATGTGAAACTAATCAGGAAGCGTAATGAAATTCACTTCCTTAATCATGGTTAACATATAGTTTTGACCAAGTTTTTCCATGATTATTCTCTCTCTCTCTCACCATCTTTTAAAAAAACCGTTGCACTTTGAAGGCAATGAAGGCCCAAAAGTATGTTTATTATTAATAGAACAATGCGCTAAAGCCGCACGTTAAAATGGGTTTAAATCAAAAGCTGATGAGGGTTCATTGCATGCTATTCTGGCCGCAAATTACTGAAACAAAAGGAACAATCGTGTTAGCGAACTGTAATTTTTTATGGGTTGGCCGTACCTAATATATTATAATTTACATATGATGCATAGATAAGAATTCAGTGAATCTAATGAGTTGCCTTGGAAATGAAGAAATACGACGCTAATTTGAAACTAGTAAATTATCGGTGATTTTTTATATATTCTTTGAACGACAAAGGAGGACTTGGAGTGCCCTTCTCCTGCTTTTCTAGAAAAGAATGATATCTCATCTAGGCACCCGCTTGGTGAACATCAATTAGTTTGAATTACTATGAGCATATAAGATTAAAAAAAAAATATTACGTCGGTTTTGCATCATCCATGTTTCCGGGCGGTTGAACATGTAATTTTGAAAAATTTAAAAGAATTTTATTTTTTATTTTTATTAAAATTTAATATGATTTGTATGTTTTGAATATGATGTTAAAAATAATTTTTTAAAAATAAAAAAATATTATTAACATATATTTCAATATAAAAAATATTTAAAAAATAATTACTACCAAATACACTCTTACTCGACAATTCTCTCCCTTTTCATTTCTATTTTCTTGTGATGCATGGATCCCGATCTCTCTCCCCTTCCCTTCCCTCCCTAACGTGGTTTGCGTGAAAATTGGATGAACTATCTAACAAAAATTATCCCTAACGCGGTTTGCGAGAAAATTGGATGAACTATCTAACAAAAATTAAATGGATTATGAATTTGAAATCCCAAGTTTTTCTAACGTATCAAGAGGATTCTAAATTAAATTTTATAATTTTTGAGTGTAAGATTTATGATCTATGGGTAGGTAATATTTAGGTTTCTATTTATTATTTTCTTAATGGCTATGGGTTTTATGGTGATATTATGCAATTCACCTTTGTTTTCGATACAAAACCCCCTGAGAAACTATTTGATCAGCAACAAAACTGGTAATATGCTAGCCTTTTCTTGTTCTTCTTCTTGCTAGGATTAAAATACACCAAGAAAATTAATATATCACTGACCACATGGAGTCTAGTTGGTTAATTTTAATTTACATGCGGTCATGTCCATTCGTGATTCGTCTTCTTTGCATGCTTGATTTACCAACAACTTTAAATCTTATGATTAGTTGCTATCATGTAAGTCTGAGTCCATATAGACAGAGGACTCGGGATCAATTTGGCTCCAAGAACGGGCCTTTTCGTGGTTTCCTATTTTATCAAGCCATTTTTTTTATTCTCTTTATTTTTTTTATTTTTTATTTTATTTTTGACGTGCCACTAATTTGTGCTGTCGATTTAAGATGAGGTCTAAGGTCTAGTCTCATTATTTTGTTGATAAGCTCACGAAGTAGGATAGAAAAGTCAGCATAAAAAACATCGATGCATAAAAAATGGATTCTCAGACATCTTTTGTAACAACTTCTATCTTGTTTTCCAAACCTTAAATGTTCACTCTACAAATCTAGATGATAAGTATAAATGATGGAAAGTTTCTTTCTGACCTCTCACTGGCTCTTTACATAAAAAACCAATAAGATGACACATTGTTTTAATTTCTATATTGGGGTGTTTGTTTTTGCATTTAAAAAATATTTTTAAAAAAATATAAAATGTTTTAAATTTTTTCTTTGTTTCAATTTAATACTTTTTTTTAATGTTTTCAGATCATTTTAATATATTAATATCAAAAATAATTTTTAAAAAATAAAAAGATATTATTTTAATCTATAAAAATAATAATAACCATACTTCGAAAGATTTCAACTTAAAAACTTATCAATTTATGGATACCAGCATCTACCCCGTCATGTCTACATGTAGGAATTTTTAACTTGCATAATAGGAAGACGTAAAAATGATCCATCGATTAGGGCTTTAAAGGATTGGGAAAAGGCCGTAACGTCGTTTAGAACTAAGTGAAAAGGTGAAAGGAGTTGGACCAGCATTACTGCGAATGTCTTGGGCCTGTCCACTATGGTGGGACTATAATGTTAAAGCTAGTGTTAACATAAGAGTCCTCTGGGCCTTGCGCTGATGAACGCATCGTGAGGAACAACCGCGGGGAAGGAAGCGCCGACTCGTAAAAACTGAGAGAGGGCAAGCGTCTCATGAATCATCACATCTTTCTGTGTATGCTTAGCAGCCCAAAAAAAAAGAAAGAAACGAGAAGGAAGAAAACCTAAATACTTTGCTCTTTAGGTAGGCCCAGACAGATGCTGTTCTTCCCCCATCATAATACCTTCCGATCTCAAGGTTTGTTTCTTTCAGGAACATTACAATTCTTTATTTGCAATGTTATTATCTTATAGCATAAGGGATAGTTATCGGGAAGAATGCTATGGTTGTGTATGTATTGGCATGTTGCATCGTCTTCTTGCGGTGGACGGTGGGCACAACCGACCATAACCGCCCAACAATGTGATCGTGGCAACGTGACTTGATTTTTCTAAATTATGCAGTCACTGTTAGGGCTTATCCTGAGTGTTTGAGATTACAGTAGCAATAATATTTTTTTAAAAAAAAAATACGGCACACGTTACCTAACACAAATTTGAAGGTGTTGATTTACATTTTTGTTAACTTCCAAAGACACAGGTATAGAGATTATGGAGTGAATGAAAATATATGTTTTACATTATTTGCATAAGTGCGTGGAAGGAGGGGGGGGNGGGGGGGGGGGGTTGGTGGGGTGGGGGCGTTGGAGGAAGAAACCGGGTGAAAGGGTCTGAATAATTATCATCCTTATTTTAAAGCTAGCGTAACATTTATAGAGGATTGTCATCTTCCTAGCATAGTATTTATAAAGGCTGGAAAACTGGAGGGAGGAGAATGGACTCTGCAGAAGAGGGATCACAAATCCCAGTGCATTTTCCTTTCTTTCGAGTGAGGAGAGGGGAAAGCAGGAGACCATATTTTACTCCATGGCCCACACAAATCAATCTCTGCAATCTGAAGACAAGGTGGATGTTTGCTAAACTGATCATTTTGACCTTTCTGAATGCTATGGTGATAATTGTTTTAAAGCCAACCCGATAGGCACGCCCGGGACCCTGTCAGCTCAGAGCCTTAATCAGTCCATGTTAATGAAAAAACAAAATAAACCTTGTTGATTCGATGACAAATTCTAGTTAATCTGGTAAAAAAACAAGTCATCAATTTATTAACTTTTATTTTTATTAATCGTAACTATTTTTTTCGTTCCATTATATTTTTTGTCTTCTGCAGTGCGACCATTGAACTTTGTTTTCTTGAATCTTATCCATTCACGTTATGTTGAAATAGTTTAACGTTTTGTCTTGGTTATGAGAGTTTAGATGAGATCACTGTTCTTTTTCAGCATGCAAGAAAAGGTGAGTAAAGGTACATGGGTTTTATTTCAATTCAGTTTGATTTTAGAATTCTAATTTGATTAGACAGTGGTTTAATGTTAAAATACTTTTGTGTTGAGGTTTCTAGTTTGTTTTTCTTGTTCTTTTTCTTTTTTGCAATAACAAGAATTGATTTCTAGGGTTTCAAAACTTAAATCTTGATTTTTCTTTTATAATCTAAGATGACTGAAAAATTCTTTAGAGGATGACATAACATCTACTGTAATTATTTTTATTTTAAATTTTAATTAATACATTCTCTCTATTTTTTAAACTTGTTTGGTTTGGTTTTTTGAAAATGATAACATGTTTGCTACTCCTTATATTCCTGGGTTAAAGAATCAACTAACCATGGTTAGTTGTGGACACATGATATGTTTTTACCACGACAAGTATAAAAAAAGAAATTATATATTTTTTTACAAGGATATACATGATAAATAAAATCAATATACATACAGTACCAGGACATCCTTATTAAAAGGCAAATAAAAGAGGCTTTAAAACTTGTTATTGACTCTATTAACGTCCGTTAAAGTCTACGCACACGAAATAGAAGCTTAATTAGTGCTCTAACTCTTTTAAATCGTAATGAATTCCGTGAAAACCAATACAATTTACACGAATAAGTTATATAATAAAAAGTGTCCTGTGACAGAAAAAACAAAAACGAAAAAAAAAGTCTCCAATGACTTGAGATGACGCAACAAACACCACATTTTACACGTTAGAAAAATATAAAATCCTGATCATTGACAGGTCACCCTGTGGATTGGATTTGACCGGAGATGGACAAAACCCAACTGACTCCACAATCGGATCGGGGCAATGAGAATTCGACAACCCAATTCTACCTTGTCGATCGTTGGCGAGTCACATCAAGAAGAGTCATGATTGGTGTCAAGAAAAGCTTTTTCAAAGCGATTCAACGTAAATAAATAAATAAATAAAAACTGCATTGAATTACATGCCCTTCGTACTCAAGTTGAATTCGTTAAAAATTATAGTTCTGCAGGGAAATTCTCCAGATCTTTCCACAGTTGATGAAGCTACCAGAAAGATCGTCTCTACGATCAGCGGAGTTCTGCAACCATTTTCAAGATATTTACACGTTCAGCCATGCTAGAGAAGAATAAAAAAAAACTATAGTCTTATCATGTTAGATAATCTTTAGTACGTCTTTCATTCTTGTTTTAATATTCATGGCAGGCCTTCTTGATAATAGTTAAATTGGACCGGTTACGGTAAAAATTATAAGTTTCAATGCATCTACAGTATCATCTTTGAAAAATGAAGCAGGGCAGTATAAACAATGGTAAAACAATATAAAACCGGTGAAACACCATTTAATTCATAATTATATTTGTTTTATTCAATGTAAAAAAAACATGTTAATAACATCCGTACATTTATTATTTTACATTAAAAAAATATTTATTTAACTCGCTAATCAAATAGATGCATTAACTCTATTCTTTTTATATTTATTAACATTTTTATTTTTTAACTTTGTTTTATAAAATGCATATGCATAATCTTTTCAATTTGATTATGATTTTTTTTTGTTAAGTAAATGATAGAAAAGCTCATGTGTTTACTGTAATTTTTTTTAATTGTCAAATAAAATTACCATCTTTTGCATGGAAAAATAAAGATTTAGTAACCGATTTAAATATAACATTTTGTATTTAATGAACATAACTAGTTAAATTATTAAAAATATATTAAAAGAATTCTTTCATTACATACTGTATTGAGTTTGAAAGGAAAATTTAAATTACAATATAATTTTTTTATAATTAAATTTTACTAGTATTAATTTTTTTTTAATTAATATGAGTGTTTGAGTCAGTTTACACATACCATAACTAATTTTAACTAATTTCACGAATCGATATCCCATAAACTCAATTAACAAACCACACAAAAAAACAAAAAATATGAAAGAAATAACTCTGCAACCCCAATTCCACTAAAACCCAAATTAAAATTCAAAAGAAAAACAACAGCCACTTAACCGCAACTTTGCTGATTACTAGTATGGATTATTGAATCACTTCCAATTAGCGATGTTTAAAAAAAGCCACTTTAATTAAATACAAATAGTCTACAAACAGCAGCTCAGTAACGTGCCGTCCCAACGTGTTTTCCATTTATCAAACCCCAAAAAAGCTACCCCGCCCCCAATTTGTTGACTGAACGACACTTACCCCCAATTAGTACAAACGCGTGGGCTCTACTCAACCCGGCTTCACAACACGCAATCGTGTAAGAGATTTGAACTCCGAGTCAGCACCATCTCTCACCTGTCTCTCCCTCCTCCCTATAAACATCTTCCCTCTTCTCCTCCCTCGAATCCCCTCTGCTTTTATCTCTCCTCAACTTCTTCGTCAAAGCTCTTTCACCTTCGGGCCCCCCCCCCCCCGCTCTCACCTCTATTTGCTACTTAGTCATGGATCATTGCAGCAAAACTTCTTGCAATTCAAGCTCTCCTTTTGATTGCATCCTTTTTGGTACTTCCTTTTCAGTCTTATTATATTATACAAATGCTAGTCTATTCATCCCTGTCCAAGCTCTCTGCTCGCATTGTTTTGAATTGTAATTTTCTTTTTAAACAGATTTGGATGACACTTTGTATTCTTCTAAGCTTGGAATAGCAGAAGCTCTGAGAAAAAACATTGATGGTAAATGGCCATTTTTAATTATTTTCATAACCTAACCTAAAAGTCTTAATTACTTCAAATATTTTTGTCCAGAACCGATCAAGATCGTTCTTTTTATGTAGACTTTCTTGTCGAGAGATGTGGGTTTCCAGAGGACAAAGCTCCGAGTATCCGAGTCGAGCTGTTCAAGACCCACGGCAGCTCTCTTGCCGGTTTGCGAGTAATTACTCTCTAACAAAGACATAGTAAAAATAAAATATCTTTTTTGCCCCTGCCTTCTTTAATTATTAACTGCTCGAACTTATATATTCAGGCATTAGGATATGGTATTGATGCTGATGATTATCACAGGTTAGCAAAACAAATCCTCGTTCAAATTGCTTAATTTCACTTTAGATTCCGTTTCCAATTCAGAACAAAAAAAATAAAAAACACTGAGATCATTTTTTAACTATTTGTATTCATCAACAGTTCGTGCACGGAAGATTGCCTTATGATTTGATCAAGCCAGATTCTCACCTACTTAACCTCTTGCGTAGCATCACTCAAAGGAAAATTGTAAGCCTGAATCAGATAATAAATATAAAATTAAGTCATCCCATTAAATTCTATTTTGTGATCAAGATTGTATCACTGTTTACGCTTCCAAGCAATTGATTAAAGTTTTTAATGTTTTTGTTGGCAGATTTTCACCAATTCAGATAGAAATCACGCGATCACGGCCCTAAAAAGATTAGGGGTAGAAGACTGTTTCGATCAGATCATATGTTATGTTTTGACACTATGAATCCAAACCTGTCTAAATCGACTAGTCCTGACGAAATCCCTGTTCTACTTAAGCCTTCAATGGATGCCATGAAAATCGCTCTCCGTGTTGCAGATGTTGATATTCGCCGCACGGTAAGCCACCATTCCTCGGGTTTTTTGTTTGACTAGTTTACATTGTTCATTTGTTTTTGTTTAGCAATTAAATACACTTCTGAAACCCGATCGTGCTCTGTTGTGTTGCAGCTGTTTTTGGATGACAACGTGCGCAATGTAGCAGCTGGGAAAGCTTTGGGGCTCCGTACTGCTCTGGTAAATTTACCAATCAATCCCCTTGTAGTCAAATAAAGAAAAAAAATTAAAAATCACGCTAACCCCTTGTTAGAATCCAATTTGTCTTTGGCTACTGAAATTCAAATTAAGAAATCTGCCAGCCTTGCCAATTTCTTATTATGCACAGAAAAACCCGCACTATTTTTTGACCACTTGTAAAAAGAGGAAAATGCCCGTGGCTCGAAAGCTCAAGAGCCTTGCGTTGCGTGGCCAAAAGGTGTCCTAAAAAATAAGGGTCATGATTAACCGGTGGTTTATTGATTATTATTGGTTTGGTTTTATTTAAAAAATAATCAAAACTGGTTTTATTTTTTTAAAAAAAAACCAAAACCAGTTTCAACCGACCGGTTTTAGTTTAATTATTTTGAAAAAAATCAGTTTAAATAAATTTAACTTGATTTTTTCTTGTTAGACTTGGTTTTTTTATTGATTTTTTTAGTTTTAGATTTATAAAATCAAAACTGAATTAGTCAGTTTTTTTTAAAAAAAAAATTATAATATGTTAAATTGGTTTTTTCGGTTTTTCCAATTACTTTTTTCTAGTTTCCTTGGTTTCTGGTTTTTTTACTCATCCGTACTATCCATGACGTCAATAGAAGAGAGGTAGCTATATCAGGGGCAAAGGCATCAACGATGATGCTTGATTTGGCCTCAACATCTGAAATTCTAAAAACTACATTTAGAAATTCAAAGCTGTCCCTCTGAAGCAATTGGCTTTCATTTTGTGCTGTGAAAGCTGAGAGGCCATTTACATTTGTTCGAGGTCTAACACCTGTGCTCGTGTCCTGTTGTGATTATGAAGGTAGGAAAAACGGTGAAGAGCAAAGAAGCAGATTACGCGTTAGAGCATATCCACAACCTGGCTCAGGTAATTCCAGAAATTTGGGCGAGAGGAACGGATAGTGGTGATAAGAGGATCAGCCGCACCAGGAGTGAAATGGACGCCGTTCTCACAGCTACAACCGTCGGAGCCTAGATAAGACAACAAATCAAGACCTCTTCTTCAAAGGCTGGGTTGGTGTCTGTACATATCAATTGTATCTTTCATGTGAATACAATATCTTTCATGTGATCTTTCATGTGCATAACATAGCAAATGTCGTCCATGTCTGAGTTGTTAATTATGTATTGTGCGTGTAAATGCTTCGTCTATGTAATGTGATAAAGTGAAGTGAATATCCATCCATCCTACCGGTTACCAATAACACTCGTTGGCATCCTTTTAAAATTGATTTTTTCTAAGTTCGGGCGTCAAATCAGCTTGGTTGATAGCATAAATTCAGATTTCGTTTGTTTTTAGTTTCTAAATTTAATTTGGACATGAAAATAATTCATTAATAAAATCATGTTTATTGAATTAACTTGATCCATCGATGAAATTAAAATTTATGTTTATTTTTATTAAAAAAACTTCGTTTAATGTGTTTGAGCTTCAACACATTAGTATGATTCATGAATTATCCACTAAATATTCCACATTAATTGTTATCTGCGTCACGCACATAAGACTAATGAATTAAAGGAGAGAACTAGCGTTTAACGGAAACCATTAGAAGATATATTGGAAAAAAAAAAATCATTGTCAAGCAATTCGAGAAGCTTCCAGCACGATAGCGGTGGCTTTAACAACAACAAAAATGGCATAGTATTTGTCCCGTCCAGGTAGGCCCATTAATCGTGTTTTTGGCGCTTGTCACCCAAAAGGGTATCAGACAACGACATAGCCGTTTTGTCATCTTAGGTGGTAAGGGACGTCAAGAATTGTTTTGAACGGTGGAAACGAAAATGTGATGCATGGAAATACCTGTAACCACCCCCAAAATCAAGGTGGTTATCCCATCCATGGCTGTCCCTTTCGTTCTTTGAACTAATCACAATCACATATTAAATTACGCCCCTGTGTGATGTAGCTAAGCAAGTCAGCAGCAACAGCTCCCACAGGGTATTACCAGGTTATTGCCTGTGTTGCCGTTAAGGTTTCAACCCAGATTTTTAAAATATTAGAATTTTTCTTGATATTTTAATTAAATTTAGTAAAATAATTCAAAGCCCTAATATAACTATTTACTTGGATAGAGTTTTAAATTAAATCTTGTAGGAGCTTTTTCAATATAAAATTATTACCACAAGAAAAAAATTAATAAGTTATTAAATTTACAACCTGAGTTAAGCTGAGATTAATTATTATTATTTTTACCATGTAATAAAAAATTTAAAAATTAAGTTATAATCAACCTAGTATTTAACAGTAAAATAAATAATATTAAGTTAAAAAATGAAAACAAAGGGCATTAAAAAAAAACACTAGTTATGCGGGTTTGAGATACGCTAGCTCTGGTTTTTATATATATATATATATAACAAGGCTCTCTTTTTTTTTAAGAGACAAACCACATGTTATCTGAAAGAAAACAGTGTTCTCACTAGGAATTAAGCCCGCAGCTCTCATACACTAACCCGAGTACTAACTCATTTGGCTATAGAACAAATATACTTTTTTCAATAATTAATATACTATTTACATCAGTTATTTTACTTGTTTTGATAATTAGTGCTTTTGTGAGGTGGTGTTGTCGACAACGACTAATTAGCTGCCTGTTTGTTAGAATGAGGGGGCATCGTCAGTTGACATATTGTGGAGTTCACACTTGGTACGAACATATACTTCTGCTTAGTTTATGCTCTGGAGATATCCTTGGAACCGTCAGTGAGTGCCCCTAACTAAGCCTGTGTTTTTCTAGTCTTAAAAATAATTACAATCTCTATCGTGCGGTGATATGGTTTTAGACCTTGCAATTATAAAACGTCAGGATACTGCCCAGAAGAGTTTACTGGGCTAAGCTCTCCTGCAAAATCTGATCAAAGAAGGCCAAAACAAATTGAACATGTTCATGGACTCCGTCTCAAAATTGAAGTTAACTTTCTCCTCGAAGGAAAACTCAAATTGAGTTGCCTAACAGTCTCTGCACCAATAGAAATTGAAGTTCTTAGTTGGTGTCTAAAAATTCAATTAGCTTGCAAATAAGGATTGCGGGTTAGATAATTAATTAATTAATTCATCCTAAAAAATTTTTTAGTCAAGATAATTAAATAATTTATTCATNTTGCGGGTTAGATAATTAATTAATTAATTCATCCTAAAAAATTTTTTAGTCAAGATAATTAATAATTTATTCTTGATTCTTGATGAGTTAAAATTACTTATAGCCTGTACTTTCAAAAAGCCCGTAATTTCAAAAAATCTTGTTAAGACAGATTCTCTAACACTTAAATAAATCTTTTTTCTAAAGAGAAAGAATAAAAAAAATATTATAAAGAAAGATATTTTGAAAATATATTTACATTAAAATATAAAAATTATAAATATTTATTTTGAAGGTTTTATAACTCATAAATCTTATTTTTTATGGAAAAAAAGGACTTACAATGTAATTATCTTGATATCATTTAATAAAAAATAAATATCTCTTACATTTATATTTATGCTCAATAAGAATATAGTGGATGATTGAAAAAGAACTTCTATAAAAATATAGCAAAATTTATGTAAGTTAATTTCCTTTCCGAGGTTAGAGGAAGGAAGGAAGGCCATTAAAGAATCGGACACAAGGGAGTTTTTAAGGTAGTTAAAGCTAGTTTTATAAGTTTACAGTATGAACGCAAACAGGAATATATTCTCCTAGCAAACAAGAACCAGGAAATTGAATTGGCTACTTGTGAACTAAATTAAAGAAAGATATTTTAGTTACGAAGAAGAAAAAAGGGAAAATTGCATTTTAAGGGTTACTGATCAAGATCCAAGTTGCTTACTGGACCGGCAGTTTGCTCGCGGAAGTGGGCCTGCCGTATCGAACTTTAAATCGAAACTAGAGAATCGTTCCAGGCCATCCACTTTAAACCCGGCTTTCTGACGTAATTAACGATTTGCTTCATGTTGTCCACAAGCTAGCCGAGTAGCAGTGGACAAAAAGAACGGGCAGATCTAACAAAAAAGCCCAGCCTATTTTTATCTCAATTAGGTCCTCAACATCAATACCTTGCTTAATAAGGATAAAGTATGGGTACTGAATTAACAATATAAATGCATGGAGAAGCTATAACGCATCGTAGAACTCTAGCAAAAGAAAACTAGGATCTATAGATTCTATATTGCTATATTCATAGAAAATGATGTAGATATTATATAAGCATATGAAAAAGAAAGAGAAACGTGCACGCACCAGACAGGTTTTGCTTCTCTTATAGTTTCCTAAGAAGAGATACAATTACAACAAATATTCACGTAATCACAAACACATGATGTTACCAGATCACAAGTCATAAACTTGCTTGCCAGTGAACTTGACCTCAATTGGGCTAACATTCTTTCCGATAGACCTGAAATTCTGGCCGACACCTTGGCGCCCCGCGTTCACCTTCTCAGGGTAGACACCATCCTTGGGATGCAAGTACTGAACCTCTCCATTGGGGAACACCCTGTAAAACTGGTACTTGATCTTGTACTTAGACCTTAGCCTAGTTCCAAGGGCCAAGCACTGCTCTTTCCTGGCCAACTTGAGCAAGTTAGGGCCTTCCCTCATAATGGCAGCACCCCCAGTTGGCATTTCAAATATTTGTTCCTTGGGGGAGTCCCATGTGATCACATAAAACTCCTCTACCTGGGCTTTCCTCAACAGTCCACCGGTGCTCCCACCAAAAATTGGTGATGGGGTACTTGGGTCCAACTCCGGCGGAGTAAATCCCACTGGAGCCTCTTTTGTAGCTGTTTCCTCCACAGCAGCAACCTTAAAGCTTCTTAGTACCTTAACATTAGAGATTGGTAAAAAGGATGATTGTTTCCATGGAACAATGGTTTGGTTGCTTGATTTTAGGGTGGAAAGGGTCGTGGGGGTGAAGAGAGAGGCTTGAGTTGCCATTGCCATGAAGGATTGGAGATTGGAAGGTGTTGAGTGGTATTGTTGATTTTGGTCTACAGGGGCGTCTAGATTCAATAAGATGGAGGAGAAAAGATTATTGATCAAGGTGCTTGTGTGATTTCAGATGGGTGGTGTATGTGTGTGAGTTTTGGATAAGGGAACATGGAACGGACCAGTTAAATTTCTTGAGCTCTGATACGTGGTCTCAGCAACATCTTGTGTTTGAGAGTTTGGATAAGATATGGACTGCACCAATTAAAATTCTTGAATTTGATACGTGGGGCTCACCAACATCTCCCTTCCTCGTTTCCTTCTCCTAGCAATATCTGTTTTTGTTTTTTTATTTATGTTTGTATGTGCGGCTAGCTTACACGTGTATTTTAATTAACTTTTACAGGTTTAAAAATTAACAAATAAGTAATTTTTTAGTCGCTGTCAATTCCAACAATCAAACTTAAATATAAAACTAAAACAAACCTTTTTTGATCCAGGCTTTTTATTACTGGGCCAATAGTTGGTTGCAATATATTAGATGTACGTAATTATACATTTAACTGCTTTAACCATGCCCATTTCTAGCTTAAAAAGAATTTCACTATTTATCTAGTAATAATAAAAAATCAACCTTGAAAGCAATTTCAGTGAAAGTATGGAAACAAGTCCTAACTATTTTTTGTTGAAATAAAAAATTATTATTATTTTTTAACATTTTAAAATTATTTTAATATGTTAATATTAAAAATAGATTTTAATAAATAATATAATGATATTATTATTTTTTATATTTTTAAACTATAAACATTTTGAAAAACAACTTTCAGGCTGTCTTAACTTTCTACACAAGTCTCATAATTTCAAAGTGACTTTTAACTCTCCAATGTTTTTCTTTTAATATCATAAGATAATTATAACCAATGTTAGGCTCGGTTTGTTTAAAAAAAAATTATTTTTTAAAAAAAATAAATTTCAGAAAAGTAAATTCTGAGAAAAATAAATTTTTAAAAAATAAAATATTTTTTGATATTTGGTAGTGTTATGGAAAATAAACTGAAAAATATTTTCTAATATTTAGTTATGTTATGGAAAATAAATTGAAAAATAATTTATTAATATTTTATTTTTCTCAAATTTATTAAAATAATAAGGAATAAATCTTACAAATTAAAAAGTTGAATAATAATGAAATTGAAAAAAAAATCATAAATTATCTCAAATAAAATAAACAATAATCAAAATAATAAAGATCAAATCTAAAAAAAAATGAAGAAATTAAAATTATAATAATTAACATTTCATAAAGTATTTCAAGTAAAATAAATAACAATCAAAAGAATGAAAACCAAATTTGATAGAAAAAATTTTCAATAGAAAAATAATAGAAAAAAAAAAGCAAATAACAGTTATAAAAATAAGAACCAGAGTTAATATAAAAATTAAATTTGAAGAAATGAAATTGAAAAATAAATATTCAAAATAAAAAATATATATATATAGCAATCAAAAGCCTGAGAATTAAATTTGATATAATCAGCAAATAATAACATTTTTAAATTTTTTACAACTTTCAAAAAGTGTTTTCCTCCAGATTTTTCAGGAAAACACTTTCCTGAAAATCAAGTCAAATTTTTCTTTGACTGAAAAATATTTTTTGTTTATCAACTTTCCAAACAACAAACAAACATATGAAAGTTTAAGAAGTGATTTCTTAGAAATCATTTTTAAAAAACAACACACAAAAAAATTTGGAAAGTGTTTTTCTGGAAATCACTTTTCAGAAAACAAATACAGTTAAAAAGAAAAACACTTTCCTGAAAATCAAGCTAATGTTTTAACTAAAAAATATTTTCATTGATCACAAGGTGTTTTTTGTTAATTAGAAAGTGTTTTTCAATGACTGGAAAGTGTTTTTGTTGATTGAAAAATGTTTTATGCTGATCAACTTTCCTAATTACAAACAAATACAAGAAAATTTAAAAAATAATTTCCTGAAAATTATTTTTCTAAAAATAAACATGGCCCGGGAATAAATTGTTTTTCATGTTTGAAAAGCAGAGGATGATATTCATAGAGGACTCTGTACAAAGATAGAAAGAATGGACCGGTGATAGTTGTTAATTAATGGAAAGCCCAAAGGTCATAGACCCTAAATCCACAATAAAAGAAATAGACCCGAAGGCCCAGTAACATTAGACGAGGGAAACAAAAGTGGCAGCATAGGTGCACCATGGTGAAACTTTCAATACTCAGCATTCGCGCTCTTTACACCTGTCACTTCCGTCCTGTAAGAGATCAGTAGATAGCGCTGGAGGAGNGGGGGGGGAGCCTCGAATCTGGCATAACAATTGGCAAAACAGAGTCATCGCTCATTCCTTGTTAATTCTGCAAAAGCATGGAAACATGGTTCAACTTCTGAATTTAAGTCCAGATTGCAAAACTGGTAAAAATCATCATCTCTTTTATTTTACTGTTTCATTTCTCTATACAATACCACTCTAGTCAAGTCGCTCGGATGCAGATATTTATTTTCTGTGTTGTGATTTTCTGTCAGATCCTTGACATATATTCACCTATTCAATCAAGTGCTCACTCCATTTAAGTTATGATTTTTCTGCAACTTAATTCAATTTGCTTTTTAAATTTTGATTTTAGAAAAAAGTCATATATAAATATTTTTATTTAAAAATAAATTTTGATTTAAATTAAAATTTTGTTATAAAATTTTTTGTTTCATTCTCACTTGTGATGTCTATTTTATTTTATTAAAAAAAACATTTTAAATAATTATTGTCAAGCATACTTCTAACTTAACTAATTTTTGTTATGGATTTATTTAAAAAAAAAACTTTTAAATTGTGATTCAAAGTCAAAAGTTTATTTGTATAAATCACTTCAAATGGACTCTCAATTATTATTGGTAAAAGGATCCTCTCAACTTGAGGTATCTTTTTTCTTGTTTTTTGATAATTAAATGTGTTATTTTCTGTTGAGTTTCTGGATCATTTCTAAATTTCATTGAAATTTCTTGATAAGGCCTTTTTTCTATGCAATCAAAACCGTGAAAAGAAATAATATATAAAAAAGTACGAAAGAACCAACTAAATTTTTGAACAATTCAGAGTTTAAATACTGACTTGCCAATGATTCTCGCAAGCTTTTTGATAAAAAAAAATAAAGAACAAAATTTAAGCACTCAATGTTTATATATATATATATATTTATGCTCAGGGATTTATGACTTCTGAATTTAAATCAAACTGAACTTAGTCCTTAAATTTTTATATATATGTAAAAAAAAAATATAGTTTGAGATACTGAATTAAAATAATAATAATAAAGCTGAGAGGGCAAGTCTAGTTTGATCCAAAGTTAAGTGTAATTTTTTGGTCATTTACCTTTTTTCCAAAGGAATGGTTTTTGCTGGCATTTTACCTGAACTCTGGATTTTAATACTCAATGTTTACATAGGAAAAGGTACAACACACACAATTCTTGTTATTTGTAGATGCTTGCAGATACACTTAGCTTTGACACAAATCATCAATCAAAGAAAAATTTGAAGGCAAAAAAAATTAGATGACCACCTTTCACTTGACCACTACAACATTTTTGAAACCATCTATTGATTGCCTAAAAGAATAATGCCGTGTTGCTAGTTTGATCCAATAGATTAGATTGAGATACTGTTAGGAATGCCCCTGCCTGTGAGTCCACCCTCTCTGGAGTAATCTGTGGTGTTAGGAAAGAGTAAAGTGTAAGGAACTTCTACAGGCCCTACTCTGTTTTTCCATCTCTTGTCATTGTTCATATCCATAATTTTGTTTTCAATTTCTACCAGCTTCCTTCGAAATCTCTCAAATGCCGCCAGTGGTTCACTATCCAAAGTCCATTCAGTAGTATCTCTCTGTCCAAGGTAAACCTCATCAGTTGAATGTCTTGATAAAATCTCAATCAGTGATATACCTAGGAGGGTTTGTAGCTGGGCTGTGATTGTTTTCAGGTAGGCTACATCTGGATTTTTCTCAAGCTCAGCATACTCAGGGGTCCCTGGTTCAGGCATGAATCGACGGCTTAAGGATGGACGGTTAGGGAGGTAGCCAGCATAAGGGTATTGCCCAAAATTGACAGCTGCATGGAGGGCTGAAGCCATCCATATGATAATGGTGCATGTCTGTGTGACATCAACTAGCGTCTGCATCTCAGGCCACCACGGTTCATCTTTCTTGTCACCATGGCCTACATTACAGATCTCTGTCCACCATGACTGGAGTTCACTGTCTCCTTGGATCAAATCATCTGTGGGGTAGTAGAAAGCACAATATTCCTTAACCCACGTCTCAATTGCAGACCAGATTTCTAGCCCATCAACAGCATAGGGATAATCTTCTATCAGAAGTCTGAGGCCATGTGGCTGTCTTGAATCTGGAACCGCCACTCCTCTGGATGATTTTGAAAGTTGGATCAATTTTATTTTTGCTTTAGATAAAAAGTGAAGATAAGAGTGTATTTTTAGGTTCCGAGCTTTACCTCTTGAGGAGATCTGTGGGGAGTGCCTGCTCAGTGAAAACCCAGTTCTTGTAAACAAAAGAGGACATTTCCATGGCATATTTGGCTGGGAAAACAGTTTTCTCCAGTATTCCACCAGCATTGATGAGGATCTGCCTAGCCAAGGCATTTATATTCATTGTATCACGAAAATGAGGATGTAAAAGCTTATAGATTGGGTGAAGGACACTCAATTGTCTGTTTGTGGCTATCACAAATGGCTCTATTACAGCATGAGTGTTCAGCCTGTAAATATGAGCAGAATCGTTCAGGTGTACATTCTATACTAGAACAAGCTTTTACTTTATGCCATCATGAAAGCCCTTTTGATTTGAAATCATACCAGTGGCTAACAAGCTGATGGTATCCAGAATCATTTACAGCAGCATAAGCTTTGGCCAGCTGCCATACCGAGCCTTCAACACCCTGTTCTGCTGGAGTGAAAACTTTGCTGACAGCACCATGACGGTCTCCTTGTGGATGTGGTAGACTCAACTCAATTGTCAATGGCTTCAATGTACCATCATCTTGAAGAAACAGGATTGTTCTAGAGGCATAAGTCTTTGTGCTGGTTGAGTTTATTCGCCTCAGGTATGGCATCAATGCATCATGATGATCCAATATAAATAGCCTGTTGCGTTTGATTGCCTATTTCAGAAAAATTGAAATATTCATTTTTTAGGGAAGCAACTTCAGTGTTTCTTGATTCTAGTATTGAATATATATTATAGGTAAGGACATGAAAGAAACGAATTATCATTAGTACTTGTACTACGGTTAGGCCATCCATGTTCTCTTCTATTAACTCTTTTCGTATTGTGCTGTTCTGATTTCCATATACTGTAGGGTCTAGCTTGCTAGCTGGGGGGAAATCCTGCGGATATATTTTAGTAATTTATTAAGCTTTAAGGGTCATAGAAACATAAATCATCAGGTAATCTAATGCAGGTTGTGTTTTACTTGGAGGCGACTGATGATAACTGGGTTGACCCCAGCAAGCATTTCCCGTGCAAACTCTTCATCTGTCCTCCAAGCAGACTTGTCCGCTGAAACCATACCATGAAAACTTTATATTTCGAAGTAAAGTAGACATGAAATGAAATTTTAACTATTGCAAGATAACCGGCGGGGGGGATTTATCAGTGCACCTTTGATAACACCAGGCTTTGGGAATTTGAGGAGCCGCTCTCCATCATTACGAATAAGTTCCTTGAGCATCTCCCACGGGATGTGGTCTCTTATTTTACTGATTGTTGGCCCATTTGGTAGCTTAATCCCCCCTTCATAGAGGTTGAGTACATCCTCAAAGGTGTCGAATTCATTAATGGTTTTGTCACATAAAGATGTGGTCTCTGGGAGCAATACCTGAGCCAGGGATTTCAGAGCATAGGCAAGAAAATCTGAAAACTTCAAATGCCCAAACCGTTCATCTCTAGGAACATAGATGTCCAGACTTATAAGAGGCAACCTTTGCTCACTATGAGGGTCTGTTACAATGGTAAAACTGAATTGTTGATTGAATTGACAAAAACGCATGCATCTAACATTCTTAAAAAGATCATTCAGCCAGGAGATATTTTCTATGCGTTATATGTTTTATACTATTAGAAATTCTGAACCCCTTGGTAGAGTGGCTATTTATATACATGCATGCATGTCGAAAGTGATTGAGTTTAGGTTAATTTCTAACCATTTTTTGTTTTTCTTCGACCCGTTCTTCCTCTTCGGGGATATGGATACTCTTCTGTTCCGCCAAGAATAGGGCGAGCATATTCTTCACCCTTGTCTGGACTCCCCAAATCGCTGTAGTAATCATAGTCATAGACTCTATCCCATTCCTTCAGCTCACCTTTTCCATTTCCACGGAGATTTATAAGCTCTTCTTCTCGATACAACCTCAATGGCTCAGGTGTCTGACATGGAAGATATGCCTAATGCAAAATCCTTCAAGAAGTAAGTGAATCCACCTATTCATCCAAAGCCTATCTTGACACGTTCTAAAAAAATCTGGCACTAGTAGGCGTAACACAAATCATGAAGGAACAAAAAGTAGGAATAGGAATTGATAGTGAAAACAACAAAAAAATAAACCATTTTAATACCTTTATGAAAACAGTCATGATCGAAAGAAAATTTGAACTCAAATAGAGAAAACGATAGTCAGGGAAAGTGCTGTTCAAGCAGGAAAAAAAACTTTGACCTGTGATTTCGCCTAGATATCGAGGTTTTCAACAGTTGAGGCAAGTATTAAATCTACGGTCCAGGATGTGAATGAAACGGACTCCCTGCGTCTAGATGGCAAGACTAACTATACGACCCAATAAAACATAATGTAGGAGCACACATTCTCGGTATTTACTATAGTTATCCAAAATCCAGTTACCTTGTTTGAGAAAAACACACGATCATGCTTGTAACGATGCGTCGGATAAACCCAGGAATTGCAGATGAAATGTACCCGACCGTACCCAGGAATATCTTCTAAAGTGACTGTCTTAAGATAGAGCTGGCTATGGTGATGGTTTTTGATGATGATAGCCCCGGGAAAACCCATGCTTTCATCCCATTCGAAAGTAATTGTGAACATAGTCTCTCCAGCTGTTAGTGGTGTGATTGTGGTAACCCATTTCTCCAAGTATGCTACCTTGCCAAGCTTCCCTCGCAAGCCATCTGCTAAACACACATAAACACCACAAAATCCCTAGTTTTAGATTGATCAAACTCGATTTTCATTTTATTATTGCACATTTTACAGGGAACAACAAACAGGAAAGGATATTTAAAGCTAACTTCAAGAATCATGAACATGATTTCTTTATCCGGTATGTAAATATTAACTCCTTCACCGTCACTTTCTCAAAATAAATAAATAAAAGAAATTGCTCAACTAATAAAAAAAAACAACCCAACTTTTATCCCCGAAGACCAGAATTTGAAGCGAAACTAATAAAAAAAATTCCCATCATGTGTTTTTTCCTTTTCATTTGTCAGAATAGAGAAAAGTGAACGGTGGCCGGAGGATACTGGTGAGGTTATTTGTTGTTTGATTAAAAAAACAAAGGGTAATTTGTCTTTATTGAAGAACCTTCACTACCATATTCCCTTTCCCTCTAAACTTCCGGACACTTACGCCATTCAAGAGACTTAAGAGAGGCCGAGAGTGGGAGGCAGGCTAACCTGGGTCTTGATGAACAGCACTGACAAGCTGCATAGATACACCTCTGCCCAACAACTCATGGACCCGATCAAGAAATGAAGCTTTTATATCAGTGAAGTCCAAAACGTTCTTTTTCATCAACACCACCGTGCCTTTGATCTTCCTTCTTCCTTCCACCTCATTGCCTTCGGCCTTTGTCTTAGGCTGTGTGTAGAACATTTCCATTACTTTCTGCATCATCTCCGAGACAGGGCAGAACCCCATTGAAAAAGCTCAACAAGAAGAGTGGCCAAGATTCTTAGAGTGAGGTTAATAGGGATAGCACCTTGAAGCCAAGTTTATAGGATATGCAACGGGACCGGTTGGCTTCTGTCTTGTGTGGCGTGTCTGATGCAATATATAGTGATTTCTTATTTGGGTTTCTTGATTGTTTTATGATCTTGAGGAAGGGACTTAAAATACAATCGATGGTGACGACTAATAGTTGGACCGAAAGGAATTTAAGGCTTTATCTCTTTGTTGATCCAGAATTAACGAACCAGATTCCAACATTAACCTTTTTTATTAAGAAAAAAGGTGTACACATTACTTCAATATGTATGAATGTAGTAACCATCTCAGTCCATGCCTGATGCATCTCCCTAGATTGTTAGATTATAATTCTAAGAGTTGAGTCTTTGACGTCGCCTTAACGGATTAAGTTGTTGTCATCTATACGTCCAACTTGTTTTTGAGAATTTCTTAATTTTTTTAATTTTTAATTATTTTTTAATATTTTTAGGTTGTTTTAATATACCAATATTAAAAATAAAAAAATTATTATTTAGATATATTTTGAAGAAAAAACAATATCTAACATACTTCTAAATAAATTTAAAACATACCCTAAACATATTTGTTTTTGTGTTCTACTCTAGGGATACTTTACAAAAAGAAATAAGAGGTGTGTTGGATGTTAGATGCATTGCCACTTTGTTTTTAAGGAAGTCTATTATGTTTTATTTTATTTTTTCTTTTCTTTTTGAACCAATTAAGCTTTGCATCACGTTAATGCCAAGCACTCCTTTTATTATTCATACTCTTTATGATACATTTCAAGATTTGATCCTGAGACCTTTAGGCTGGAAATTTCAAATTTAATTGATTTTTAGTGCACTTTACTAAAGTTTTGCACACTGTCTTCTCTGTGTATAATGTTGCTGTGACCTGAATTAAATCTTGGGGCACGGGGACCAAGCGAGTCCAACTGAAGATTTCAGTTATGACTTGTGCGAGTCAATCATCTCGTAGCTGGGTTTTGATTATACTAAAAGTGTAAATCACTTCCCTTTTTGGGCACAAAGTAATCAAGAAACGAGAAAGAAAAGAAAAGACTAAAGCTTCACGTGGGATGTCATGACACATTAATGGTTCTTCCATCGAATTTACTTTTTTTTTCTTATAAAAATAAAAATAAAAAGATTAATCATATTTTATTTTATTGTACTCAAGATTAAAAAACAATATAGATTAAATATTAAATTAAATGATTTTTAGATGTACCTGCATGAAAAAATTAAGTTTATGGATATAATTAGATTTTTAATAAATTAATTTTATTTAATCATGAGATAGATTGAAAGTTTAATTAGGCACTGAAAAACTTCTTTTAGATTGACCGGTTAATGCTACAGAGATTAGGAAAGGAAAGAAAAGTATCAAATTTCACATTGAAGAGGAAGCTATTATGGCATTAAGATCATCTATTCTAGCATTAAGATCATAAGCACGTTGCACATCTTGTCCATGCCTGATTCTATACTTTCCTTGTTTGCAATGAAAGATATCCAACAAAGATCAGAAAAGTTGCTGGAATAATCCATGAAAGCCTCAGCGTCCGAAGTACACATAATTCAGCTACCGAAAGACAGAAAGTCACCTCCTCCTCCTCTCGAAACGAATAAGCTCTTTTCATTCCTCTCCTAGCAAAGCAAAAACGGATGACAGTAAAGCAAAGATTTGTTATGATTTAGTTATTTACTTGAAGATGAAAGATTTAAAACCGAAAGAAATTGAGGAATTTAAGCGATCCGGTAATAAAACCGGGTATCTCGGAGATGTTTGAAAAATGAAAACCAATGTCATCGTCGAAGAACATAATAAGAACCATGTCTAGATCCTCTTCTAATAGTTCTCACTGCTACTTTTAGGAATTGTAATTCGATGTGGTTTTAAAGTCTTTTTGAAACCTGACTTTGACCTGAACATTAACTATCCATAAATACACAGCCTGCCGATTTAGATTGATTTGAACAAGTATTGATGAAGTTCGGGTAAGATTATCATCCTGGTAAAAGAATGCTTGTTTTGCAGGTGAGATGGAGACCCTGTTGCATCTTCACTGCTCAGAAGTAATTAGCGTGCCTGAATCTAGGTTCTCCAATTACTCTATCCATCGTTCGAAGAAAATAATACCCAATGATAAAGAATATGGAAGAAATATAAGCTTGTTGAAAACCTCTTCCAATATGGACTCTTTGGAGCTTGAAAAGTGTGAAATATTGGCCTGGAGCAACTAGAACATTTACAAAACAAGATCTCATATAGGGTCGAGGCCCCATGCCTCCGTCAGTTTCGGTAAAACATTAAATGAGGTGTGTGTGTGTTTGAGCTTGAACAGGAGAAAAAAAGATGATTTTACGTTGGTATTTAAGACTATTTATATAAAAACTAAATCTATGTAGCTGTGCTCACACAAAGTAAAATGATCGATAGGCTTACTGTGTGTGTGAGGGTTTCCAAGCATGGATCAAATGATTAGTTTATTAACTAATCCCGATGATGTTGAGAGTTGATGTTATGTTCTGTAAAAGCAATCATAATGGAAGAAAAGGCAGACAATGCTACCAAGATGCAACTTTGAGTGACAGGCAGGCGAGTAGCCAGTTGTTTAACTAGCAAACAGCCAAAAATTAAGCTCTAAAGGAGATTTCTACCAGTCTGGAAAATTTCTTACTCCTAACAAATGGCGTGAGGTTGATATTTACGGTGGAAGAAGGATCCTATTAATTGCCAGGATCATGTCATGTTATCATTGATTAAATAGACTGATTTAAATTATTTTTAAAAATTAAATTTTTTATTTTGATTTGTATTGCTTCAACTTAACTAAAGAATTATGGTAGCTATGATAGTTTAGAATATTTTTTATTTAAAAATATATTAAAATAATATTTTTTTATTTTAAAAAATAATTTTAATATTAACATATTAAAATAATTTAAAATTTTTAAAAATACAATTTCAAACTTCATATGTACTCAAACAGGTGTAATAACAGTTGAATTTTTATTTAGCATACCTTGCACGGAACTATAAAAATATTATCTGAGAATGCAGTGCAAATTGTATTTGTAAAAAATTAAAAATAAAAATGTTAAAATTTAATATATTTTGTATATTTTAGATTGTTTTGATATAATAATGTTTAAAATAATTTTTAAACAATAAAAAATAGTTATTAATATATATTTTAATATAAAAATTATTTAAAAACAATCATAATTATAATACAAACTCTAAAATCAATCTTCTTGATGCATCCTGGAGCGGAGAATAGCACTTCCACAATATCCATGTCCATTCTTGGTAACTCAAATTCCATGCTGGGTGAGTTGCATTATTGTCCCATTTAGCGTGTAATTTAATTAAAAAGTAAATAAATAATTTTTTTATTTTTAAATTATAAATTATAAAAATAAACTAACCCAACCTTTACCCGCTCTATGCCAGCAATCCTTTACCTGCTCTCTGAACATCTGCTAAAACAGATGGGCCTAGCCAACAAATCCCAACAATCCATTTTGTCTTGTTGCAGTCCAAGTGTGGCCCAAAACCCCGATCCAGTGGCTCAGAGTATTGTTAAATGCTCATGCAACAAGCCTAGCCTCTCTGCTCATCATCTGGGCTGGGCTTAGGATCATTCCACTAGCCTTTAGGGATAGGAGGTTTTGGATATGCTACGGCTCTCTCACACCTGAGCTAGGCCTGGACGTGGACTCGCTTGCCCTTTTATTTATTTAATATATGTAATTATTACAAACCGTGCATCGCAATTTATGTATTTAATTTTTATTTTATTCCTAAGGTTAATTCTTTTTATTAACTGTTTATTTCATCATGTGGTGCAGTGTGTTTTTGCAAGATAATGTTTTTTAGAAAATATATTAAAATCATGTTTTTCATTTTTTTAATTTTTAAAGATTATGAAAAGCATGTAACAAAATCAATTTAATATAAAAAATACTTCTAAAAATAAATTAAACCGCATCAATTACCTAGCATGGCCAGAGAGCCTGTCTGGCTAAGTGTTTGTAGCAGTGATTGTATTTTATTTAAAAAACTATTATTTAACATTACTCCACAACATTACATAAATTAAATAAAGATCATGACATAGTATTAACATTAACAACTATCAATAATAATATATATTATATTTTATTATTTTATAAGATTAATTTGAAAAGTATTTTTAACTAAATACATTAAATTATTTTTTATTTAATTTTAATTTTAACTACAATTTTAATTAAATACATATAAATATCAAAAACAACTTTAACTAAAACTATTTTATATAAAATAATTTTTTAAAATTATAATTATAAAAACTATTGCAGTAATTTAAAAAAAAAAACTTTAAATGCCTAACTTTAAAGGATCATCAACGGGACAAAATAGCGCAGCTGGAAGAGTTATTAGGAATATTACAACTTCCATGTAATCATCAGTTTGCACAGGAACTTTGTTTCCAGGCTCAAACCCATATGCCACCACGATACTGCTAGAACATAATATTACCATACATACGATTTAATTATTAATGACGTTCAAAAGCAGTTCACCAAAGCCACCATGATATGATTCACCGCTATTATCTTAGACACGCCTCACGAAACCTAGCATGATGTGATGGTGCGGATAGCCCATGCTCCCTCTGAGGTCTATTATTTTTTAACTTTTGAACAGATTTAGTTTGTTTTTCTAGTTGAATTGCATGAGTAGATATTTCTTGAAGTAGTTGAAGGGCGTCTTTTTTTTTAGGTTTAAAAAATATATGTCATTTTAAATTAATATTTTTTTTATATTTTTAGATTATTCAGTGTGGTTATGTTAAAAATAATTTTTAAAAAATAAAAAAATATATTATTTTAATATATTTTAAAAAATAATTATTAATACATTTCTAAATACTTTGAAATACAGTCAGCCAGCAACCAGTTTCGGGCTGCGACTTGCTTCCCTCGTAGTTGAATGACACGTCCTCATTCCTGAGCGACACAATGCAGAGGCTTGCAGGGATCATGTGCACGTCTGGGACTTTTAATTCTGTTCCGGTGAAGAGATCGACAAAAGGTGATTTAAAGTATTTTTATTTAAAAATATATTAAAATAATTTAAAAATAAAATAAAATAATTTATTTTTAACTACATTATTATTAATGGAGTGTTTAGAAACATGGGCTCGTCTGTATATTTAAAAGATTCAATTTTTTTGTTTAAATTTAATATTTTTTGTATATTTTAGATTATTTTAATGTAATGATTTTAAAATTAAAAATATTATTTTAATATAAAAATTATTTTAAAATACAATTACAACCGCACTGAGATAATTAAATAATTAGTAACTCGCGTAGAGTGCCGCATGATGCATGATACGAAATGACTCCTCTGAACGCGTTATTTATTTATTTGTATTGCCCACTGAGAAATGTTTTATCATGAGAAACGAGAACGACTGATGAACCTTTTCTGTCCTGTCCTCTTCGATAAGCGATGAAAACGCGTATTAAATGCTTCGACGTTCTGGGGAAGCAATAAGCTAGTTATCTCTCTCTCTCGAGTTTTTGTTTGTTTGTGCCAGTTTTGTTGGTGCCACGTAGACAATGCTCGTGGACAGATCAAACAGCCCCAGTTAGAGCCGGTTTTCCTAAAATTCAGAAGTACTTTGATCGCTAGAGACATTAATGGAAGTGTCGTATTCCCTCCCATGATTCACGGCACAGGCGCCGCTTGATAATTGGCGATGGGTTACCATTAGGCATTATTCCAGGCGAATCTTCGATGCATTAGATATTTTAGATCACGAATACCATGAAATATTAAGGTGTATGGAAAGAATTAAAAGGTAATATTTAAGGTTAGAGGGTTGAGAGTATAGAAAATTTTAAGGGGTAGAGTTCTAAAAATGGATGGTAGGAACCGAAAAATTTACTGAGGATGATTTTAAATTAAATATAATTACTAAATATTCAATAGTATATATTTCTAATCTAAAATAGACTTGAAAGAAAAAAATAATAAAATATATTTAAAAAAAATAGCGCATGAACTAAGAGTTTTTTTCTTTTAATATGGATGTCTAGGTTAATTTGCATTCACTTCAACTAATTTTACAAGCTAACAATTTTATAAATCTCTAGCTCAAACTTGGCACATATGCTAAGAGTTTTAATTGTAAAGGTTGTGCATCACTTGTTTTGTAATGTGTTTTGGATTAAAATTGTTTTAAAAATATCTTATAAATCATGAAAAATTCATTCATGACTTTAAAAAACCAAACTCAACTTGAAATTAAAAATTAATAGAAGCTCATATTTATTTTTTCATTTTTTCATAAGTTTTCAAGACAAAAAAACATCTAACATGAATTCTTGCATTCAACGAAGTAATTCAACACAAAAGCTCTTATTTTAATGGTTTAAATGAGCGCAGACAGTAAATTTCTCTGCTTATTACTAGAATTGAATAGCTTTTTTTGTCTTTTTTCTTAACTAATGATTAAAAAATAATAAAAATAAATTTATATATTAAAATAAAATTTGAATAATTTTAAAGAATTGTAATTATAAAATTATTATTATATAATTCATGTGATTGTTTACGTTGAAGGATAAAATGAATATTTTTAATACACGAGCCATATTTTTCATGTTTTTCATCTTGATTCTTCCCTTTTCAATCCATTATTTTATAACAATTTAAAATTAATTATTACTTGCAGGATTTTATTGTTCAAAAATAAAGTCTGCATTCCAGACTAAAAAAATAAACTTTTATACAGTGAATAATATATATTAAAAATCTCACGCGTTTTAATATTCAATTAACAATGAATGGGACTAGACGGAGGCATGCCAATTAAACAGTAATAACACGTCAATTCTATATTACTGTACTGAGACTTCGAATTCAATGCTTTTCGTTACCGGAAGGATTACTCAAGCCAGTCAATGTCTCGTTGATTAGACTGGCCCAGGTGAGCATTAACAGCGAAGCCTCTGAGCCTGGGAACAATAGGATGCAGAAGCTTTCAACCAGGAGAAGATTAATTGTAACGGTCCCCACCGTTGTTCATATGCTCATACTCGAGACTTTTATCTTCGAGCAGTTACACGACTAGCGTTTAGGAACACGGTGTTCATGTTTTTTGAAAATTCTATTTCAATTTTTTTATAATTTTAAATTATATTAATATTTAATATAAAAATAACTTAAAAAATAAAATATTTTAATATATCTATATATAAAAAATATTTTAAACAACCGTCATTTATATATTTCCAAACATGCAATCCACAGTTATCACAGACGTTTTCTTTTGTCGTCTTGTAACACGGCAAGGACCACTGTGAACTAGAAAGGGCATGAATGTATCTGGCTATGTTGTCGTGTGTGTATAAAATTGATTTTTTTATATATGATATCAAGAGAAATAACATTAAAATCATTAAAAATTAATTGAATATTTTTTCATGTAAAATATTATAAAAAATATTACAAAACATTAATTATTTTCATACAATAATGTTTTAAAAATCACTATAAATAGCACTCCAACCATAACATCAAGTGATGCCTGTATGAATTAAAAGGGGTCTGGTACGGAGAATCCCAAACTCTTCTCATCAGATCAACTTGAATGTCGAAGATACTTGTGTTTGTATTGCTAGTAAAAATCAATACTGGAGAATTTAATAATCATTTTTCCAGGAGATATGTGGTAACTGTAATTTTTAAAAATATTTATTTTTATAAATATATTAAAAAAAATTAATTTTAATATATTAAAATGATTCAAAAATATAAAAAAATTATTTTAAATAAAAAAATATTTTTTAACCACGTTTGCACTTCATATCCCTTTAAATATTGAGGGTATATTTGAGATTATGATTATAATTACAGTTTAATGTATTTTTTATTTAAAAATATATTAAAAAATATTTTTTATTTTAAAAAATTATCTTTAACATTATCATATAAAAATAATCTGAAAATATAAAAAATAATTTTTAATTAAATAATTAAATTTTAAAGAATATATACTGCGTTCTCCAAACAGGCAACCCAACGTTCTTATTGACGGGAAAAGTTAGTGTTTTTAACCCAGCTACCCCCCCCTCCCTTCCTTTTCAGTGAACCAACATGCTATTATTTTTACCAATGATAATACAATTATCACGGGCTTATAACTTATTTGAGAAACTAACATGCATTTTAATGTCTTTATTGTATTATAAAAGTTATTATCATAGTATATATATTGTAATTTAATGATAGGCTTATCATTTCAATTGGTGATTATAATTTGTCTATAAAGCTAGAAAAACAATTGGAACTCGTGGACTTTTTAAGTCTTAGGAGTATGGTAGTAAACTCTGCTTGGATTCCTCGTGATTCACGGCATGAACCAGACATAAAAAAATTAACGAGACTTTTCACTTTGTAGCGGTGTTATTGTCGTTCCATTATTTACCATGTAGACTAAAATAGCCTCGTTGAATATATTTCTTCTGATCTACTAAAACCTTAATAGCAATTAATGTTAAAACAAATCTTCTTTATATTCTTTAAAGAGAGAGTGCACACGGAGTATACCTGAATGTTCATGGCTTTCTTTTCCAAACATACAAGTCGCTTTTTTTTTTTTCTACAAGTTCAATTTAATACTGAATTGATAGATATTGCTTGTATTGCGAATAAATCATTCAATGAATCACAGTAAATTTCTTGAGTATAAAATCATAAATTATTACTGGTATCCTATTAATGTGTGTTGAGACTGTCGCTGCGGTTACTTTTTAAAATATTTTTTTATTAAAAATATATTAAATAATATTTTTATATTCTTTAAAAATTAATTTAGATATCAGTGCATCAAAATAATCTAAAAAACACTAAAAAATTAATTCAAGAAAAAAATAAAATATTTAATTTTTTTCAAGAACCTTTTTAAAACACAAAAATAAACTGGAGTAATAATGTAATAATGAGTTCAGTGATAATAATATATATTAGGAACTAAAAAGTAGGGGTGAGTAAAAAAACTAAAAAATTAATTTTCCAGGAAAACCAAAAAAATAAAAAATAAAAACCTGAATTGTGAAAAAACTTATTATAATTTTTTTAAAAATTAACTGGTTCGATTCAGTTTAATAAGTCTAAAATTAAAAAACCCAAACTGATTCTATTTGTTTAAAATGCCATGCAAGCCCTTTCTAAATTTTTAACCCTAGCATCCCCCCTTCTTTTGCATCCAGCAGTCGCCCCTATCACCCTCTAAAGCTCTCACAAGCCATAACTTTCAAATCTCAATCTCTCACACTCTCGACATGATAAGAAATAAAATTTTTATCACTTTGCGAAACTTCATGGCTGGATTTAAACTTCTAGTTGTCCAACAAGACTTCAATCTTTATCTTCAAATCTAACAATTCAAATACTGGTTTGGTGTATATTTTAAATCTTCATCTTCAAGGCTTTAATGTTTTTTTCTTCATTGTGATTTTTTTTGTTTTAAAGTTAAAGCATCTCCTGCTGTAATTCCTATTAAGACTAAGAAAAAAATTAAAGTTTTGTACATTATAAGCTACAGTGATACATTGTTTACATGAAGCTCTTTACTTTGAAAGTTTGTTTTTTATTTAACTTTTATATTAATTGTCTAGTTTCATTCATAACCATTTGTAATGTATACAAACAAGTTTATGGTTACTGAAGATCAATTTAGAATAATAAAGTGGTTTGTTGCTATATTTTATTTGATCTCATTTGTTATATATTTGAGATTTGTTGAGTAACTGAGCCTTTAAAATTACAGGGTTTACAAAGAAGAACAAGAGGGAAGCTACAAAAGCTATAAAAAAAAATTGTTAAAAAAATCAATTAGGTTTAAATATAGATTTTTTTGGTTTTTATATTAAAAAATCAAACCAGACCAAACAAAAATCAGTTAATTTAAGCCGATCTTGGTTTAAATTTTTTAGTTTTTTTGAAATTTTTTTTGATTATTTTTTCAGATAAAAACCAAGCCGAACTAAAAATAATCACCCCTACTAAAATAAATAAATAATAGATATCAATCCCTACTTAGAAAAATATGTCCTTCAAAATATACTATTTTAGAAAATATATACTATAAAATATAAAACTTGAACCGGACATATGAAATAAAATCCTTGCAATATAGATCTTTGTTTTTGGTGCCAATGAATACACAGAAAAAATATAGATTGTATCTAAATATTTATGACTTTACTTTTCAAACATATATACAAACTCACATGTTTTTTAATTCTTTATAAAACTAATATTTAATTGGTAGATATTTTAAATTTTACGAACAAGATACCCAATAAACCACAATTATATTTTTTTCCCGTGTATTAAAATAACTTATTTATCCACAAAACTTACTCAAATTTCTTGCCATTTTATTTTTTGTTTTAAAGTTTCTTGCATCAAAATCAAATTCATTTATTTAAATTAATTGTATAAAAGTCACTCCCGTCCAAGATAGAAAGCTTACAAAAACTGTTCTTCTTTTCCAAGGATTACACTTAAAAAAGAGACATTTCATTTAAAGGCAATCACTATTTTAAAATTTATAATTTCAATCTTTATTCTTTATCTTGAATATAAAAAGACTATGAGAAATCTTAATATGTTTAAATTGTGATAAGTAATATCTTATTAGTTATTTAATAATATTTGTTTTATATAAATAAATAGATACAAGTAAAGAAAAAAATATTAAATTAAAATATTCTCCTTTTCACTTATGTCTTTTCCGACTGTAAAAAAGCTCTTTTTTCTCTCTCCTAATTTTCAATTATTATTTCCATAAAAAAAAGATACGGGGTAATAAAGTAATCTCGATAAGTCCACCAACCATGGAGACATTTCATTCTTCCTTTTAATTTATCGTCCATCAAAAGTCGGGAGAGAGAGCTCATATGGTCGCGCTGCGACGGCGTATTCTCCTATCCGAGAGAGCGAAGGCGCGATAAATGCTGCACTGCCACTGACTAGGAGAAGAGATCTTCACGCAGTGCAAACTCCTTTCTCTCTATTTCTTTCTCTATATATTTTTAAGATCTACAATTAATCCAACTAATTATTATTATTATTATTATTATCGGTATAGAACTGCAACAAAAACAAAATATTGTTGTAATTTTGTGAGAAACGCCTATAGCAATGCGATGGACTATTTATCTATTTAATTCCTATTAAGGAAAAGAAGAAGAGAAGTTTTTTTGTAGTTTTTTTTTTGTTTTCTCGCGATTTTGGTTGGAGCATGTCTTGATGGTAATGGGGTCTGGCAAAAGAGCACGAACCTCTTCTTCTCAAAACATGAACATGTCAATCTCAGGCAAGCTACTTCCTCACCTTCTTCCTGCTCGTAGTTTCACGATTTCGACTTCAAGATTTTATTTTTTAAAAAAATTCAATTAGAAATGAACTTTTATGAATTTTGGGTCGATTTGTTTTTTCGTGTGTGGAATATCTATGCAAGCAGATTCAAAAAATTAAAAGAAGATCTTTCAGCTTTTGAATGTTTTGGGACCTTTTATTTTGGTTTTCCGGGTCGAATAAGATAGAAATGATTATTAAGATTTAACTGGAGTCAATGCTTTTAAGGTCAGCGTGTAGTTAATTTAATTCAGCCCAGCTTCAGCATACTAAAGATAGAATGATTTTAAGGACATTGACAGTAGAAAAATCGGGAGCTTGCTATTAAATCTCGAAGGAAATGAATTTTGTACCTGCAGAACTTCTATGGAGTGAGTGAGTTACTGTATTTTGCAGGTATTCGTGAAAGACATCGGCAGGAACTAGAGAATTTGACCCTGACCGCACAACCCTTCAAAACATTGAAGTTTTTTGCTCTGGCTATGGTTCAATATTGTAAGAGATCGGTATTCTATCTCCTGGCTAAAGGAGGTTGGCTAATGCTATTAAGTACAGTGGTGGCAGCTGTTGGAGTTGTGCTTGCGACCATTGACAGTCCTCATGAAAAGGTATTACAGCATATAGATCATTTTAGGTACTTATAGTTTAGTTAAATTTATGTTCTTATGGATGAAACATTACGTGTTTCTGTCACGGCACGTAAAAGGATATGTTCTTGGATTGCTACGGCCATGCTGCTACAGTGTTTCTTATGGTTAAACCTTGAATATGTTGAGATTTAGATATGGCGCTTCTTCCTCTTAGTGTGAACATTCATTTTGTTCTGTTATTCATGGTTCTATTGTTTACAAATTAACGGTGTGGATTATTGATTACTTGTTGTGGCATATTTCTGCAGCATGTTGAAGAACTTTCTCATTATCTGCGATTTGGATTGTGGTGGATTGCCCTTGGCGTTGCATCATCGATCGGTCTTGGTGAGCAAAATTTACTCAGATGAATATGAAAAAACCCTAAAGCTGGGTACAGTGAAGAGTGTCAGCAACTATTCTAGTGCTTCAAATTTAGAGGCAACTTTTGGTGCATGTGATATCAATAATGTTTTTGCCACATAAATTAACCTAGTATGAGATTTTTTAAACCTGGCATCTTATTTTTGTGCAATGATATTGTTAAATCACGAAGCACAACATTGTAGTAGGACAAGGGACCTTTTATCATCATCATCCTTTTTATACTTGGCCGATAAACTCTAATTGCGTGGTTTCAGCTGTGCCCTGTGCTTGTAAAGTGCCTCAATTTAGTTCTCACATGATTTTTTGGTCTATTGTTGCGGTTTCGTCCATCTAATATCTTTGGAGATAAGAAGGAACACAGCTGGTTAAAATCACTGTCTCTAATATATGGTTTTTCGCCGTTGCTGATTCTACATTTTTATGAAGAATTGAGATCTGCTATCCACCGAGCTTGATCTGTCTTTTCTTTTTTCAAATTTATTTCAGGATCTGGTTTGCATACTTTTGTTATGTATTTGGGTCCTCACATTTCCTTGTTCACGATTAAGGCAATGCAATGTGGCCGAGTTGATTTAAAAAGTGCTCCTTATGATACAATACAACTGAAAAGAGGTCCTTCGTGGCTTGACAGAGACTGCCATGAGTATGGGGATCCAGTGTTTCCATTATTACATGGGTTGCGGGTTCCCCTTAGCAGCATATTGCCCCAGGTACAGGTAGAGGCTATTTTGTGGGGCGTTGGGACTGCACTTGGGGAGCTTCCTCCTTATTTTATCTCAAGAGCAGGTATATGAATATCTGGTTAAAAGTTTGCCAGTAATGAAATGTTTGTCTAGTGATCTTGTGACAATCCATATGCACTGAGGTTGCTGTCGTGCTATAAGACTGAGTGGCTGGATTAATATGATAGTTTTGGGCATCTAACATGATTAACGTCACAGATTACATGGAAGACTACTGTTTTTTTTTAAAAAAACTTATGAGATTTTGTCAAACCTATAATCTTTAAACCCTACTAGTTCCCAAATGTCGTTTTATTACTATTATCAACAACAGCAAAGCCTCTGTCCCAAACTAGTAGGACTAGGCTATATGGACTCTTAATCATAAACTAAACTTGCCTCAATATCAAGATATTTTATTATCATAGGAAAAAAGAAAACATATCACAGTTTATTCTCGAGTATGCTGATTGTGAAGTTTTAACATCCCCTTTTCCTCAAAGAGTGAAGTTGAAGTTAGATAGGGATAAGGATGCCTTGGATGCATGTCCTTGGAATGTTTGATATTCTTTTACTTTAATGCTTGCTGCAGAAAATTTACTTAAAATGCAAGAAGTTCAAAAAAATAAAAACAAACAAAAACATGATGTAATGTTAATACATCATTCAATCTTAATAGTGTGCATGCCTACATTGCATGTGTACCTGAAACCATTTAAGAGTGGTCGTGGCTGATTTCATCTGATCAAGAGAAGAATTGTCTTGGTCTCCTGGTCTCCTTATCAGAAGGCATTTAGTTTTCATGGTTGGATGGTATCTAATACCTATCATAGTTGTTTTTAGCCCAAGTAGGTGTGTATCTGTTTTTTTTTTTTTTCCTTTTTCCTTATAGGAGATTACCGCTTCTTCCATCTTTGATTGTTAGTGCGTGTATGGTAACTGCAAAATGTTGGTTTTGATTTAGTATATTGACAACTCTGCATATTTTTTTTGCATATTGATTACATTACTTATATGCAGCATGTATGTCAGGTAGCAAGTTGGATGCCATGGAAGATTTGGATGCTTCTTCGGATGGAGATAGTGGAATCGTAGCTACTCGCCTTAAAGCAATCAAACATTGGCTTCTGAACAACTCTCAACATTTGAACTTCTTCACAATCTTAGTGCTCGCTTCGGTTAGTGCAACACCCATCTATATTTTATACTACTAGTTATTCAGAAAATAAATGACCTTACCAAGAGGGACTCGTTTTTTCTCATACTATTGCCTCCATTAAAATCCTTATCAACAATTTTTAGTTTAAATATTCCAAAATGCAATGTCAGTTGTCCTTTTTAAAACATTTTAATATTTGTAATTTGTTGTCATAGATACAATTCCTTGATAATTGGAGATTGTTTTAGTATTTACGTGGACAAGTACTACGTCCAATAAAAACCAGGGCTTGTTTTCTGACATTCTTTAAAATTTTATTTAAACTACAAATTCTTGTTTTAGAAAATATTTGCTCAACTATTTTCTTTGTATCCATGAAGGGTGCTTTATTGTGATACATCATGAAACACAAGAACAAAGTAACTTTGTTCTAATCATCAGATACATAACATTGGTGCTAACAAGTCGTCCTTGATTATGATCTGTTCATGTCATGCTTTTTCTTCATTAACTTGCAACTTGCTGATGACTTGTACTGTTTTTTAGGTGCCCAATCCTCTATTTGACCTTGCTGGCATTATGTGTGGACAATTTGGGGTTCCATTTTGGAAGTTTTTTCTGGCGACACTGATTGGAAAAGCGATTGTTAAAACTCACATACAGGTTTGTGATATTACTGTTCTCTCTCTTTATATCTTTCGGACCATTTAAACGCTTGTTTGAGGTGCTTTTGTGCTTGAAGCTTCAGTTGCTATTGACCATCCTGGTTCCCTTAGTTTGGTATGATAATCTTCAGCATTGATAATATTGCTATAAGTGCTTCAAATGAAGATGGGTTAATGGAAATCAAGAGTTGAAATTAATATTGATTTGATAAAGTTGGTGTTGGATGCTGCTTTTTACGTTAAATCTTTCTGAGTTGTCTCTTGGTTGATTGCTTTTTTGGCAGACGGTGTTCATTATTTCTGTTTGCAACAATCAACTTCTTAACTGGATAGAGAATGAGTTGATCTGGGTGCTCGGCCTTGTACCAGGTTTCGATTCTGCATTGCCTGACCTCACAGCAAAACTCAATGCGATGAAAGAAAAATATATGGCACCTGCACCTCCTGCATCCGCGGATATAAAGGTACCCTGATAGATCACATTAGCTAAATCAAACAGGTTCTTATTAAATGCTTTTAAATCTCAGCGATATTTCATTGATTGAGTTTTGTTTCTCATTTACATGCCCGGTTTGTGCGTTCTTCACAGGTCAAAAAATGGGATTTCTCGTTTACTGGAATCTGGAACACTGTTGTATGCTCATGCTCTTGAACTTCTTTTTTAAGATCTTGAATGCAACTGCTCAGATGTATCTGAAAAAACAGCAGGAAAAGGAGCTAGCTGCATTGACAAATAGGGCATTAGCTTCGACGCATTCAGATTAGGAGTCTGACCTAAAGGACCGTGACACATGCATTTCTATTTTTCTTCCCTTAATCTTTTTTTTTTCTTTGGCTACAGTTAGCTTAGGGAAGCTAAAGTGACAGCTCTTACAAGTCACCCGAAAATCTGTTACATCAGTAAGTTGCCGGTAGAAGGCTGTATAGAAATAGGAACATGATGCCCTGTATCATGTTGGGAGAGGCATTGTTTTGGGTAGCTCTTAACCTGTCAGTAAAAACTGTTGAAATTGTTATCGGAAGCTTATTATTATTATTCTTTGGAAATGCAAGACAAATTATGTGGTGATTGATCTTCCGGCGTTGTGCTCATAAACTTGTTGGATTCCCACTATGACGCTGTAATTGACAAATCACCGGTCTTGGAGTTAGTGAATTTACATGCATATATGCTCAGAACCTTAGCCATCTCCCTGTATACTGTCCTTTACATTTGTTTCTGATGGATTCTTCTCTGAATTTGTTGGTGGATGTATACCGGCCTTATCTCCCCTGTGAAAATTAAGATCCTCATTATAAGAAAAAACACTTTTAAAAATCTCCATTGAACTTGCGGATCTTGATGTCAATAGCAGCAAACTTGAGTCGATAGTACCACGTGATATAAAAATTCTCCAAAAAAAATAATCATCAATAAAAAATCATCTGAGCCTTGTCCTTTAGTTGTATTTTGGATAGCAACTATGAAAAGCTGCTACGATGGCAATCAGTGCTTTTCTGGCAGAGGCTCGATTGTTTATACTCGAGCACACGTGCACGTCAACTTTCGTTTTTTTTTCCTATTAAAATAGAACAACATGACGTGGGTGCCTCACAAAAGCAATGGTTTTGATCTGATAAATAACAAGAAAAATCTTAAAAATAATTAAATAATAGGAAACAAGATTGCATACTTGACGACTCATCGGATTGTGTATCAGAGCTGTTGAGGAAAACAATAGTTTCCGATGATAGAGATTGTCAAGCCATTTCCGACCATCCACGCACCACTCAAATAATCCAAAGCCCTCTTAAGAAATGTTTTGTCCACCTAAAAAGTAAAAACAAGTGGACATGTCACATACGTTAAAATGCATTTAATTGGCTCTGAGTAGATGAGCGTTGAGGACAGCAGACCACTTGAAATAAAAGGTGAGTGAATATTTAAAAAACTTTAAAATTTATGATCATATGGAGGAGTTGGACTCTGTGGAGGTTTATCTGGTTGCTGGTTTGTGTGATTTCATGGTCACGACAGCATTAATATTTGTTCTTTTTCATATCTATTTTTCTAGTAAATTAGGTCAACTTTAGGTTTCGTACGTAAAAACATTTCTGTCATTTTAAATAAAAATACCTAACATAAAAATATTATTTATTCAAAAACAAATGAATAACAATTAAACTTATTAAATAAATAAATAAGTATGTCTAAAAAAATTAATAAAATGTAACCATACATGTTCTTTTCTTCTATGAAACAACAAATTGAGTAGAATCTTAAGGGATCTAGCTCAATTAATTAAATTTTAGATATATTTTCTAAAATTATTTGTTTGAATTTTATAATTTTTAAAATTATTAAAAATTTATATAATTATTAATTTTAAAACCCGTAAAATTAATTAAATCATATATAAATTAATTAAAATACTCATTTTAATTTAAAAAACAAATGAAGTAGGTATGTGTAATATATGTATACAGGCACGCTAGCGGGGGTGCTAGTTTTAATACGTGGATCGTACCGGCATTTAATATCTGGTGACAAGGATTCTTTGCATTTAATAATCTTGTTCACCAAAAAAAAATAAATCATTAAGGAGTATGCGGCCTAGAATATCTTAAGCGCCGAACTGTTTTTATATATTTTTCAGATCTGAAATCATTATTAGCCACGTTCAACGGAGCCTTACTTGTAAATAGTTGGATTTTGTTCCTCTATCCTGTAATGGAACTCTCATTATGGTGCTCATGTGTTGAGAGTGCTGTAGAATGTATTTTTGATTTTTTTTTACCTTTTTAAATTAATTTTTTGATGTAAAAAAATAAAAAAATAATATTTAATATATTTTAAATGAAAAAAATATTTTAAAATGTAATCTCTAATACACTTTCAACAAGCCCTTAATAACCTATTCATCTCTTGTTAAGCCTTTAAGCAAAAGAAATACAAAAAAGAGTGATTTTATTGGGAACCAGAGTAGCATCACTATCCATATTCCTTCCCCTTCCAGCATTAGAGATGCACTAATCACTTTCCATATCAATAGTTTAATAATATTCCTTAATATATATGTTATTGGCATATTAAATGCATTTAATAATATTAATTCGAACAACATATCGATAATTTGCCAAATAATTTATTTATAATATATTATAACAATTTATCATTATATAATCTCATATATTTAATTCCACAGCACAGCACAGCACAACAGTTAAGAGTGCCGTATGGACTCAGTATTCTTTTGAACCAACCTTTTCTCTCGGTTGCTTGCTTTCTTATCAAATTTGTTTTTCTTTTTTTTTTTAAAATAAAGATAAACAAAAAGAGAAATAAATAAATAAAAACATGAGAATCAATGGTCCCATCGTAGGATGGTAGGGGCGGCGCGTTGAATACAGTCCTTTGTACAGTTACATAAAATAGCTTTTGAAAACGCGGTGTAAAAATCATTTCATAAGAATAAAAAAAATATTTAAAATATTTTTAAAATATCTTAATATATTAATATTAAAAATAAAAATATTATTTTAATATATTTTAAAAAGATACACTTAAAAAAAAATTCGGTCCCATACGCTAACTGCCGGCCAATTATTGCTTTTGTTTTCTTCAGACAACTTGAAAACATAACTTGACAGTGAAGAAAGGAAAGGGAATATCAACATCCTGACTTTCGATTGCTAATCAATATTTTTGTATTTTATGTTTAAATATTTTATAGAAAGAATAAATAACTCATTGCAAACAAAATGTGAACATTGTTGTCAAGTAAATACGAAGTTTGAGAATTGTTTGATTTTTTTTTTATCAATTGAATAATAAAATAGATCCTGCATCCAAGACTGATCTAGAACCCTTTTTTGGGTAAATTACAACTATATAGCAAGTCTAATGGAATGATGTAAAAAAAAAAAAAGGGAGTAATATTACAGCTGATTATGCAATATTGTTTCTAGAACAAAAATCAAGAAATCTGAAATGCAGCGAGAACATAATAGAACAGTATGGATTATAATAGAACAACAGGAAGAAAAAAAGAGTAGGGAGAGAAGGACATAATTATTTACTTCATTTTTTTTCCATGCTTTTTTTCTCTAGGATTTCTATTATATTTAAGCCAAGAAAATAGCAAACATTATATGATTTATGACTCAATAAATATATGAAAAGACAACCTATCTAACTTTATTAACCGAAATACATAATAAAACAATGTATACAAGTTAATAAATAAAACAATGAATTTAGTAAAGTTTTGCAATTTCAATTCTTCGAACGATCATATGATGTTTTTTGTTTCTTTTAAATTCAATGGTCATCAGGCATGCCATTATTCTGTTCTCACTTTCACCCAACAATTGTTTTTGATTTATTGGTGTCTATGACAGTGCTTCCCCTGTTAGCACACCTTTACACTTAAGGGTGAAGAAAATAAATCGTAGGGTGAATTCTTCTAGGAATTCCTAAGTGACCTCTGCAAGTAGCAATCATTTCTACATGATTAGAACTTGAGTGGTAACTTGATTCATATGCTTCATCATATGTATGTTTAAGATCAATTAAGGCTAGAATGTTGGCTCAATCTAGAATTCAGGTACTTCTTTATTGAACCTTTTTATTATTTGCATGCCTCTTTAATTAAGAAACATGCAAAACTAGGTGGATAATGCTTGAAGATGATAACTCTAGTTTATATGCCATTGTACCTATACATTCAATGATTTTGTAAGGGCTATATAATTTTACTGATAGTTTATTGATTGCTTTGTTAGCAACTGAGACTTGCATATAAGATTGTAGTTTGAGGAAAACCCAATTCTTTTAGTGCAAACATTCTTTCACTTTTTTTTGTTTGCTAGTTGTATCATTATATGTTAAATTGATTTGAGGTTGCTTTGAAGATTTTAAGTGTTTATTCTCATTTTATTAGCAATGCATCTAAGGTTTAATTATTGGAATCTTTAGGGAAATATGGTAGATGGATTGGGAGGGTAACCATATAGGATCTTATATGAGGTAAACTTAGTTGAGGTGTGATATTTTGTGTTATACCACCATTTAGTTAGAGGCTACCATTTTGTTCATTGATTAAAAGACTCACTAATCACGTAGTTGTTATTTTGTTCATTGATTAAAAGACTCACTAATCACGTAGTTGTGGTGCTATTCTAAACATTTTTTGATTGCTTCAATATGTCCATCCCTCTCTGGATGGTAGGCTATTGAATAATATAGTTCCATGTTTTGATAGAAATATAAGTTCTTTCAAAACTAATTGAGAAACACAAATCCTCTATCATTGACTGTATTGGCCAGCAGACCATGAAATTTATAGATCTGGTCCATAAAAACATTGGCCACTATAGTGGAAAAGTAGGGATAAGCCAACATTGTAAAATACGTATACTTACAAAGATTATCCACCACTACAAATATAATCTCTTTACCATTGAATTTAGAAACCCCTCTATAAAATTTATACTAATTTCAACACAAAGCGCGTTGAGAATAGGCCAAGGTTATAGCAAACCAAGGCTTAAGATATGTTCTAACTTATTCTTTTAGTAAATAGGACATTTCATTATGTATTGCCTCACATGTTTTTGTTGTTCATTCCAATAAAAAAGCCTACCTATAGTTTTTGCTATAATTCTAGCTTTAAAGTATCTCTAAAAAAAAGTTATGGTACATTACCACCAATTTGTTTTGCAAATTCTTATTATTACCCATAATAATCTTTCCTTTCATATCAATATCATTGTTCACCTACTTATAATAAGGATGTGTTGTAATGTATTGTTGTAAGTCCATTATAATAGCTTAAATAGATCAAATATTTGCCTATCACTCCCTGATTTGCTTCATTATACAAATGGTTATGGTAGGTATTGTCTGATAAATACCTCTCTATTAGAATTTATGGACAATTTATTAGTTGCAACATTGTCTTTTGACTTTTTATACTCAATGTCAAAACCAAATCCTGGTAACTTAGCTAACCAAAGGTGTTAAGAATGAAAAGTTACATTTTGTTCTAGAATGTATTTAAGGTTGACTGAATCAAATCTGATTGTAAAGTACATTCCCTAAATATAATGATCCCAAATAACTTTTCCTCTCATGTATGACCATCATCTTCCTCTCATAAATGGATAACACTTGTTATCATAATCTCAGATACTTATTAATAAAAACAATAAAGTGTCCCTCATGCATTAGAACAACCTCAATGCCAATTTATAAGGCATTAAACTCTCTGATAAATGGCTTATTAAAGTTAGGCAACGTTAACATAAGAGGTTTGGTCAGGGATTCTTTCAAGAGTTTGAAGGCTCCCATCACTTTCTCATTTAAATTGAATACTTCTTAAGTAATTGTGTTAGCGATTTGCAAATAATATCATACCCACTCAAAAACCTATAGTAATTTGTAAGACTTAAGAATCTTTCTGCTTGCTTGATATTCTTTTGTAAAAGCCATTTTTTAGTGATTAGATGCTTCAGGTATGCCACTTGGTTGCTAGTAAAAACATATTTGCTTTCCTTTACCACCATTGTATGAAGCTCTGGAAATGCAAACACCATCTTTAAATGCTCTAGATGTTCCTTCATTGACTTATAATATATCAGAATATCATCAAAGAACACCAACATGAACCTTTTGAGAAGGTGTGTTAGATAACCCAAAGAGGATAACCAGAAACTCAAAATGACCATTATGAGTTTGAAATATAGTTTTAAATACATCTATTAAAGCCATTGTGATATAGTGGTATCCAAATCTTAAATCTATCTTAAAAATATAATAGTCTATATTAACTTTTCAAGCAATTCATTTACCAAAAGAATTGGAGATTTATCCTTAGTAGTGACTTGATTGAGAGATATTAAATGAACATGAGCTCTTTATAAAGGGCAACTATTTTGGTTCTTTGAATACGTCTTGATGTTTCCTTAATAGTTCTTTGAAGGTAGGATACCCTTTTCATTTTAGGAATGAGAGCAATAGATATGAGTTGTACAAAACCTTCCTTATCTATCACTACCCACAAACTCCACAAATTAATTTCTACCAATTAAGAAGAGTTAATCAACAATCCATTAAGTTGTTATACCTTAACAGCTTGCATATTAATAGTTTATGAACCCTGCAATAACACTTTTTAACTATTCCAATAAAAAAAACATCCATAATTCTTTGTAGTTGAATATAATCACCCAATGAAGCTAACCACTGAACCCTTAATACCATGTTATGGTTATTCAGATCGACCATATGCATCTGCTATAAAATTCACCCTTTATATTTTCCATTTGAAATTCTTACACGCAACTGTACAACTCATAGTTTTTCTATTAGCAGTTCCAATTATAAGAGTTTTGATGGTGATGAGATTACAATGTAACCTCTTAGCTATCGTTGTATTGATAAAATTATAGGTATTATCTGAGTCCATTAATATGTATAATAAGTGTTTATCAATTTTACTGGTCAACTTTAAGGTTGAAAAGCCTATTGCACTCTCTAAAACATTTAAGAAAATAAAGAGATTAATTTTCTCTAAGATATGCATGTTTTCTATCTTACCCTCGTCATCACTAATCTTTTTTATTAATGATGCAAAATGAGTAATTTTTTTTTTGCACATATATAACCTAGTATGAATCTCTTGTCACACTAGAAATAAAGATCTTTAGATATTTTCTCTTCTAATTCCCTACTCATTAGGTGTTTTGTAAGTTTATCCATTTGGTTTTTTTTATGTATATTTAGGGGTAAGTGTAGGTAGCAACCTAGTTTTTTTAGGTATTAAAGGGTTAGGAATGGACAATAGAGGAATTTTATAAAGGTTTTATGGTAAGTTAATTTTGGTTTGAATGTTTGATGTTATAATATGATAGAGGTGTTTAATAGACTTAGATAGCTATAATTGTAAGATTGGATGTTGTCTTGCGTTTAGATAGATTGTATGCTTGTTTTAAGAATTTAAGCTCAAACATTTTTATTATATTTTATATTTTAATGTTTAATCCTAAAAAAAATATACTAATGTATGTCTTTTGTTGATGTCTATCGTATTCCATAAAATATCAAATTCTTGTATATAAGTTTTTAGGTTACCTACCTGTCTTAACCCTATAAGTTCTTTTAGAGGATCCTTTTGGCCACCAAATCTAGCATATGATATCTCTACATACTCTTTTCATGTTACTTGCTAAGCACAAACTACTAATGTAGTTTTGGTGTTAGTATTGGGTCATACCATCTAGGTAACAAGACGCTAGTTTGGATCTCTTTGATTCTCCAATCTTTTCAATACCAAAATATTAATTGCACATATATAATCATTTATGAACCTCCACTCCATCAAAACTGAAAAATCAAGTCCAAGCTTGTATGTTGTAAGTTGAGCATACCCCCCGTACCAAATAAATAAGGTCATGCCATTGAAGTTTCACTATGAGCCATCTATTTATCTCTAACTGCACTAGTCTTAATTATAGGTATTTGTAGATTTTGGAGAAAAGTTGTTTGTTGATAAGTCAATCTACTAATAAGTTTTATGAGTTCATCAATCTTAGTTTCATGGTTTGTTCTGGAGTTTCAAGCTTGTGATTATAAGTCTCTAACATCTTCATTATTTGTTTATAACTTTATCCTTGATCCTGCTAATAGCTTTTAATAAGCTTTTCAGTTTTTTAAGGTCTTGTGTTATACCATCATGAGTCATAGTATTAGGTTCTAGATCAACTACTCTAATACTATTTGTTACAAGTCTGATGGAATGATCTCTAACAAAAAAAACCCTAGTAAAGCAGCATTGTAGTTGGTTGTAGTTATTATAAAATATAATTTCTAGGCTAGAAATCAAGAAATTTGAAAGGGAACACTAATAGAATAGTATAGATTAGAATAGAACAAGAGAAAAGAGAAAGGAAAAGACAGTATAGGTGGTTAATTCATTTTTTTCCATGCACTTTTACTTTGGCATTATGTAATATGTAAGTCAAGAAAATACTAGATATAACATGATCTATGCCTCAACAAACATGTGAAAAGACACCTTAGCTAACTTTACTAACAAAGAACATAATAAAACATTGCATATAGGTGAATAAATGAAACGGTGTGTTTATTGTAGTTTTGCAATTCCAATTCTTCCTAAGATCATGCCGTGATTCGTTCTTTCAAATTCAGCAGTCATTATTCATTGTAATTGCTTCCCTTCTCACTTTCACCCAGCAGCTGTTCCTGTCTTCAGCTGTTCCTGTCTTTTGGTGTATATGACATCCTAAGAATCTAAAAACGACCAAAAAATGCTTCGTTTTTAAGGCTAGGTAATGTGGGCCCCGTGTCTTCCATTGAGCCAAGAAAATCAATCAAATAAAATAGCAAGCTAATCACATACGTGAGAAGTGACATGATAACTTTTTTCTCTCTCTTTTTCTATCCAGCTAACTACTAAGTACTAACAATCAAATCTTTTACTGGAGAAAAGGAAACAAAGAAGAAACAGCAAGCATATATATCGGTACCAACTCGCTGGCTGGAATTCTTGCACGTGATAAAGTTTTTATCTTTTTTAAAGATTAACGGGAGTGTTTTTTTCAAGTGATAATGAGAGTTTAGACGTGTAGATTGATTGGATCAGGCTGTGTACGGAACCACTGGGTCTGTTTTAAATAATCCAAAACTGAGCGCAAACCTCTCCTTAGAGGGGTTGATGAGAGGTGGGGCCAGGAGGTTGGAATGACCTGATCCTGGATGTGATAACGTAGTAGCATGGGTGGGCTGCTGCTCCTTCCATTTAAATGATTCTTTCGTGGGACCTTATCGCCTTCAAAAGGGATCAAATTAGCAAGGGACAGAAACCAAGGGGCAGTCATGTTCATAAAACAACACCTGAGATTTCAGAAATGGCCAAAATCCAAATATTCTCATCACCTTCAAGCACTTACCTGTTCTTCATCATGGGTATATCCTGTGTTTTTCCCTCTGAGTCACTGTAAAACCCTGTTAAATTCCCATGCCATTTTTCTTCTTCTGGAACCGGACCTCCCTTTTTCCTGATGCCCAAGTCCATTTCATTAACCAATAAATAGAATGCAACAGTGATATATATATATATATTATTTTTACAATGGGCCAAATTCTCAAATCCCTTTTGGAGTGCTCTCACTTCTTTTCTTGTGAGCAGAACAGCCCACCTCACTCTTCAGTACCTGTAAAATGCTGACCTTTTTCCAGTGTCGAGTAAACAAAAGCGAAAACTGAAAGGTAAATAAAAAGAGGCGTGGCAACGCGTGTAGATGAGAACACTAAAAGCCTAAAGGCAGGATGTTGGCACCAAGGTCGCTGTTACAGAACGTAAGGGCCCAAAGTTGTCTAATCGGGACCACAAGATAAGAGCCACTTTGGTTTTTAGGGGCGCGCAGATCATGCAGCGTATCTATGCAAGACATGATCGACCTTACCTGACGTTATACAGACCACCCGTTGTTAACTCACCACAACGATAATTATCATGTGCTCTCTCTCTGTGGAAAAAATAAGGAAGGAAGAACAAAACAAGAGAAAGAGATAATTAAAGAGCAAGATATTTTTAAAGGGGAAGTTATCATACACACAATGATAGATAGCAGCAACGTGCAAGATGCTGGCCATAAAATGACGACCCCTTTTTCAACAATCAACTTGAGAGATCAGTTTCTTTACCTTTAATTTTTGCATCTGCGGTGCAAAAAAATATAATATAATATTTGATAATATTTTAAATTACTATGAAATCTATTTAAAAATTAAATTATTTTTATGAAGTAATTTTTATATTTTTTATCTAAGTTTTACATAAACATTGCTTTCTTAAGCTTGAAAAATATTTTTAAAAAAATTATTTTAATATATTTTTAAATAAAACACTCTTAAAAAACAACCGTAACTACAATTTAAAACATAATTATATATATATTATATAAATTTAAATTATAATTTTTACCAAACATATATATAAATCCAACTAATTATATTTTTTAAAACTTATTTTTTAAATCATAACTATAAAAATTACTTTAAAAACAAATATATTTAACGGTAAAAAAAATAATATTTTATAATCTTAAAAGGATAAAAAATTATAATTTTTATCGAACTATAAATTCAACTCCCTGTACTTTTATAAAACTTTTTTTTTTCTATAACCATAAAAACCACTTCAAAAACCTGCATACTAGTAGTGGAAAGTAGTATTTTATGATTTTGCAAAGGCAAGAAAGGGTTTTTGTACTATTAACACTGTACTAATGTGAGCAACTGTGATTCACAACGACCACCACCACGTGCATTAAGAACAACCCGATCAATTGGTTGTTCATGTAGCCACTGAAGATTTACATGGTCATTAACTTCAGGGCCCATGAGATTAGTCGTGGTGCGCGAAAACTGACCCGAACACCCACGTTAATCTAAAAAGAACCACCCGACCAAACCAAACAATTACTCCCAAAGTCCCAAAACTGGAGCTGAACCCTCCCTGAGGTAAGGTGCCCAACTGTCCGGACATCCACCTCACCCATCCGCAAACAATCTCTCTCTCTCTCTCTCTATATATATATATATATAGAGAGAGAGAGAGAGAGAGATTGTCTGCGGATGGTTGAGGTGGATCTATATATATATATATCCAGACATGACAAACCAGCACCCCCCCGAACAACGAAGCAGATACCAGCAGCATTTTCTTTCACTTGCACCATTAAATTGACCAGAAAACATTCAGGAACATAAAATGTGCCTACATCACCACCTCCATCATCATCACACAGACAGGCAGGGACACGTCTTAAATTAAAAAATTGAGAGGGTTTACTTTTATATGTGCCAGACATATACATATACACCCTCCGCTAAAAATATAGAGAGAGAGATTGTTTTGAAAGATACTGCCTACGGCTCTTGCAGGAAAATAAAATCAGACCCCCCGAAAGAAGGAAAGAAAAATCTAGCAAAGTGAAAAGAAAAAAACTGACCCAAAAGAAGGAAAAGCAGTTCTTTTTCTCCCCCTTTCCCTCCCTCATCTTTCCTCCCTTTCCTCTACAAAAAAAACACTCGGAATCAAACTTACCCCATGCTTTTCATTCCCAGCCTCTCGCCATCAAACCAATCAAAATTTAATAAGACCTGAGCATCAAGCCTTTGTCAGACTATAAACACAAGTGTAAAGAGCAAGCACAATCAGCAGCACAAAATATTGCATCCCCCAACTTTCCTTACCAAAATTGTGGGGTTGGATCCAGCTGGCGTGCTTCCTTGAACATTTTTCACCCTTTCATTCTTCTCATTCCGCCAGGACGTATTCAAAATGTCGCATTCCCTTGGCTTGTTAACTGCTCTTCAATTCTTAAAAATCCCGTCAAACCAAACTCGTTTTTTCAGTCATCTCCTCTGCGGGGCTTGCCATTTAAAGTACCAGGCAGACACGTGATTCTATTCGCCAGCAGGTTGTTTCTGCTCTGCTTGTTTCACCTGAACTGTAGTGGGAACAGGATGGACATAAGGGAAGCCAGCGGGCTGGACAGCAGCAAATTGAGCATGGATAAGACCCTGTGGAGGTAAGCCACCACCTTTCATATTGTTAGCAGCTGCAGCTGCAGCAACTGCCTTTGCAGGATCAGTTGTGCTGGTGTTGGCAAGCGTGACTGGATGACATAAAGACAACATCCCTGTAGAGGAGGTTGCTGGTGCCCCATGTGGCTGCGGCTGCTGCTCACTGCGGTGTTTTTGCAGATAAAACCCACTGGCTGCTGATGCAACGTTTGTTGAATTTGCCACATGTTGAGCTTGAGCGTGTATAAAAGCATTAGTGTACATTAGCTGAGTCTGCTGCATTGCATGCTTCGTTAGATGCTGCTGCTGCTGCTGCTGCTGCTGCTGCTGATGTGACAGTTGAGGCTTTGTACCAGGGTTAGATGAAGAAGAGTTGTGAGGATAACCAAGGTTTGATGGAATATTTCTTCCACCAACTGGAGATGATTTTTGCACAGGCACTGAGGCAGAGTTCTTGGATTGCTGATGAGATGATTGGCCGCCTTTGTTACTTGTGGAAGTGGATGTCCTTGGACTTCCACCTGCACTCTTAGAAATTGATGTTGTGGGGGAACCAACCACCAATGGAGGAGATGATGATTGGTTACTACTGGGATTCGGTTGCCCTTGAGGAGAAGCAGATGATTTTTGGTTAGCTGCAAAAGATATGTGTGTGTTACTTTGTTGGGTTCGGCCTTGCTGTTGAGGAAGGTTTTTGAGGGTCGATGAAGATGAGGTTAGGGATGAAGAAGGAACTTGAGAGGTTGTGGTCCTCATGGAACTTTTCCACTGAGGAGATTGAGCTGGACTACTGCTGCTTTGAACAAGATTTTGAGGAAATGTTGAAAGTGCATTAGGGAACTTGGTGGCCACAGATGATGATGATGAAATGTGGTCTGAATAAACACTTCCATTACTAGTTGCTGGTGTTTTACTACGAGTGGAAGCTACAGCTGCAGCTGCAAATTGTTGCTGCTTCTGAAGCTGAAGGAATTGCTGATTCCACTGCTGCTGCTGCTGCTGCTGATTCCGCTGCATCTGCTGCTGCATACTTGGTGCATTTACAGTGCCGATAGTAGCTGACATAAAAGAGCCAGAGGTCCGAGCAGGAGTGGACCCAAGGTTAAAATTCCGGGCTGAGCTATCAACAACATTGTTGACAGGCATTGTGGAAACAGGGGAGTCTGTTAAATCTGGACGAGAGAACACAATAGACTGCCCAGCAGATAATGGAGTCTTTCCTCCTGCCATGGCCTTCCTCTCTTCTTCCACATTTGAAGTGTCATTACCTCCACTTTTCCCTTCTTCAGAAACACGGTAGTTCTTCTGCTGTGTTGCTTGGGCCGCAGCAATAAAGTGATGATAGCCATGCCTTGCTGCCTCTGGGAAGCTTTGGAGAAGAGCATGATTCTGTGCAAGTGATGAAATATCAAGACCTGGGGAAGCTGTTGTTCCATTGATGGGACCAAATGACATTGCAAAAGTCTGAGATGCTAAAGGCTCAACCCCAGCCTTTGAAGCCTGTGTTTGTGGCTGCTGCAATTTCTTTTCACCAGTATTCCCACTTGCACTATGGGCACTACCCATTGGTGTGGGATTCATCAAAGCAAAGTTTGCGGTATGTATTGGCATTAAATTCTGGCCATAAATACTCATGTTTGCACGGGAAACTCGACTGTCAGCAGTTGATGGACTGTCTTCACCACCTAATTCACTCTCAAGTTGACGGGCTTGGTGAGTAACATTTTGATTTTGCATCAGCTGCCGCTGATGGTTTGGCAGGGACTGAGGTGGCTGGTTCTTAGGGCAAGGAAAACCTTGCAAATTTCCACTACCTGCACTCCCATGTGGTTTATGCTGCTGATTCTGCAAATGCTTCTGGGATGACGAGGAACCACTAGAAATACTCGGATTTTGATGACCCTGTTGGCTTTGTTGTGTCTGTGTGGATGGTTGTTGCTGTTGCTGTTGCTGAAGCTGTGAAGGATGAACCATTCGAGAAGAATAAAATGATCCATTAAACAAAGGCATAGCCTGAGGATGGGTTCCTCTATAAGCTGTTGTGGGTCCAACATGTGCAGGGATTGGAATCGGGAATGCACCATTCTGCACAATTGCCAAGTATTGAGTTTCATTGCCTGGGAAGTTTGGGTAGTTGAAGTTCATAGCTGTAGCACCAGCTACTGCTGATGCCGTGGCACTTATTGAAGCAGAACTTGAGCTACTTGAGGAAGCTACACTGCCAGCGGCAGGAGAAGACTTCACACTGCCTGGTCGGACAGAAGCTGCTGCTGCAGCAGCTGCTTGTTGTTGATTCATTGGGAAGATGAAAGTGGGTCCATGCTGAAATTTAACGAAAGGAAAACTAACATTCAAAAAACAAAACCCATGGACAAATTGCAGAGTATAAATAACATTAAAACTTAAAGACCGTACCAAAATATTACTATGAGCACCAGGGGGCAGGGCTTGCTGAAGCAAAACCTGCTTTCTCTGTTCAGCGTCTACACTGTTAGCAGCCTGAGAATTCTTGTCCTTCCCAGCGGGACCTGGAAAGATGGCAAGACCCTGTCCCTTCTCTACAGAATTCCCGCCTCTAACTGCATGCAAATCCGTGGAGGGCACCATATTCATATTGCTCGCTTTAGCCCCATACTGTAAAGCAGGAGCCCCTGCTGGTGGCCAGAAAGGATTCATCCTAATAATTTGCTGGTGACAATGAATATTCCTTGCAATGTAGCAATGTGTTGCACACCTTTTTGGCCGTGGTTGGCTAAAAATCAAATGTGGAGGCTGCAACAAATTCAAAGAAAACTTAGCAGAATTGGGTTGGGGGGGTTCATTCTTTTACAAGTACTCAATCATTTAGAGATCAAAGACAGAAAAAAACGTAACATACCTGTAAGGCTGCAGAAGACACGGCACTTCCATCCATGGAGACAACTCCTTGTAGAGGTGCCATATATCTGCCGATCACCAAAATGTCATTTTCCCAAAGAGGAGAAATTAAAGCATTTACAGAAAAATAATAAAAGAATCAAACACTACAAACCATACCCCATGTGAGGAAGCCCACCAGTCCAGCCAGCCATAGACATTGGCAAAGGCAAAGAACTAGATTGAGGAGCTGAGGATGAGACAGAGAGAAAAGGAGAAAAAAATGAATCAGCGACCGAAACGGCAAAATTTCAAGAGAACAAAGTTCTCATTTCGAAAGGGAAGAAGAAGAAGAAGAGAAATCCGCTAATTTTTTTACCAATTTTCTCTATGTTGGGTTGCTGTTGCTTCTGGACATGCTGAAGAAGCTTGTTTCTACTTACAGTAACAGTAGCACTATCTCTATCAGCCTTCTCTAAATCCAGCTGGAGATCAATATTCCTCTCTTCATTAACAATAGGCTTCTGGGATTCAACTTCTTCTCCTGTAACTTTCGTCTTTTTCTCTTCAGGTTCCACATTTATATTTTCCTTCCCAGTTTTTAATGCTTTATCGTCTTCTTTGACCATCATAGGCTTCTTTTCCTACCATGTGAAACAAGGAAGTATAAAACCAACATCATTAATTTTCCACACCCAATCATACCAAACAGGCAAGTGACATGGAGTAGACAGTAAAAAGCGGTCCCACTCACCGTTTCCCCATTTGTGACCATAGATATAGGATCTACAGCCACAAAATCAACCTCACTGTCCCTTTCTGGAGATGATCTTGATGGAGGAGCCTGCAACTCAAAATTAAAAAAAAAAGTCACACAATTGAATTTCTAAAAGAGGTAAGATATTGATATTGTAAAATTGTGAAAAAATCTTCACCATCAGATCGATCTGGAACTTTTCTTCTCGCTGGCTATCAATCTCTGAGGCCATCACATTCCTGGATAACCAAAAAACATTCCAAGATAATCACAATCAGACCCCATCCTCCAAAACAACGAAGAAGATCAAAATCGAACAAGTGTCCATTTATTTGATGCTCACGCTTTATTTGCTGTCAAACTCTCGGAAACATCATCAAATCCAAGGCCAGGAGTGGATTCCTTAAGAGGAGACCTAGGTTCTTCTTTAGGTTCACCCAAATCTCTACATTCTGATTCTTCGGTCATGGGCTTGGAATCCGATGACGGATGATTCTCCGGTTTAACCACCTCCTGCAGCTGCGCTTCTGTTGTCGCCGGAGCAGCTTGATTGGCCAATAAATCACATGAAACACCACCATTTTCAGCTGCAGATCCCAAATTCATCTCTATATTAGGAGAAGATTCAATTTTTGCAGGCAGATCAATGTCAATCTTGGCCGTTGACAAAACGGAACTATTGTGAGAATGAAAATTTGCGGGATGCTCATCTTCATACTTTACTGGTCGCGGTCTCTTTCTCTTCGGTGCTGCGGATTCAAACCAAACAATAAAAAAATCAAATTGACAAATTAAATGATAAAAAAAATAAGTCCGATCACAATTTTCCATCCATTTTCCTTACAGTCACCAAAAGAAAGGGTCGGGAAGGAAGTATATGAAACCACCGCTGCTCAAACTCACCAATTGCGGACATAGGAGCAGCAGAGGAACTAGAATTAGATTGAGGAATTGAAGATGACTGAGGAGCAGTTGACTGTGAGTTAGAGATCGGCGAGGAGACTCTGGATTTAGCATCACTAGTAGACTTATTATGATTTTCTCTGGAATCAAACTTTGTCGAATCATTTCCCACTATTTCTTGCTTTGAAGGTGCTTGTGGTTGCCTCAACAATCCATACAGCACCTCAGCAATCTCAAACTCAATCTCATCTTGTGCTGAAGAGTTGGGTTTCGAAGAAGATTTAGGTGGTTTCTGTTTCGGTCCATTTGGCTTCTACAACATTTAAAAAAAAAAGTCATCAGTTCACTGAACGAAAGATTATAAAAAGAAAATACAAAATCTAGTACAAATGAAGCAACGAACCATCTTCTTTTTTACTGAAGCATTAGACGATGATGGAGGGGATGCAGGAGCAACCGGAGAAGCTGAAATTGAAGCCAGCATAGCTGGTCCACTCGATCTTACCGGAGAGGTCGAAGCTTGCCGGTGAGTTTGCTCACTACCAACTCCGCCACCACTTGAAACCCAACATTCGTGTGACCTCTTAGTGGATGCTGCCAAAAAAGACCAAACAAAAACACATTAGCAATCCACTGAAACAAAATCCATCAAAATCTGGAAACTTTGCCTTTTGCCTTGTATATATTAAATCTCTTCCACCTCTATACCTGACCGAGCTTTTCTGGGCACCGACACGCCAATCATTTCATCAGGAGCCTTCCACGGTGTTACTGCTCCCATGGTATTTATCGTCGTCGGCGCGGCTCTAAAAACTTTGGCCGGCGGCGGAAAGCTCTTCCGATGATGATGATTAGACATAGAAGAAGAAGATAAAGAAGAAGGATTCGGTGGGAGCATCCTCATGGAACTCCCACCAACACCAACCGCGTCATCGTCATCTTCATATTCGTCATCGTTAACGCTCTCTTCGTCTGAGCTATCGTCTCGCTCTCCATCTTCTCTGTTGTTCCCGTGCATCAATCTCTCCCCTCTCCGCCTTTTACTCCTGCCGCTAATCCTGTCTCTCTCTCGGTCTTTTTCACGGTCTCGGTCCCTGTCTCTGTCCCGATCTCGATCTTTTTTCCGATCTCGTAGCCTCGTTGTTTCTTGCAACTCCACTGGTCCATCATCTTCTGCAATAACAAACACCAAAACACATCAGAATTAATAAAAACTGTACCGCTTTAGTGGGAGCCAAACAGGGTTAGATCTGACGAATTTAAAACCTGGAGAGTCTCTTAGACTGCTACTTCTATGTCTTCTTCTAGACAAGCCATTATTAGCCGCCAAACTCACTCTTCTTGCATCTCTGTTTCTATCCATCTCTTTTCTTCCCTTTCTAACAACAAACCACTTGCAATCACAAAGTTTATCTTATCTCTCATATCACCATAAACCAAAGCATAATTGACTCTGGCTCGCTGGATTTTTTTATGAAATATAGAGACGTGTTTTACAGAACGAATATTTCTGTTCTTTCGAAAATCAAAGATAGAAAATTTTCAGTGTTGAAAGATCTTAGCTTTCCACTTTTATCTTCTTCTCTCCTAACCCAGCCACCCTTCTCTGTCTCTCTTAAAAAACTCCCTCTCTCTCTTCTATTTTATGTCCTCGTCTTCTCATCACTTTCAGAGAAACTCGCTCCAGGCCCTAGTTGACGGCCACGATTTTTTGGTGTATTACATGGTTAGATCTAACCATTGATTGCACGACACAACATGCGGTTGTGATTGGCTTTCACCAACATGACGAATCGCTACCCTTAAATGCCCTAATTTACTGTGACCACTTGGGTAGTGTTGAAGATTGGTGCTCCTCCTGAAAACAATATATATGTTAAAAAATTATTTTAAAAAAATCATATATTAGTACATGGAAATAATTTAAAATTATAAAAAATAAGTTAAAAAGATCAAAAATGTTTAACAACGGTTTCTAGAAAAACAAATCAACTCTAAACTTTTTTATTGCATAGTGATTCCACGTGTCAGCCTTGTTTCTTTCTTCGTTCTCAAGCTTCCATGTTCACCCACTTACCCTAATGTGGTATTATTTTATTTTACTGCAAGGACAAAATATTATTATAAAACCAATTAATTATTAAATTAATTATTAATTAATTAATTAATTAATTCAATGTTTGAAGAGTGAGAAAATACTGTTGCCCACGAATCACGATCAAAATTGAGAGGCCCCACTCCCCTTGGATTTCCCAAAGAGATGTCCTGACTGGCTACTGCCTAAAACCGGTTACACTGACCTTGGTAAAAGCAACATGACGATCGCAGGGAATCTAGGTGGCTGCAGAAAATATCGCCCCAACCGGTCAAATTCATTATATTTCAGTTCCCACGTTTCGTTATTTCTCCATTTTAATAAATTATTATGGTATGAGACTAACTCATACAGTATATTTCCATTAAAAGAACATGTGGGACCCATGTGAAAGCAATCAAAAATCGTAAAATCAACGCTTAGGATTGTCATTAGCCAGGGGAACACACTTCATCAACCGTTGGATCTAAACCTGACGTGGATGAGGCATCATTTAAAACAAAATCCCAAACCCAAGATACCAACGAACAAGTCCATGCTGGCAGCACCGAACAAAAAAGAAAAGGCTTGGTTTTTCATGTTGATCAGCGCGCCATATCTTGACCGTTGATTCTCTCAATCCAACGGCTGGTATCAGTTGATCCGCTGGTGACGAAACTCGAGTCACGGTCACGGCAATGGAACTTACAAGAGGGAAGGTGGGGACACAGAAACAAGCACTACTAGCTGCCGGTATAGATGGGGAGAAAGAGATGAATTATTTCCTCCCCTTGGTTGCAGCTAGTTTGTGACGTGTACTGGGTCCCAGTAGGAGAAGCAGGACCAGAATCTCTCACTCGGTAAAATTCCACCGCGCAGTTAAAAGGTGAAAAGCAGGATTAAAAAGGTGTTTTTTTCTATATAATTATTTGCTAAGACTGTTTTTGCAAAATAGCCCAGCACAAAAATATTTAAAAAAAATATTATAGATACATGACTTATGAAGCTATGAATTTATAGAATGCAATTTAATTTTTTAAAAAACATGTAAATAAAATCCCATAACTTCTAGAAAAAAATCAACAAGTTATAGCTTTCACTAAAATTTATTGAGATAGCTAAACATTCACTTATCCAAGTGAATGCAATTTTTATGATTTTATTTTATATTTTTAATAGATTATGCTATTGTAAAAATATTATCTATTAATTTTTTAAGATTTTAAGGTTGTGTCGGATGGAACAATGTAACTTGCATGTACATAGAACTTGAATTGTTTTTTTTAATGGCATAAAAATATATAACATGTCCAAAAAAAATGACCGTAGCTATTTTAAAAGAAAGCCAGAAGTACGGGATTAAAAAAAGCCCCTCTGATTTCCCGCTTTCTACCCCACGCGCCCACACCGGAGAGAGTTGGTTCACATCTTGCGTGCAATGATTTGAAACAGTAACAGTCCAGCGTGGAAAAGTCACTTTCGTTACGTGTCTTTGTCTTGACGTGCCACGTGCAGCTCCCTCCACTCTCTTTTACCCATTGGCCCCCTTGAATCTTGTTACTGCGATTCACCATCTCACACAACCTTTCCATTAAATAAATATCTTTTCCTAACATGAGAAAGATAGCTTGACGAGAAGGTTAGATGGTGTTGAATGAGTTTGATAAGACATCCATGTATGGATCCTTTGTCCGCATTTTGCAAGCTGTATGGCTATTTAAGTTTTTTATATATATAAAATATTATCATCTTACCAAACCCATGAAAAAAAATTAAATTTGGATTAAATTTGGAGAGACCGTGACGGGGACGTCAAAATTAAGTGAGTGTCCAAGGCTACCGGTGTAATTGTGTTTTTATAAAATTTCAAAATTTATTATTTAATTATTTTAATTATTTTGACGCGATGATATTATTTTTAAAAAAAACATATGTATTAAAAAAAAAAAACAATTCTCGCTCATTCCTGCATGCCCCGCAATAAATTGTTGACCCGTTATAATTGATCCCCTTCCCTTTCTTTTTGTCGCTTGAGGGATATGAATGAAAAGTTTGAGAGAGAGAGGGAGAGGGTCTCCTCTTTCCTTCTTCCCCTCGCTGTCGCCAAATCCCCAGGAGTTGCCACGTGTGAAAAATGTTTGCTACGTCACCACGGCCTCCGTGGATGTCTAGTGACCTTACGCTGAACCCTAGCCGTCAATGCTAACTCCAATTGTTAGTGCCCGGGTGTTTAAAAAATATATATATATTGTCAAGGAGCAGATACTGTTTTAGAATTGATGTTTGCGCATCATTAGGGCATCTTGTGATGAGAGTTTGAACACAAGGGCTCCACTGTTGTGTATTATTGGGCATGGCTGTTTTATTAGCGTTGCTTCGGTGCCTTTCAATTTCCTGGGGGTTAATCACATACATGGCCTTCCATTTCTTGGTATGTATCTCTTTAATGTCATCCTTTTTCATTTTTAAAATAATTTCATTAAATATGTACACGTCATTTCATAGGGGTGGGGTAGAGGAATTCGTTATCGTCAAACTAATGTCGCGCTTATCAAGTCGTCCGCCATGTGGCTCGATGATACCATAAAACGGTGTAAATTATATTTTTAAATTACTGTAATATACTAATATTAAAATATTTTTAAAAAAATATAAAAATATTTTAATATATTTTTAAATATAAAATACTTTAAATCACCACAACCAACAAACACACTTAGTATCTATTTATAGTGTTAATCTACTTATTAATGCATTGTAACTATATTTTTAATAAATTTAAAATTACTTTTTATATTTTAATGTCATTCCAGTATATTAATATCAAAAATAATTTTAAAAAATATATATAATATTTTAATACAAGACACTTTAAATTACTATCTTCCTTTCAAATACCCCTAAACATACGCGTTCTAGCTTTATTTAACGAGGTTATTAGAACCGTTTGTATTCACCCAAATGGGACAGTAGAAAAGAATGTTTAAAATTGCTTAGTCCATGTAACATTACTATTAAAGTTGACTCGGATTAAGTTTCTAAGAACTTAGTAGGAATTGCCCTGTCAAACTTTGATTATTTAGAGGTGATAAAATAAAACTTTAATTTGTTTTTCTAGGACAACATTATTTTAATTAAAATTTTCAAAATAAATTTTTTTTTTTTACGTGGGGTGTCCAGGCCAGCTTACGCGCACCACGACTAATCCACACGGTTCACTGAACATCCTGCAAGCCCAGTGAACAGGTAAGGCACCGCGAGGGTGACAGGCGTGCATGGTAAGGTTCGAACCCATGTGCTGAGGAAGAGGACAAGCCCCTCCCACCGCTGGACTAGAACCTCACTTGCAAAATAAAATCATTTTAATTGGTAGCGTGGGTGAGGCTTGTTTGGATAACTTCTGGTGTGCGTTGAAGGGTAAGAGCTATGAAAGGGTAATAATTAATGTTTGCTTTGTTTAGTTATCAAAATTTATATTCCGCCATTTTTCAGGGCAGGTTTCCGGTGTCTCGCGTGACGAAATCATTGTTTCCACACCACCGATGCTAGTTTATTTGAATCCCGGCATACCCCTCAGCGTGAAATTTGAATTTGTCCGTGTGCTTCATTTACGAGACAAATTAAAATAAATAAAAATCAACTGTTGAAAAAAAAAGAATCAGAGTGAAAAATATTCTGAATCAATTATTTTTAGATGAACGACAACATAAATTTCTACGGTGATAAAATAAAATAAAAACTTTCATGTATATTATTTATTCTTATCCATGATGTGAATATAATTGATGCATTTACATGTGAAAATTATAGGATAGAACAATAAATAATTCACCGGAGATATAAAAAAATGATTTGCCCTGTTAGACCAATAAAAATAAAGAACTCAGGACAACTAGAGAAAGAACAATCTTTTAAATGAAAATGATGAACACGAACTCAGTTAATTGCCTTAAAAATGAATCAATTATTTTCATTTTATGGAACGCAGGCATGTTAATAAGATATCTTTTACCCAATAAAGTTAATTGGTTGTTTTTGTAGCTTGCAGAGAGTTTGATTGTTGTTTCATATTTCGTATGCACGATAAATAAGCATGTAGCCAGATGTTGTTCTGTCTCGATACACGGATGTTGTTCAGTGCGGCTTCAAGCTCGCCAGACGGAACACGCGAAATGGTTTTTGATCCGTCGCGTGACAAATGATGGACATTATTGTTACTTTTATCCTGTAATAAAAGACAAGGGGATCGTCATGGGAAGTTTGTTTTGTTTTAAATTTTTTCAATACAGCGCCCTTCTTCTTCATTTCTCTCTTTTTTTATTTTTTTTTTCAATCTCACATTTAAAAGTGCTCCATGTCATTTAATTTTCAATCCAGATTCAGTGAGTAGCTGGGCTGATAGTTTTTTTTTTTTTTCTCTTCCTGATAATTTCATTATTTTTTATAGATTTTGCCATGACACATTTGTATTGATCGATCAATTTGATTTCAAACTAGCTTGGTTTGGCCACGTAAATGTAAATATTGTAACAATTTCTATATAATTTTTATTTTAAATTAGTTTGAGAAGATTTTTTAAAAGTTTTTTTATTTTTTTATTTTCATTGTTAGGTTTTTTAATCAATCAGTTGCTATGTTGCTAGATTAACCAAGTAAACTGAGCCGTGTCAGTATAATTCATATATTATTTAACTTTAAAATTAAGTTGGCTAATAAAAAAAGTAAGGGTTAACTTGTTAGGTTATATTTATTAAAAATATAAAAAAAAATTATATAATCTAGATATTTTTTGCTACGATCAAGAAACTTTTAACTCGATTTGTAACGTAGCACAGGCTTATAAACCATTATTCTTGGCTTGAGCAACCAAAAAATATTATGGCACTTCACTTTTCACATGAACATACATATTGAAGCAACTCGATATTTTAAAAGAATTTTTATTTTATTTTAATTTAATCCTTTATATTTTTATTGATTTTGAATTGGTTGTTGTAGTTTATTTTGATTTTTTTTAAAAGTTATCATAATTTTAAATAATATATTTTTATATTTAATTTATACAATCATCTACTTTTGTTGTTATTGTGCCACTAGATAAAACAAGTTTTTAAAATCAATCAATACCATGATCCAAGTTGTAAGTTTTATGAATCAAGATGTAAAGTCATGGTAAATCCAATATATTATTATTCCAATGTTTTTTTTTTAAAAAAACTATTTAGCTTTTTATTCAATATAAACTATACTAGTGATTCAAGTTATCTCTAAACTCGTTATATTAACAAAGTCATCTATAGTCAACTCCAATGCAAGTTAATTTTAAAATTGTATTGGAAAAGGAGCTGAATATAGAATTTTTAAAATTATTAGGTTTAATTTAATAATAATATCCAATAATTTCCTTAAATATATAAAAAAAAACTCATCTTTTTTTTCATGAAATAAAGTTGTTAAATTTTATATAATTTATAACACGAGTTACGAGTTTATCAAGTTAAGTAAAGAAAACCAGGTTAATTTATTATGTTATTGTTTTAATGCTAAGATAAAAAAACATTAGCCTGAATTTTTTAAAAGTGATCTATACCTGTGATTAGGTTATTTGTAAATTATTAAATTAACAAGTTATATATAAATAACGTTTGCAGTGATTATGTTAAATTAAAGTCGGATAGAAAGAACTCCATGCTGGTCTATTAGCTAAGTCCTGATAATAGATGGTTTATTGTTTAGATATTATAATAATAATTGTTTTATTTGCTTTTTTTTTATTTTAATATGTAAATATTTAAAATATTTTTTTGAAAATAAAAAAATATTATTTTAATATATTTTCAAATGAAAAAAACACTTTAAAATATATTACCAAACAAATTATATTCAATCATGCTCCTTCAATCATATTTAGTGCACAATAGTGTCCCGAACACATTACTTTCGCGCAGTCACTGGGATTTTTTTATTTTTACATTTTTTCATTTTTTTTACTGCAACAAGATGCATTACTGTACTCTGGTCTTTGATGATGAAATCTCTCAAATATCAAACAAAAAAATCTGAAAAATATCTTGTATTTTAAAAGCAGTATTCAATAAATTCTTGCATGTTTGATCATGCATATTCTATCCCACTGTTTTAGCACGGTATGCATGTTTTATCTCGTCGTTAAGCCTTCAATAAATCCATCTACAGGAATAAGTTGCTCAAAGTGACAGGAACAAGAATTATTAAGCATGTAGATTGCATGTGATCCGAGTATCTCTTTTGAAAAAAAAAAAAAATCTTTCTTTCCCATCGCCTTAAATTCACGTAATCTTTTTATCCATGCATCCGCCGGACACACGGCGAACACGCTCGCGATTAATCCGTCTGGTAAAAAACGGGTCAACGTGTCCTAAAAATTACATGTAAATTCGGACCACGTTTTCCGACCGGTAAAAAAAAATAATCTAAAGCCACAGCGGACGCGATCAGACACGATCGAAGATGTTTTTGAACAAGCACGAGGGGGGTGGGCTAAGCTATGTTCTGAAGTGGCTGTTTGTTTCCGGTTTTTATTCTCAAAGTAAATCACACATATTGAATGAATGGTAATACTAAAATGCATTTTATTATTCAAGGGGCATTCATATAAAAATTATTCAAACTGCATATTTGCGAAATGCAGTCAAAGAATTTCATTATTCACTCTCTCAGTGGTACAAATTCTAATTTAAAATTAAATACATGGAATCGAATTTGATTTAGTTTAAAAAAAATATTTTTATTTTTATTTTTAATTATATTTTATTCAGAAAAATTAGAATAAAATTTATTGATAATATAGTATTTACAGAATTTAATCTTTATTCTAATTTTATTTTTGATGATATTTTATATGATATTGTTGCATGCTTAAAAAATCAATAAAACTAAAATTCTTATCAAATAAATTTTATATGTGATGAAATTATAGATAGTTTAATAATATAATAAAAAATATTTAATATAAATACTATTTATTTCATAATGTAATAATAGTAATTAAATCTACAACATTAAAATTAAAAATTATTAATATTATATATATTAATTATTTCATAAAATCTATTTAAAAAATATTTTTTAATTAAATTTATTTATTTATTTATTTATTTAATTATTTAATATAAATTTAATTAAATATATATAAATATCAAATTAACTTCAATTATACCAAACAAAACAGAATAATAATGCATGTACGTATGGCATAGTTCCCCGTCGGATGCTATTCTTGCCCTCGAGGTTTGCTGTACGGTATGGTCCTACTCATTATATCTGTGTGTGGATAATAAAAGGCGTGAACGGCGATCACAACGAACAAGCTGCATCGTTCTGCCTCTCGGTTCTTTCTTGCTAGGCTCGCCATTCATTATTAATTGATGAATGCATAAGATATGGGATCATATCTTCATCAGCACCTGCATCACAGCTGATTGATTAAGAAACATTATCACATACAATCCATCTAAACTTACTTTTGGTGGGGAATTTGAGAAGGCCAGGCTAGGCATTAATATAATGCTAGATATATCTTAAGGTACAATACTCGTATTAATAAACTTTAATACATGAAAGTGTGTATTTTACACGCTGGCATGCAAGTTATGTGGACCCCATTCTTTTTATTTATTTTTAATCGGATGTCGACCACATTCTTAAAACACGTTAATAGACGACCCTTTTCTTCCTCCTTTTCCTCTTGGCTCACACGTCTCCTAGGGTCCAAGGCGGTGAAAACTCGAGGGTTCCAGTGTTTTTTAGATTGTCGCTTTAAGATTTTGACGGTGCAATCTTTCAAGAAACAGAATGAATGAGAAAAGTCCACAGAGTGGGACAAAGCGTGCCGTATCATACAGTGACTTTTACAGAACTTTCCAATTGTTTCTAATTGTGATCAAAATTAATGAAATGTGATAACAACAGTTATTTTTTTATTTTAAAATACATTTAAATAATATTTTTTATTTTTAACAAATTGATTTCCACATCAACATATTTAAATGATATAAAATTATAAAATTAATTTAAAATTTAAAATTAATTATTTCTAAAAATACTTTAAAAATATAAAAATCAAACTGCCTATGAACCTACCACCTTGCTTATCAATCTATACAGCCCAGCTTCCGAGACTTTTATTAAAGAAGGAGCCTGACGTTTGCTTTCATTTGCTAACGACTTGGAAACAAATTTTAAAGAAAAGTCCTGAATATTAAACAATTACATGTTAGTTTTATTATTATTATTATTATTATTATTGTTAATCTTATATTGGAATTTGGAGCATTTTGACCTAAACCTAACATGGCTGCTATTTCTTTATTGAAAAAAGAAAATTATTCGTGATAGGGGGCACTCTACAAGCTATCTTAAGCCTCTGTTAATCACATCTTTATTCAAACCACCCCATCCAAGCTTGTGCTGTAGACAAAGGAACGAAATATTTTATTTTCAATGGAGAAATAGTCGACGAGGACACGTGTGAACGCTCCACCTGGATGTGACCCCACGGGCTGCACTCGAAGAAGAAAGTGCAAATCTAGGAATTTTGGGTGGTTATCTTATCCCGCACTTCTCTTACGGCGAGTGGCAGGTGACTGGCTCGTGCTTCCGATTCCCTGTATCCGTTGTTTATTTTTACCTTTGGTAATTTAGTGAGCTCCGGATGCTTAAATTTCTTTTTTCTTTTTTATCTTTTGTCTAGCCTTCTTGCCTTCCTTGTTCCAACTTGCACTGTTTTTTTTTTTTTTGTTTTTCTTCCCAGTTTGAGATATTTTAATTTAAAATAAAATAAAAAAAATTATTTTTAAAATAAAAACTATTTTTTAAGATATTTTCTAAAGTCAGATAAATTTTTTAAATAATATTTATGTTCAAAATATAGAATTCATTCAATTATTTTAATTTTTTAATCAATACAGGTATTATTCGCATGCATTACGTCGGAAAATTGAAGCTTCACTTTATGTTTTTTTTTCCCGGAAGAATATTAAGTATCTCTAGTTAAAAGCATTAAGTGCTTGTTGGTAGCCCAGTTTTAAGATCTGGTCTGGCAGCTTGTTTAGTTGGAGGTTGGGATTTTAGATTCTGTTTGGTTGAGATAAATTTTATTTTAAAAAAATAAAAATAATATTATCTTAATAAAAAATAAAAAGTTAACAAGTTTATAATCAATTCTTGATCGGGTTTTTTAATCCAGCCTAGTTCTAATTTTTAGATGGTTGAGCTTTAAGGTATATTTGGGAACGCGGTTGAACTCGCGTTCCAAAAAAAATTAAATTTTTTTTTATTTTTTATTTTTGTTAGAATTTAATATGGTTTGTATGTTCTGGATCATTTTAATATGTTGATGTTAAAAATAATTTTTAAAAAATAAAAAAATATTATTGGCATGCATTTCAGCACGAAAAGTTATTTGAAAAACATCCGCTACCACATTACCAAACATATTTTTAGATTAACCCGCTTGATCAGACCGGATTTCAAAACTCTGAATAAAAATATCCTAATAACTAACTATTAAAATTTTTATTTTAATATATTTTTAATTAAAAAAATTACCTAAAATCCATGATACAGTGTTATTGCTACCACTGTGCCTGTCTCTATATTGCTATTTTCTCGCAACCTCTTTCTTTCTCTTTTCTGATTCTCCCATCTGAATTATTTATTCTCCCCCAATACCTTGAGAATCCTCCTTTCTAAAACTGAAAGGTTGGAGCTGTTATGCCCTGCTACGTGTCTATGAATTGCAAATTACAATGATATTTTTTTTAAAAAAAATATAATTTCAAACATATATTTAATTCAAGAAATATTTAAGTTTAATTTAATTTATTAACTATCAGTGGAAAATGTTCAATATATCATTAAATTATACGCGGGAGAAAGGAACTATTGAAGATATACTATTAAGGATAAAATAGAATGATTTATCCATATATAACACATAAAAAGTCATATTAATTTAATATATGTATGCATACAGTATGGTATGTGTGTGTATCATAACAAATAAATTTTATAACAAAAATAAGTTATCTCGGGAGAAAAGTTATTTTTTATGCACATCAAGAACTAAAGAACACCTGACACTGCTATTAAAAAAAATAACATTCAAAAAATATTATTTTCAAGTGTTAAAAAATAATATCGAACTCATTTTTCACAATACAGTTAAGTATCGGAGATATATGATCAACATTCTAAAATCTTTTCTCATAAAAATCACTTTCTAGCAAGCTGGGAAGCCAGATATCCTGCAAAAATGTGGTCACCCAGCTGGCATTAGAGTGCAAAATATTAGATCCCCTCTCCATCTTGATAGCGGGCTGAGCATAGAAAGTTTGCTGAAAGCAACTGCTGCGCGGACCGCCATAGAAAAGATAGTGGGCCTGATAGGGTCATAGGCAAGCCCATTTAACAGTGGCTTTAGCGAAGCCAGATGGCATACAACCATAGATACAAGCAAGGTTGTTGATGTTATTTCAATTTGCCACTGCACAACACAGGCAACACATCCAATTTAGTATGCATAATAATAATAATAATAATAATAATTAAACAAGTGGATTGAAAGCAATAAAATAAACATAAAAAACATCAGAATCTATTAAGGATAGCTGTGTTCCTTTCGTGCAGTGAGATTGACAAATCCCCAGGACGAATTAGCGCATTCTACAAAAATTGTATTATAGCACTGTAACATCACTCTCTTTTAACCCTCACAGAAGAAATTAATTAAGCATAATTCATTTACATTCTTTATTTTATGCCCTGAACACGAGAGAGACGAATCAGTGGTCTAAAATATATTTTCTATTTTGTTTATATATATATATATTGCTGATAAAATACTTGTCGGCAAAATATTACACTCTTGCATGGACTCAGTACAGTTCGTACATATAGAATGTTTTTCCTCTACTGCAGGGAAATAAAAGGTGAGAAAAACCCCGATATTAAAAAATGCACGGCAATCAATTTCTTTGAACAATGGTAATAGAAACAAGACATACCAGTCACACTGATAGTGACATTGATAAATGATAGAAGAACTCAAATATTCATCACGGATCCTGAGTTGATTTATACACCAAATTCCAATGGTTAATTCTTGAAGCAGCACTTACTCTTCCACACTCGTTGTTGAAGTGATGCTCTAGTTAAATGAACGCTCACTTTGAGGAGATCCTGAGCTTAATTAATACTGGATAATAAATTTAGCATTCCAGTTTGAAATTCATGCATGCTAGTTATCAAAATCAGGGATAAACCCTGTGTGTTTGGTCAGTCAGTACGACCCGATTCACTTGTATTTCTTGTGGGCTTGGGCGTCGGACAGTACTTGTTTCCAGGCAACACACCTTGATCTACTTTCACTGCTTCTCGGCTTAGATTGTCACGCCTGTACTTGTTTCCTGTTTTTATATATATAAGGTTTTTATTTACCTTTTCTTTGTTATTGTTTGTTATTATTTTATTTTTTTGTTATTATATATTTTTTATTAATATTATTAAAATTATTAATTAATTCAATATATTAGTCTTACATTTATTTTTCCTTAAAGTTTTTTTATGAAAAAATATTAACCGGCCCACTGCAATGAGAGGGCCGCAAATCAAAGTATGAATCCATGACATGGTTTTAGAGGGTGAGGGTATGATTATAATTGTTTTTAAAGTATTTTTTATTTAAAAATATATTAAAATAATTTAAAAATATTAAAAATATATTAATTTAAAATAAATAAAAAATTTTGATTGCTTTATCAAATATTGCGAGTTTGCTGCCAGAGTTGTTTATTTGATTACATGTGACGATGTAACTCTTCAACTGGTGGCCGATTATGTATAGAATCATCAACTTGTAGTATTTTTTTTAATATGTTGCATTTTAATAATTTGTATATCGATTAAATTATTTTTTACAATTTTAATGGATTTTAAAGACCTGTATTTTATATCAATTAAATGTATTTAGAAAAACTTAATAAATTACCGTTGATCCTATAATCTAAACTCAGAAAATAAAAATAAAAAATCTACTAACGAGTTATTTAAAATTATCGTTAGCAAGGTCACTTCACTCTCCGTGAGCATCAATTTTGCATGTTTCGTAGAGCCACTATTTTGCTACCGTTACCATCACAACGGAGACACACCTGATAATTAGAAAATTCATTTGAAAAGGTATGATGTAATTGATTAAATTTTAAAAATAATTATTTTTAGTGTTATAAATTTTATAGTTATTAAAAATTTACATTGTTATTAATTTTAAAATCTTAAAAAATTAATTGAAATAAGTACAAGTTGATCTGAATATTTACAGTTAAAAATTAATTTAAATGATTTGTTTTTTATTGACTCAGGCATCTTGAACTTGCTTTTACTTACTGATTCTAAAACTTCTTTTTTGGTTGAGTTTTGACAAGACGAACTAGTGCATTCTGTAACTATTTTTTTTTTGGTGGCTGGCAGCCTTTTCTTCAATCTAACACGAGATTATAATTTGAGCGACAGATCCATCAACCACCTAGATCACCACCTCTAGGATAACTAAAATCTTTTGTTGAGATAAACATGATACAGAGAACTAACTAGCCATCTGACACATTTTCGCCGCAGATCATATGTTTTTCAGGTAAAAAAATGATTATACATGCCTTTTCAATTATTTTTTTTTGTAGATATGCAAAAATTCTCAATCATGAACCAAAATATTTATATATATATTTAACTAAATAAACTGATGTTTGATCAAGAAATAAATATAATTAAGATATTTCATCTCACGAATGATATATCCAATTATATTTAATAAATTTATTACTCATGATAAATTTTTTGTTATGAAATGATTACTTGTTCCAATAAATAGTGAAAAAAATCATTAATAAATGTGAATTGAATAAAAATACGAAGTCCAACTATCAAATAATTTAATATTGAATAATAAAATAAAAATAATAATTAAAAAAATAATAATAAAAAATTTAAGTCAACCTGGATTGACTTATTAGCCTCACAACCATTAACACAAGACTAAAATAGTTTTATAGAAAGGAAAGTAAAAAACACAAGAAGATCATCTCTAAAAAAAAATAAATTAAAGCATTAAATATAAAAAAATAAATTTAAAAAGGGATCTAAAAAAGATCAAGGTCAAAGTTTTGAGTCAACATCGATTAATCTATTAACTTTACAATCATGGATATAAGATTGAAAAAACCTCATACAAAGAGAGGTGAAAAAACACATTAAAGATCAATTTTAAAAAATTAAATGTTAAATAATAAATTTAAAAATAAATTAATTCTATAAAAAAACTTAAAAGAAATATCAAATCTAACCCGTGTTGACCTTAAAAAACCATAACTAACTCTAAAGAAGAAGATTGAATAAAATTTTTGATTAAAAAAATGCTAAGGATTGGAATAAAAAAATAAGGATTATAATTAGCATTAAGTTTTAAAGTAAAATATCAAGAGAAAAAATTTAAAATAAAATTTAACTAGTAAAGGGGTTAAAAATTAAAAGAATAAGAATAGATTTGATATAAATATTAAATCAAATCAAATAATAGGTAAAACATTAAAGAAAAAATTAATTAAAAAAGATAAAAAAAAACAGAAAAATAAATATCAACCTGATATAACAAATAAATAAATAAAGAGAGAGAGAGAAAAAACTCATCAGAGCCCATTCATCGGGACACACGCGTTGTTGCACAGGAAAGAGGATGTTAACACCCTTTTAAAAATATTGTGGAAGGCTCGCCGCACGTGCCACTTAAATAATATAAACAATGTCCATTCACGAGTGATTACATGACACGCACCAATAACTTTATTTTATATTTACTAAAATAAGAAAGCACTCCTCGAGCTAATTAGGATAACAGAAATTAAAAACGTTGAGTAGAAGACGAAAAAGTCTTCGCAGGGAAGTTTTCAAAATTTTGTTCCCGAGGATAATTAAGTAATTTCAATGGGAAAAGAAAAATCTTCATGAAGCCCTTGGTGTGACCAATGAATTTGGAAATGATAAATATATTCCTGTGAAAAGGGCCACGTCACCTTTATTGGCTAGCTATGTATTCTGTTTTGAGGAGGGTAAAATCATGTTTTTACTGTGAACTGTTACGGTAATTGTAACGCATGTCTTCGAGTCTCTTTTAATATTTAAGTGAGGGTAGCATGGATCGGCACTTGCCGTTCCCTGAGACTGCTAGATATAAACTGGGCTCGCAATGGAGGCCTGACCCAGAATTAAATAGGATTAATGCCGGTTTATTTAGACGGTAGCTTTTGCTTTTTTAAAAAAACCACAGAAACTGAATGTTTAGCTATAATAAAATACGATTTACTGTTAATATGGAACCCACACAAACTTTAAAATCAACCACAGGTCTGCAGAAAGAAAATAATGAGGAGCTGCTTTCCACAAGCTTACTTAGTGTTAATTATTTTATAGTCAAGTCCAGACATCCAAACACGTGGATGTTTTCTATCCTTTTGCAGTTACACTCAACACTGAAGTGTTTTCTATCATTTGACTCAGAACTCAAGAAGGAAGTGTTCTCTATCCTTTGGCACAAATTGACAAAAAAAAAGAAAAGAGAGTCACACATCATGTTTTCTTTCCTTTAAAATAAAGTTTAATTTAAATATTTTAATAAAAAATAAATTAAATATCTAGAAATATCATAAAAATAAAATATTATTAAAAAAATGTGTCTAGCCCTTTTTTTCAATACCTTTGAAAAAATAAAATAAAGATAATAAAGGTCTTGTAAAAAATAAAATAAATTGAATTTTATATTTTTTAAACATGTTAATTCAACTTATTAATGAATTGAATTTATTAAAAAACTATATAAATGCATTGAAACAGGTTTGATCCAGTTAAAAAAATTAAAAATTTATTTTTATTTTATTTTATTTAAAAAATTAAAAGAAGACTATTTGATGATGTAATTTTTGTAAAATTTGATCGCAATCCCAATTTTATTTCTAATAATATTTCACCTGATATTGTTGTGCGTTTAAGAAAAGAAAAAACTGAAGTTCTTGTTAAATAAATTTTATATATAATTAAATTGTAGATGATTTAATAAAACGAGAATAAATATTTAATATTAATATTATTTATTTAATAATATAGTAGCAATAGTTAAATTTATAATATTTAAATTAAAAATCATTAATATATATATATATATAACCTAAATTTAAAAAGCATTATTTTAATTAAATACATTAAATTACTTTTTTCCAACTTCAATTTCAATCATAATTTTAACAAAATACATATAAATATTAAATCAATTTTAATTAAAAATATTTTTTATAATTATTAAAATTACCATAATACCTAGCCGATTATGTTGAACTCCAGACATGCTCTAGTGGACTTGGGCTTTGATTTCATGGTTGCAAGAACTTCAATAGAGCAGATTGGCATGGAGAGCAAACATACATGGTGTTGCATGTTCTCTGCTCATCTGCTCAACCAGAGGATCGGAGGCAAAAAAATAAAATTAAAGGGCTGGTCCTGGCAGCCCCTCCCCCTTATTCAATCGATAATTTTCTATCACTAGAAAAAGAGAAGTACTATTTTCCAAGTCTCCAATCATCAGTGAAATAGCTCCACGGTCTTGAAAAAAAGAAGAAAAAAAAATCAGCAAAGGTGAATTAATTTCGAAGTTGATTATGGCCATTCCTTCCGAAGTGGAGAAGGCACTTCTCCCTCGATCCCATTAACTACCACGAAGCTACATTGCGGTTCAAGATAAGACTACTAATATATAGCCAATTAGGCTAAACTTCGAAAAGGGGCATCTTTAATCCTGGCGTGCTGGGATTCTACAGTTCTCCATGCGAGAGTCAGTCGGAGCGTGATCTTCATGGGCTGTGTTTCGCTGACTCCTCAAATTCTAGAAAAAAGGCTTTCTTTTCTGTCAGTACTTATTAATGAAGGTGATTTTCATTTTCCAGGTGGCCTTCCTCGTTTTCCCCTCCTCCAGGAAAATGTACGATAAGCACAAGGCATATTAAGCAACAGTAAAAGGACAGCAACCGACATTAGCAGTTGACCCGGCCCCACCACAGATCCATTACTCATTTGCATGCACACAAATATATATATTTAGCCCTTTATCAACTATCAACAATCCAATGGCCCCGCGCCAGCTCATAATACTCCCTCCATCCAAAAAGAAACCCTCCGCACTACCAAACCAATACCTACCGTTTTGTTATAATGATGTAACTCTTGCCACCCCACTTACCCCACCAAGGTGATCTCCTAACACTCTAATGGCCACGTAATTATACAAATTATTATTATTAACCGTGATTAAAAGAGGTCAGTCTCTCACAACCACGAGAATATACAGTGAAGAGCTGATTTTATTTTTGGTTGACTTTAGAGGTGTATGGTTTTTTTTTTGGATTTATTAATAATTATATTAATGAAGGGTGTTGATTGGTAATTTTATGTTTTTTTATATAATATAATTACCAAATAATTCTTAATTTTTTTATTTCCTTTGGTCTAGTGGCTTTTCAAGTTTTTTATATTTTTTATGTGTGTTACTTGTTTAAATATCCTTACAAAATAAACTATTTTTTCTACGAATACAATGATATTTTAGGTTTTTTTCTATATTTTTTTAAAATTTTCATGTTGAATTATAAAATTACGAGTAATTTAATATTTTAATATATAAATTAATTTTAATTTTAAATTGTTGTTGTTGGTGCTCACATGCTTTTTCTCTTTTTCCATCTTTTCCTTCTCTCTACCTATAAAAAAACATGCAGGCTATTGCTGAAAAAATAAAAACAAAAGTTAGGAGTTAAATTATTTTTTTAATTTTATATCTTGATATTTTATTTGATTTTTATTTTTTAATTGCAATGTAAGGGAAAATAAATGAATGAGAGGATAAAAAAAGTAAGTTAAAGTATTAAATTAAAATTGTGGTTTTAATTCTAGATAAAAAGAAGTTTGTTTTTTTTTTATTTTATATGAAGCTTATTTATGCCATTTAATAATCTCAATCCTCTAAACACCTAAGATTTTTAGTAATTTTAAGGGATTTGAATACTCCCAAACTCTACGTGTTGTTTTTTTAATGATAGTGATCAAGTAGTAAGAACTTGAAATTAAAAAGTTTATTCTCTCTGTGATTTTAGGTTCGAGTTCTTGGTTCTTTATATAATAGTCATTGGAGGTTTATATGATTATTAATTTTAGGACCCGTGGAATTAACCGTGGTACGTAAAAGTTAACTCAAACACCTACATTAATCTAAAAATAATAATAATAAAAATCAATTAAAAAACAGAGGGTTTTAAACTCACCTTTCCCTACCCTACACCTCAAAACCCTTCAAAACAACATGGTGCAAAAGGGTCTTCATCTTATGTTTTCTGACTTGCAATCGTCAGGAACTCAAAAACCTTTTTATTTTCTTTCTTTATATATCTGGGATAGTCTTTCTTTTATTCTCTATTGTGGATTTCACTTTATCTCCGTTCATATTCTTATCCAAAATTAAGAAAAGAACTTCAATGGTCAATCCTTGTATTATTGCTAGCTCCCACTGCCACGGAATTCCTACATAATGGTCAAAAGATACCGTTGCCTCCTAAATTTACATCCACATACATTATGCATCTTTATCTATGGATAATATCATCTTCTGTAATTAATTGGATATACATGTGGATCCACATCAAATTAAAGCTGTGGTGAATTACATGTGAAACGTTTTGATAAATAAGTACTTCACAAGGAAAAAGGATGACATTCCGATCAGTTCATCATTTTATAGGGATGTGTGGTGGTGAGTTAACAGTTATCTTTTAAAAGTATTTTTTAATATTAAAATAATTTAAAAATATATAAAACATAAAATTTTATAAAAAAGTTTTGAATTTTAAAAAATACCATCCGAGGTTAACTCATGTATTGCAATTGCAGGCCAATTAAGTGCTTATTAGAAAATATAATTATAGTTGTTTTTTAATTTTTTTTTTGTGTTAAAATACATGTTAATAATATTTTTTATTTTTTAAAAATTATTTTTAATATTAGTATAATAAAATAATTTAAAAATATATTAATTTAAACTTAAATAAAAATAAAAATTTGCTACCACCTAGTTATCTTGCCTAGAATATTGCTAATTAATTGTAAGCAAAATCATGGCAGTTTTAGTGAAATCATCTTCTCTTTTTTCGTGAACGCAAGGATGATGATATCATCTGCACTTTGCAAAGGTATGATTTGTTTCTGGGTTCATGATTGTTTGGTACCGCGAAAATTCATTAGAGTAATCAAGGGCAACTATGACTTTGCATAAATTGCTCCGAAGTGCTCTCTTTATGCGAAACTTTCTCTTCCTCGAAATTATTACAGCTCCCCTGATTGTTTTCTTCCCTTTCAACTACGGACTAACATCCTCAAAGCTTGGAAGAATCAAATTCAGATTAGCACTCCTTAAGGGCAGTTTGGCATTGTTCAAGATTTGTCTGTGCTTCGAGCTAAGCTAGCCAGCCCAGCAACACGTGCCTTTTATTTTATTATCACACACTTAAAAAAAAATAATCAAAATGGCTTCGTTAGTTTACGAATCCGCTAGACTGCATTTAGAGTTTAGAGTCTTGTGAGGTTTAAATTTAAGCCGTTCGTTGACTAGCCAGCCGTGGAAGAATAATAATTATAAAAATGAATATCCACGTGGAAACATCAGAACTTGGGTGCCCCACCACACATCATCCATTTTGTTTTTGCTCGCTCCCTCTCGCGCGTCTATAAGAACTCTTTAACGAGGTGCTGTATCAGAACAATCCATTTCATAAGTGTTCGCGGACAACAGAAAAGAAACTAGTCCCCTCCTCTTCGGTTATACTCTGTCGTTCCTTTTTTTCTCTAGAGAGAAGATTGTACTTTCCTTTTGAGTTTACTTTGTTATTTGTTAAAATGCCTGCCGGAGGATTTGCGACGGCGACGGCCGGGGGAGTGAAGTTTGAGGCCAAGATAACGCCGATTGTCATCCTTTCTTGCATAATGGCTGCTACTGGTGGTCTCATGTTCGGCTATGACGTCGGTGTTTCAGGTTATTAATCCTTGGCCTTCTCTAACTGTTCATTTCGCTTTCATTATTCTTTGAAGTTTCTTAGCAACATCCTTTGTAAAACTTGAACTTAAGTCAATTCCTTCTTTTTTCTCTGAAAAAAAATATCTCCCTTTACAAGCTACAGATTTGAAGGCAAAAACTGTGTGTATGTCATAAAATTAACTGAGAACTTTTATGCCTGGAGTGCGTGCAGATCTCCGCAAAGAGCAACTCCCGCCAAACAGACGGGAAGGTTCTGTTGCCTTGAAAATTAATATAATACCCCCGTTATTTGTTATAGAACACGGGTAGTTTAAGAAATACAGTGACATGCATGAGGAGTTCGTTCGTTCGTTCTTTCGTTATAGTTTTGCCAGCTGAGAGAGAACGTTTGGTTGTTTACCAATACAAATATATAGATTGGTTTTAAGCCTCGATTTACAAACACAAAAAAATAAAATCGAAATATAAAGAATCTACCCGGGCCCACATCGCCATCCTCGTAAAATTAATTTTCCACTCCCGTTATATTTTGCTGTTTTTAAAAATTCTTATAGGCTCCTTTTTTCCTCCTTTTTCTCGCTGAAACTTTAGGCTACTTGGTTGTTTAACTTGATGAGAAAACTGGATCATGTTATTAATTTAGGGATGCGTAATTAATACATGATGATGATGTTGTAGGTGGTGTCACAGCAATGCCTGATTTCTTGGAAAAGTTCTTCCCAGAAGTTTATGGGAAAACCCAGGATCCCAATCTCAATAGCAATTATTGCAAGTACGATAATCAGAACTTGCAATTGTTCACATCATCACTCTACTTGGCTGGCTTGATAGCAACTTTCTTTGCATCTTGGACAACTAGAAGGCTAGGCAGGAAGCCAACCATGTTGATTGCTGGCTTTTTCTTTATACTTGGTGTGGTGCTAAATGCTGCTGCTCAAGACCTTGTCATTCTCATTATTGGAAGGATTTTTCTTGGTTGTGGAGTTGGTTTTGCTAACCAGGTTCGTGTGTGTGCATATATCAACTGCGCTACCACATCATTTTCTAGGGTTTATAGTTTGTTGCATTTAAAACTTAATTATGGCCTCAGATCATATGTTTCTATTTGATTAGTCAAAGAATCCTGGACATCTAGCTGGCTTAAGTTGAAAAAAAAAAAACACCCTACATTTGAACCGTCGCTTCTTACATATTTAGGAGTCAAGAGTAGATTGTGAGAATTGGTTATTCAAGTGGGCTGAGGGTAGTTTCTAAGGAGGCATATAGGCAAGATAGTAAATTAAGCAGACGAGGAGGAGGGCCTAGCAGTATCCTGAAGTCTTGCCGACATCATTTCCTTTTCAAATTTGCTGGTTAATCCATTGCTATTTATTAGAAATGTAATTAAATTGTATTTCCATGATAAAAACACCAATTAGTTTCTCTCTGATCGTCAAGTTTGCACTTAGCCATTTGATGCTTCAACACGTGATTGATATCTTTTCTCTCTCTTTTTCGTGGCCTGATCATAAAAAGTGTCATACGACAAGAATGGTTAGCTTTTTATCCAGAGACAGCGAGTTTCATAGTGCCTTCCCTCTTGCCTAAAGAAAGATTTTCTTCGAAAAGTACTTTTTTTCTTCTTCTATTGATTATCTTGATTGTGAAGGGCTGAAGGCTGTAGACGCTTTGTTTCCATCTTCTAGTTGTGTAGCCTAATTGATGTATATCTTTGAATTATTTTCCTTATCCTTGGACCTCAAATTCAACTGCTTGTGTGGAAAACCTTAAGAGCTGTCCTAAATTAAGATTTGAATAGATGGAGGGTAGGTTTTTTTTTAAAATACTTTGATTGTCTAATACAATGATCCAGCTCAATAATTTGAACATCTTTTTGCTCCAAATTCAAATGAAACCAACTTAAATTTAATATTAATATGCCAGCTGTTTTAAGAGCCAAAGATTGTTGAAACTTGTTCTGATCAATCAGTTCAATTTGTCATTTGAGATTCGAATGCTTCTTTGACTGTTAATTATGTATTTCTCATTGAGATGGTGGTGAGAATCTAATGTTGCGATGCACGTCAATTGGGCCGTCATGCTACTTATCAGAGGCGTTTTAATTTCTTGTCAAGAAATGGAAAATAGTCTTTTGTTAATTATATTGATGATACCAATTTCAATACATGACAGGCTGTGCCACTATTTTTATCTGAAATAGCACCCACAAGAATTCGTGGAGGATTAAACATACTTTTCCAGCTCAATGTCACCGTTGGCATTCTCTTTGCCGACCTTGTCAATTATGGGACTGCGAAGTAAGTCTTCTTCCTGAAACCTTACTTATTCCAGAAATAATCTGAAGGAGAAACATAGAGAAGGTAGATTGTAGAATTGGTTACCGTTGCAATATTATAACATCTCCTGTCATCATATTGGTGTCAAACTTCTTGTGGCCTGGACAGATGATCACTTGGCAGGAATTGATGGAATTAGAACTCGGGAATTTTTTTCGTTCGAATTTACTAAAAGAAGCATGGGCTCTTCTCCTTTACACAAATATCAAAAGCCCACTGCGTCACTGTTGAACACTAAGGTTAAGGATTGAGTTTGAAATACTTGAGATCAGCAGCTTCGTTGCCTACCAACAAGAGAAGAAAAATTCTTGTCGGATGAATACCAATACGAGAGTGGTTTGGCTATAAGTACAACAATTAAAAGAAAAGAAATCTTTGCTCGACAGTTCGAGGAAATAAATTTCAGTTGTCCATATCCGATTGTTTTTTCCTCTATTTCAATTTCTTTTTGTCCATGACAGTCGACGTATTTGTCATTTGTTCAATCAGATGCGCTCTCCTATAGTGATAGTCTAGTGCCATTTTATATAGACTTCACAAGCCGCATGAAATTAGGAAGATTCCAAATTAAACATATATTTTTACTTTTGCTGCCAATTCTTAATTTGTTAATTATATTTGCGGTGTGCCTTATGCAAACAGAATTAAAGGAGGATGGGGTTGGAGACTCTCACTGGGCCTGGCTGGTATTCCAGCAGTTCTTTTAACTGGAGGGGCTCTCCTGGTGTTAGAAACCCCTAACAGCCTCATTGAGCGTGGTAGACTAGATGAAGGAAAATCTGTTCTTAGAAAGATTCGTGGTACAGATAATATTGAACCAGAGTTCTTGGAGCTCGTTGAAGCAAGCCGAATGGCAAAAGAAGTAAAGCATCCTTTCAGAAATCTCCTCAAGAGGAGGAATTGGCCCCAACTATCTATAACAATAGCTTTGCAGGTCAGTACTTTTAAATGAATAGGAACTGTAATTGACATCTTCAATCTATTGGATTAAATTTAAATTGCATTTAGACTGTAACATGTATCAATATGATTTCACTATGACGCTTGCCAAACATAATAAGGAGGCCCTAATTAACCCAACAAATTGATTAACATGTTTCAGTTTCAATCATACCTTCATAGTTTTCATTAGTTTGGTTATCCGTATAATACCTTGTATTCCAAAGATTTGGTCTGATGATCATAATTCATTGCTTGCAACAGATCTTCCAGCAATTCACAGGAATTAATGCAATCATGTTTTATGCACCTGTTCTCTTTGACACTGTGGGATTTGGCAGTGATGCTGCCCTATATTCAGCTGTTATAATTGGGGCTGTCAACGTTCTTTCCACCTGTGTATCCATCTACTCAGTGGACAAAGTTGGTCGCAGGATGCTCCTACTGGAAGCTGGTGTCCAAATGTTCTTCTCTCAAGTGGTAATAGCAATAATACTGGGAGTTAAGGTTACAGACGACTCTAATGACCTTCATCGTGGTTATGGAATTCTAGTAGTAGTTATGGTGTGCACATTTGTTTCAGCCTTTGCATGGTCCTGGGGACCTCTTGGATGGCTAATCCCCAGCGAAACGTTTCCATTGGAGACACGATCAGCTGGTCAAAGCGTCACTGTATGTGTGAACTTGATCTTCACTTTTGTTATGGCACAGGCCTTTCTCTCCATGCTCTGTACTTTGAAGTTCGGCATCTTCTTGTTCTTCTCTGGCTGGGTGTTTATCATGTCAATATTTGTGGTATTTCTGCTGCCGGAGACAAAGAATATACCTATTGAAGAGATGACGGACACGGTGTGGAAGAAACATTGGTTCTGGAAGAGATTTATGGACGACAAGGAGGACTTACCAGCAACTGCAACTAATGGTGACCCACTCACTGAAAAATGGGCATACTAGTGGGACTTGATCCTGCCTCCCAGATTTATGGACGACAAGGAGAAGGTACCAGCAACTGAAACTAATGGTGACCCACTCACTGAAAAATGGGCATACTAGGGGGACTTGATCCTGCCTCCCAGATGTAGGTTTGAGGGGTTTTAAGAACATCGCGATACGAAACCGAAATACTAGGAAAAAAAAAAATACTAGATAGGGAATAACTATCGGAATTTCCTTTCTGATGGTAAATAAATTCAGAGCTGGCGGCAGTGGTTCTTGTCACGATATAGTTTGCTTAGAAGAAAATCTTATACTGGCATATAACAACCATCCTCCTGTTTAAAAATTTGAAGCTGCATCCTTTTACTGTTTCGCAATGTTGTTTTTCTTGGTGTCCTTCGGCGGAACTTTTACATAGGTGGATGTCTTCTTATTGCCTAAACTAAATGCATTCTTGGCAATTTCCTTTAGTAATCTCTGGTTACTGGGCTTTAATACCTTCTTATCGTCGTCGAATATATTGAAAACATACTGACTAGTGGCAGCAAGAGGATTCAGGCATCGGGGCCCGGTTTCTCGCCACTCTTCCCCGCACCCACTCGAAGAAGGATCCATTTTGGTCCGAAGCCCAATAGTTTGAAACTGGGCTCTTTGCTTGTAAGCTAAACTAGCCAGCCTACCTAAACCTTTTCTTCAATAAGAGATTTAAGAGGTCAATATACTGCATGATCAAAAGGCGACCAATGAATTCATGAGCCCGAATCTCAGTGCATCCAATGGGCTTTTTGTTTTTTGATTTCATAAGCATATCCTTAGACGCCGAAAGAGACATCTCATCTCACTACCGGCCTTGGTGCTCGATGTTCTTATCTATTTATTATTAAAATACTATTTAAAAGTAGATATTACTTGAATGTTTGGTAGTAATTATTTTTAAAAATATATTTTTTATTTAAAAATATTTAAAAATAATATTTTTTATTTTGTAAAAATTATTTTTGACATCAATATATTAAAATAACATAAAACAATAAAAAACATAAATTTAAAATAAAAATAATTTTTTAAAAAAACACTTGTAAATCGAACCTACAAATATCATTTGATAGAGCAAAGCTCAAGAAATGTAAAGAAGGGCAACAGAAGCGTAAAGGGTGCTCTTCAAGCTTAATTTACGCAATCCACACACACGCACACACACACACTTGATCGAACGCTTCTTCTTCTCCTTCCTCTCAACACCTCCACCAACCAAAGTCTTCGACGCCATATCTACTAAATCGAGTATTCCAACAGTGATCCCACGTAAATTTGTTTAAATAACGGTGCAAAGTTATTAGGCTTGATTAGCCGTTCTATACATCGGAGGGCATTAAAATCCACAATGATACTAATTAATTAGCGAGAAAAAGAAATAGAAAGAAGAATGATTCATTGAACTTTTGATAAAATGCCCATGGAGAAAAGCACTGCCTTCACAGCCTCTCTGACACGAGCGTATAATGTGAAATGCCTTTGGCTCCCGGTGCCGCTTTCTTTTTTGGTTGCATAGGGTTTTGGATAAATGGTTATTAGCTAAGAGTTTTTCAAATTCTGTTCTGAATTCACTCTTCCAATAACTATGATCAAGAGAAATGCCAGAATTCAATCCCTAAAAAAATTACCGGTTAAATTTCTTTTTTGGTACATCGCTATTCTAATTTCTAATTTACGGGACCTTCTTGTACAGCACTATACTAACAGTGGTTTGGATAACACAACAAAATACCACGGGACTAAATTAATCTTTATATATATATATATATATTCTTTTATATATGGACGATTATTTATTAAATCAGAGTATACTTTTAATAATATTTTATATTTTTTACCCATAAATTTATTGTTATCTTTCTAAATTATAATAAAAAATTGATTCGTTCCATATTCAAATCTAAATTACAAATAAACTAAAAGATGTGAGTATTCACCCGTTGAAAGAAAATATGATGAATTGCACTGCCTCCGCAATGTGTTTTTTATTTATGAAATATTCATAGCTAGAAAACTACGTTTTGGTTCTTATATTTCTTATTTTTATATTAGTTGATTCATATAGTTTTAGTTGTTTACATTTCAATCATAAATCTTAATTTCTTATATATTTTAATTTCTAGATGCTGAGAAAAGATAAAATTTTTGGTTATATCATAATTTTCAAACAAGATTACAATATATTTATGGTAATATTAATAATTATTTTTTAAAAAATGTATATGAATATTCAATGAAAGTAAAATATTTGTTTTGCTTTTTATATATTTTTTTCAAATTGATTATTTTTTATATAATCATAAGTATTTTTTTTATTAAAGCTTGCTTTTCAGATCATGATATGTTTTTATTTATAAAACCATGCTCTTAATAAGAAGACAAGGTTTCATTAAAATAAAATAAAAATATGAATTTTTTATTAAATGAATACTTTTTAATTTTTTAATTTAAGTAATTTAAATTCTTACAAATATTTAGTTTAATTGTTTTAATTTTTCATTAAAGAAATCATACTGCCGATTAAAAAAAATTAAGTCATAACAAAAAAGCAATTCATAAATAAAAAATAAATTTAATTAAAAAACATATATTTTCTTTAAGAATTCAAATTATTTGATTTTTATAAATATTTATTTTAAATACCAGCTGTGTCCGGAGAGAACCTGGAAGTAACAAATCTCGATACAGTACCGAAGTTATACAATTTCTATTTTGAAGAAATACTTAAAACTTGAAACGGGAGTCTTTTAAAAAATGTGTTAAAAAATTTGTGGTGAGAGCACGAAAAGATGGACAGAGAAATATGAGTAAAGTGCAATAGCGTAGCGTAGGCTGCAAGACTCTCTACTTTTCCCGTGTACAAGGAAAGCAACCGGAAGAAATAATTACGGTGGGCTCGATTGTAATTATGCCCTGACCAATCCAATAATAAAAAGAGGTGCTCTAATTTCTCTAGCCACCTGGCATCCCAACGCTCACCAACGCCTCAGCATTCTTCCCTTCCAAGTCGCCAGCCCCCTGCGGCAAACGACTTGGACGTGTGAGCAGCTACCAAATTGCCGATGATTGGTTCTCAATTAATTAATCCAGGGGTGCTTAAATTAAAAGACTAGTCATGTTTCTTCGTTGTTTTTTTTTTGTTAATATAGTTATTTAGATAAATTTATATATATCTTAATTAATTCTATTAATTTTAAAATTCATAATTATATAAACTTTCAGTAACCTTCAAATTTATAATATTTAAATTAATAATTTTAAAAAAATAAATTTAAAATCTGATCAATTAAATTACATTCTATATTATTTATTGTTATTTTTTTAATCTTAATTTTGAAGATAAAAGTTGGTAATGTGATCTCAACAGTATTTCATAAAATTATTATTTTTTTAAAAGTATATTTTTTAATATTGTTAAATTGTTTAAATAATTTTTATAAAATAAAAATTATTATTTTAAAAAAATCATTAAAATTTTTTCTCTCCAAAAACCTAAATGATATAATTAAGACACGGTTTGGGCTCATATTAACATCTTATTAAATTCACTAATTAAATTGAAAAGTTTTCCTCCTCGTCCTTCCATTGATATATTTTACTGGACATGCTGGGGGTGGGGAAACTATAATATTTACTGCCCAAGTATATCTCAAATATTTTCCTTATAAAACCCACTTGAGGGTTTCTAATATATACGATCATCAATAGCGAATTACAGGGGATGATTATACTTAATTATGGAAATAAAAAATCAATTAAATAAGTGAAAACTTCTAATTATATCACTCAAAACACATGCTGGAAGAGTAATTTAAATAAACATCACATCTACATATATTCTAGATAGCTCACCTTTAACATATCCAGTCATGATTTTTATATTTTCTTTCAAATATTGTCTTTATAATAAAAAAAAACACTAAATAATCTTGAAATCAATTAAAATACAAACCTATTTCTTTTTCCTTTTAAACTGCTTATAATAAAGTACTTTACGTCTAGACATACGTGATAACCCATACTCCTTGCATTAAAAAACTCCGAAGATAAATAAAATTCAGAATCGTACCAATATAACTTCTCTTTCCTCTTAGTTTGTACCACCGCTGTCGCTTTACATTAAATGAGGTCCTCAGTTGCATATATCAAAATAGACGAGGGACCAAAGTCTCATTTTCTGAAAATCCACCATCAGAACAGACGAGGAACCCTTGCAAGCCCAAAAGATTTATAAACGCCTGGAGGGAAAGATGCCTCTCCAGTTCTCGTACCTCAATCCAAGCAAAGAAACCCATCAAGCGACTTAATTATCACTGTTTTGCAGCCATGGCTTTGGTGAAGAGAGCCCTGGCTCTGCTGATGTCAATCACATTAGCGATGGAGTTGATCCATGCAGCTGTGTACAAGGTTGGGGATTCTACTGGTTGGACCACAATTGGCAACTTTGACTACAAAAAATGGTCTGCTACCAAGACCTTCCAAGTTCATGATATTATCCGTGAGTTTATTACCCTCTTTACAATCTTTACCTGATTAATCTTACCCTTTTATGGTTGCTTTGGGTTTTCCTTTCCGACTACATTCTGTAAGTTCTCATTTTCCATAGAAACCGTAATTTTGTGAGCTAAAATAATTTCAGTTCCAGCTAACGTTGTGCTCCAAAATAATTTCAAGATCTGCTTATCATTCATGGATAAGTTTCACTACTGTTTTGCAATTCCAATACTGCTTTGCTTTACAAATCTTTATCTCGAACTTTGCTCTCTCATTCTCATTAGGTGGGGTTAGCATACTGAATATCAGGACGAGCAGCAGCGACTTTTCCTGTCTATTACCTCTCACTCATAGTTTATTTGGCTGTTTGTTTTGGCTTCAATTTTTTGTTGTTTGATCTTCATCAATGTTGCTTAAATTCCCAGCTAGCTGTTCCTGTGGCTAGCCACTGTGCATGGAAACTGGCCTTTATGGTATAAGAAGTATTAGATGACACGTATAATATGCAGTCACCCCATATTAGGTGACCTGTAATCCGCCAAGTGTTTTGAGCAATTTTAGCACCAAATACACTTGTTTAAGATTTCATGATGACACTGGTGGGCCATGTAACGCAGCATGAATGTACATTACATGTTGACCCCACCAAATCAACTCTGATCCTCCGGTTCTAGCATGCTTCAAGGATGGTGAATTGATGTTTCTCACTTGAACATCGAAAAGCCACGCTCAACACGCTACGTTCCCCTGTATTCCATTACATGGGTGTCCCTTTATCCTGTGCATTGACATGATAATGTCTGTATGGGTATCTTTCTTTTGAGACATTTCATGAGAGGTGGATGTGAGTAAAACATCACATCCATTCATACAATTCGTGGAAACGAAAACGAAAATAAGAAGTTTCTTGCTCTGGTTAAAATGGTGACTAAAAAGCCAAAATTCCAAAAGCTTTTTAGTTGCCTTTCTTGACTTTGTTTGGTTTAGGTACATGATGGAAGGCGTGATTTAATATGTTTACCTGATTTCTTTTGTTTTGTTTTCAAGTACAAATTGAAAGGCAAGTGATTGTCTTGCGGATAAGAATGGAATGGACATGATTAATCTTTGAAGCAAACCGAGAATGCATTTAATTACCCCAGAGAAGGCGTATTTTTTATTCATATAGCTAATCGGCCACATACAATACCTACCAATGCAATAGATCCTAGGTGTTCTGGTTATTCTTCTATATACAATAGTACATTTGCCTAGCTTTTTGGCTCAGGATTTATACATTCATGTCCTAATTATTGATCTATCTAAAACTATATGTTCACTTATATATTGACTGTCAATGGGTGTATCAGTTTTCGAATACAATGCTCAATTTCACAATGTGATGCGAGTTACACATGCAATGTACAAAGCATGCAATGCCTCTGCCCCTCTGGCAACCTACACCACCGGCAATGATTCGATCACTATCAAGACTCGTGGTCACCACTTCTTTTTCTGTGGTGTCCCTGGCCATTGCCAAGCTGGACAGAAGGTTGACATTAATGTACTACAAAGCAATGAAATGGCACCAGCTTCGTCCGTTTCTTCATCAGAATCCTCTCCACCAGTTCCTTCTGCCAAAGTACCCGGGCCGGCCCCAAGTAATGCCATGCCATTGAAGGCTTTCAAAATTCCTTCTGGAAACATTGGTTTGGCAATGGCTGTTTTGGCAACGTTTTTGATCAATTTTGCTTAATTTTGAGGCTTTGTTGTTCTGAAACTTTGGGGTGATGATAGATGTTATACAGATCAATGTTGTCGAAGAAGTGATCTATAATCATTTTATTAGCATCTTCGATCAATTGTTTTGAATGAACATCGGACCCGGTATAGGGATTCGTTTATATAATAGACCCCCTGAGCAGTTGATAAAATACACCGTGAGCTTTGATCTCTAGTGTATAGTGATGTGTGCACCTTTTGTTAAAAGTATGTATTGCTTTAAGGCATCTATTCTTTTGCCACTCAAGTTTAATTTCAATAAGCAAGCTACCGTCGGCATAGTTCACTTTCTCGCTGACACATATATTAGCAGATAGCTAGGCATGAGACAATTGTAATTTCAGGGTTGTATTCTGGATTTCAAGAAGGTAAGCCGCAAATTCTGAAACTCAAGTACCGTGCATATTGAAATTACAAATGATAAAGAATATCATCCAATACAAATCATTTGCCCTCCCAAAATCATATAAAAAAACCCATCGTTAATTCAATAAAATGAACTTGATCTTCAGTAGAAGCATGCAATCAAGATGCCTATTTCCAAGAGTCACCTTAAAGCTTCCAAATCCAAACAGGTAATCAGAACATGAACAACTTGTTTGATCCTTTTGGCCACATAAACTCGATCCTCTTTCACTCAATTATGATAACCATTAATCCATGAGTCTTTTCCAGAACCGATGCTGCTTTCAAACTCTTTCAACCATGAGATCTACAGGCACATTCTGTCTCCTGTAACAGGAAAAACACAAAAAACCCCATTTCGAGAATCCAGCCAGCAAAGAAGAAAAATACAAAGGCGCGCATATTACACAACATTGATAAGAATGCCTGAGTTATGAGGAAAGTAAAGAGCATGTTTGAGCTAACTGCAGAAGCAAACCCAGAAGTTCTTGTCTCTAGAGGAAATGTTTCACTTGGTATCAGCCAGCCAAGAGGACCCCAGGACCATGCAAAGGACATTACAAACGAACACACATGCACGACAACAATGGCTGCTTGTACTTTGGTAAGAGTGCTGGTAGTCGTCAAAGCTAGTAAAATTGCTCCAACTGCAGTCTGCATTACAAAAACTTTTCGTTCAGAAAAACAGATAGTCTGCCAAATACGTAATACAAGTGTACTCTAGGAGATTTGGTAATGAAATCAAAGGCAAACAGAAATGGATGCTCACCTGGCTTATGAACATCCGCACGCAGGCTTGAAGAAACAGAATCCTCCTCGCAACCTTATCCACAGCAAAGATTGAGACCAATGTGCTTGCACACTTACAATTCCAGTGATCACAGCTGACAAAAGTGAAGCATCGTTTTTGAATCCAAGTGCGTAAAACATTACAGCGTCGATTCCTGTAAGCTGATGAAAGATTTGGAACTGGATGCCTATATCTAGCGTGGGCATGCTAGAGCACTTCATGGTTTTCTTGTATGGATGCCTGACTTGCCTGGCTATCTCACTGGCAGCTTTAAATTGCTCAAACCCAGCATTAACATGGTCGACTCCTCTAATCTTCCTGAGCGTGCTTTTCCCGGCAGTTTCATTTCCGCATTCAATTAGGCTTGTTGGTGTTTCGGTGATGACTATGGATCCTATAAACAGGACAAAAGCTGGCACACCAGCAAGCCCCAGTAATACTCTCCATCCATTTGGATGCATCTTTGAAGTTCCATAGTTGACTAGATATGCAAAGAATATCCCTACTGCTACAAAGAATTGGAAGAGAATGTTCACAGCCCCGACGCTGGTCTGGCGCTATTTCTGAAAAAAAAAGAAAGAACTGCCCAAGTTTTTCAGTACTCTGCATAAGGTACTCGTTAGTCTACCCAATGCGATAGCAATTTAAAATCAAGCTGCTTTACAATATTCTAAGAAAGTTTTTATCAACTAAAAAAGAATCCAGTAACAAAGTTTGCTCAAATGTCCAACTTTTGGGCATGGCTTTGATGCACCAAAGCTGGAAAAGGCAGCAAGTTAGAGCAAAGATGTAAAAAGCTGAAGATATTGATCGTCATACTTGCAGTGATTGTTTTCCTCGGCGCGAAGCGTTCTTTCATGAACAGCAGAAAAGAATTCGATCACAAAGTCATCCATGGCTGTCACTCCATCAGATCATCGATACAAAAGCAGTATGTACATTGTTTTAGATCTATAAGCATAACGCCTAATTGATTTGAGCTGAAAAACACGGCTACCATTACCTTTCAATTTTACCTTCACCTAGGATAAGAATTAGCCTTAATTCCAAAATTCCAGTTCAAAGAAGTGTTATATAGACAATCTTAAACAATAGCAATATTCCAGTCACTGAATTAAAGAACGACATGGTACGATGATACATAAGAACTGGAAGCAATCTTGGAGATATTTTAACGCCACTTTAACCAGAAGAAAATGAATAAAAAATTAATTGAAAAAACATATTTTAATACTAATTACCTTGATGATTGTTTTTCTAGTATTTTTTTCATTACAGGATTAAGAACATTTTTTTTTATGAGATTCCTAATTAATTGTAAAATTAAGCACTAAATTAATCTCGTACCTTGTTAATGAAACATTTAAAAATATATACCATGTATAGAATATAGATGTACCAAACAAATCTATAAACAGCAATACTCCACGCTCGAAACTGAATTGAATTCATTCTCAAACATTGATCGTCGTTTATTGCAGAATTCAAGTAATGGTGAGAAACATGAAGATCCCAAGCAGAAGAAAGAATTGTTAATAAATGACGCAGGCCTCGAATTCCCATCTGTACAGCTCTGTAGTTTAGGTCAAACGTGGGTGGATCATCTCAATTGCTCCTTTTTCCACCACTTGTTCATCATTGAAGAATCTCTTCCAGAACCAATGCTGCTTCCAGACTCTGTCAACCATCTCGTCAACAGGAACGCCCTTTGTCTCCGGGAGCAAAAACAGTGCAACCAGTCCCATTACCACAATCCATGCAGCAAAGAAGAAGAAAATCCCTGCTCTCAAATGGCATAGCATGGACAAGAATGCTTGTGCAATCACAAAGGTGAAAAGCATGTTGGAGCTGACTGCGAAGGAAAACCCGGCTGTTCTGGTCTCAAGAGGGAAGGTCTCGCTTGGAATTAACCAACCAAGAGGACCCCATGACCATGCAAACCCAGCAACAAAGACGCATACCATTATCACCACCACCAATGCATCTCCATTGGGCAGGGTGCCGGTTGTCTTCAAATCTTTCATCAGAACACCTCCAATGATACACTGGATGCAAAACAACGAAATATTAACGTTAATAGGATGATTCATTGGAGCGAGGAAGATAGACAGAGTAATTGAAATTCAAACCTGGGTAATAAGCATCTGTACACAAGCTTCAAGCAGCAATGCCCTCCTACCGACCTTGTCGACGAGGACCACCGAAACTGTGGTGCTCAGAACATTGACAAGGCCAGTTACGACAGAAGAAAGCAATGCAGCATCACTCCCAAATCCGACTGTCTGAAAGAGAACAGGTGCGTAGAACATAATGGCATTGATGCCGGTGAATTGCTGGAACACTTGCATCACGATGGCTATCACTAGCGGTGGTCTGCTTTCTCTCTTCATGAGTTCATGGTAGGGTTGGGTAATTTGGCTAGCCACCTCGCAAGCATGCACGATCGAATCATACTCAAGATCTACGTTATCTACACCCCTGATCTTTTTAAGCACTGCCCTTCCTTGCTCTACTTCCTTGCGCTCAATAAGGCTAGTTGGAGTCTCATAAATGGCAAGCGAACCAAAGCATAGCAGTAGAGCTGGTACACCAGCAATTCCAAGTGAAATTCTAAATCCGTAGGGATGAATCTCACCGACTGCATAGTTGACGATATTAGCAATCAAGATCCCGATTGTAATGAAGAGTTGGAAGCTAATGTTAAGTGCTCCACGGATCTTTGCAGGAGCTAACTCTGATAGAAACAACGGTACTGCCTGGAGGAAGAAAAAGAAAACCAAATTATTGTTGATCGCAGACGGCAATGGCGTATTTTATCAGCAAGACGAAGGTATGGTTCTTAATTACTACCTGATTGGCGAATCCCACTCCGCAACCAAGAAGAAGTCTCCCAATGATCAGCATTTCAATATTTACAGCAAATGTTGTTAGAGCAACGCCACCGATGAAGAAAAGAGATGCAAGCTGCATAGTTGGCTTTCGGCCAAACTTTGAGCACGTCTTTGAAGCGAGGAAGCTGGCTATGAGAGCCGCTATGTACAGGGACGATGTGAACAATTGCAGTTTTTTATTGTCATATTTACAGTAATTATTTTCATGAGCCTGTTGCTTCCTTTCCCATACTTGATAAAAGAATTTCTTCAAGAAATCATCCATGGCTGTGACACCACCTGAAGTTTTGCATGAATTGAATAGCATCAGCACTGTTAATCATTGCAATATATAAGTAATGCAAAAAGTTCAAGTCCGTTATCAAATATAAACCTGACACTCCAATGTCGTAGCCAAACATTAAGCCTCCACAAGCCGCAATCACCACACATACGAAGACACTAAATGTCATCCTGCCTTCAAACTCTGGCACGTCGCCATTGCTAGCGATCACAGCAGCCGGCATTTCTCCTCTCTAAGAACAAAGAATTATCTCCAAAATAGTCTTAAAAAGTAGAGAAGGAGATAACTGCAAGTAGTAGAGAGGATCGCGCAGGAGGTTAGCTTTAACAGAAAAGCAAGAGAGGCTGCAAGTGCTCTTAATTATGCTAGGGTAGAATTGCAGGTATTTAAAGAGATGGAGAAATTCATTGAGGCTAATAATAGAGACACGAGAACAGGGGGTAAAGTTAAGGGTTGGACTCCGAAATAATGGAGAACCGCATGTTTAGGGAGTTCCTAGATGTTAATTTTAGTCTTAAACAGGTGACTCGGCAAGTGACAAGAGAACATAAATCAGACCAACCTTTCGTTATATCTTTATATAGTCCGGATTCTGACCACAAATTCTTGAGTGATGCAATAAATTATCGTACTGGGATCACCTTTTGAAACTGAGCTACTTATCCTGATCTGCTAATCAACTTAATTTCTTCCTTTTCAGTTTCTTTTATCCCAACCTCTTTATTAAATTAGTATATATTGTGCTGTGGATTTTTTCAAATTTCTCAAGACATCCAACCTATTTTTAGTCACCTATCTGAGACTCTTGAATCATAAACTGTCTCCAGGACAGCTGTGGCTGGACAAGCTTTCTTATCATGTCGCAAGAATTTATCGCAGTACTCTACAACTTAAGTGAGTGTTTTCGAAATTACGATCCAAATGGTAATTTGCTTCACAATCTATAATGCTCAGGAAACCATGGTTTTTCTTTGAGTGATTGAATAGTAATGACATGTTCATATTAATATTCTTTTCTCTATAATGAAGTTGATGGCTGTAATAGAAAACCTAACATTCATAAAAAGATATTTTTTTTATGGATTTAGGAATCCTTCAATAATAAAGTAGTAATTTTTAATAAAAAATTACAATAAATAAAAAATAAACTAAAAATATTTATTATTATTTATATATAATAAATACTTTAAAAATAAAAATATTAGTACTTAAAGAAAAAAAATCATAAACATTTTACTTGGATTGTGTAGATAATATATATAACTATTGAAGGAGCTAAAAGACTATTTCCTCTTTATATTTTATAATATTAACAAGTGATAAATATTTTTTTGTATATTATTAAAAAGATGAAAATATAGTAAGTTTTCAAGAGAGTTTTTATAAATTAATAAATGTAGGGTGACAAGTATAACTAATGTCACACCCGAACATCACAATAACTAATTAAAAACTTCAGTGAAAAAAAATAGAAACTTTATATCTTGTTCTTTAGAGGAGAATATTCTAGTTTAAGAAGTCGTCATTTATTGTTATAGTTATTAAAAATCTTAACTGGTTAACGAAAATTCTATAGTATAGAACTGATTATATAAAGAAAATATATTATCACCTCTTAAGTATTCTATTTGATGCAAACTGTATTGCTTTTTTTCTAAAATTATTAATAATTTTTTTCTTTCTTTTTTTTCTTATCATATGTCCAACTTTAGCATCAGTGAACATTTCTACAAATATTTTTAATTTTTGCATCGGTAAATATTGCACAAACCCAAAAAAATATGATATTTCCGACTCTGATGTCAGTGAATAATTTCATAAAAAATTAAATTTGAAGAAGAATTTTTCTATGCCATTTTCTTTTTACTGACCTTTTATTATATATATATATATATTTTTGTCCCTTTCAGACTAAAATAAAAGAAACATTGCACAATAGATTTTGCATTTAACAATAATGATCATAAATTAAGTACATAGTAGAAAAAATACAAAACATAAAGAAAAAAATAAAACAAAGTGTAAGGGACTAATAAATAGATCAATAAAGATCTCTAAATATTTTTAAAAAATTTTAATATAAAAAAAGATTATTTGAGTAAATAACAAACTAGAATGAATATAAAAATTATAGTTACAACATAAAGATATATTTTGTCAAACACACATATACTAAACATGAATTGGGCTGGATGAGCCTGAGACTCAGACCTGACCCGCTCTTCTTTCTCTTCTTGTTTTTACTGGGCTGGATCAAGCCCAGCCATATGGGCTGATCCGGATCCAGCCTGGTTACCGGTTCAACTAGTAACCCGGCTAAGTCATCTGCAGCTTGCCTGAATTGTACACGCAATGCTGGCACAATATTTATGTAATTAAACTACAAGAGAGGGAAAACAATAAAAGCTTACCTGTTGCTGGAGTTTTGCGATAAGAATGGTGTGGATGCTTGTTGCTGGGGTTCTCCTTCTGTCTTCGGTCTCTTCCCTTCTATTTGTTTTTCTCTTGTCTTTATGCCCCTTTTGGTTCTTCTCTCCCACTTTTGTTTTCTCTCCTTTGTGTTTTGTCCCTGATAATATTTTTTTTCCATCCTTTTTTCTGTGAATTCTCTAGTTCTTTATAAGCGTCCCCTGTTGCTCCTTATCTTCCCCTGATAAGGATGAGGTTCCAGGAGTTTTGTTTTAGGCGAATTGGGACACCAATAGGCCTACCATAACTGGACTGTTGGTGATGGTGTCCTTGACGTTGTTGGCATATCGTGGCGGAGAAGGACACGGAGATGAACTGAGAAGCTGATGATGGAAGTCATGGGCATTGCAATGTGTCTGATGGCCTGTAATTTTGACCCCAAATCAATCCTGAATTTTATTATTTCTTTAATTCAGCACCTAGATCTCATTAATTAAACTAATTCTAAGCTTAATTAAGTTTCTCAACTTATCAATTTAAACCCTTAACATCATTAATTTAAACCAAATCAAAGTTTAATTAAGTCCTCAATCTTATCAAATCTTCATTTAAGCTCATGATTTTATTAATTAAACTAATCTAAAGTTTAATTAAGTTCCCAATTATATCAAATCTTTCAAATTCTAGCAATATTGAACCCTAAATTTATAATTTCACTATGATTAAATCCTCAAGACTTCTAACTTGTGTTGTCTTGGCCTAGAACTCAATTTTTTCATTTTTTTAAAAGTTATATGCCATCAAAAATTGATTTATGGTAATTAACTTGAAATTTCATGTTAAAAATCTTAAAAATAAATAAATAGAACCTTATAACCCTAATATGGACATATAACAACCTCTGTGCCAACTAGGCTTGGCACACAACCAAGTTAAGGGAGGAGGGTTTAACAACTTACTATACATGTATTAATTTGGGTTGAGCTTATGATCAAATTCAAGTATATTGAGTCTGACAGCTTATAAGACTCACGTTTTCTTGAACTCAACATATAGCTAAACCCAAATACATTGAATCTAGTGGCTTATTAGATCTATATTTGTTTAAATTCAACATCTGACCGAACCCAAATAAATTGGGTCTGGTAGGTGATAGTTTGCCAAACCCATGCTCACCTAGGTGTAGTATGCGGTTGAATTCAAATATATTGAGTCTAACAACTTGTTGGATCTATACTTTCTTGAGCTCAACATAAGGCTAAATATATATAAGTTGAGTCTATCAGCTCAACAAGCCCATATTCACTTGGACTCAGCTTGTGGGTGATTCAAGAATGTTGGGTATGGATTAAAATCTCACCCATCTATTAATGAGTTACCACTCTGTTATTGAACCTTTCTAGACAGGAATTTAAGCTTTTTTACAAAGCGTAAAAAATATCAATTCAATATGTTGTGTTGAAAATGATAAAAACAAAAACACCACCATATTTACTTTGTAACAAGTCACTATATATACATTAATTTAACTAATTGTGTGATTATGAAATGTTAATTATTAATTCCTTTATGTCATAAAACCTATATGATCATTTTGCATGCAGATTTTTATTTGGAGCATTTTAATTAACCATAAACAAAAAAAAATATTCATATTAAAAAGAACTAAAATATTTTTGGAAAAGTAATGTAGCTTCAGACTTGTTGTCATTATTCATTGGAACAATATAATGATATTTTATCTCTCAATCTAAAAAACTTAAAACATGATTACAAGGATATTGAAGTCTTCTCACATGATTTATTTGTCATTACAAAAAAGAACAAGGAAAAATAATAATTTTTTTATTTTGATTGCTCAGTAAAATGAACTAAATACTCTTAGAAGTCTGAAAATTAAACATGACATAAAGGAATATTTTTGTATTTTCACAATAGTTTTTAGCTATTATAATCAAAGCTAGAGGGGCATTTTAGTAATTGTAAATATAAAAATAATAAACAAATAAAATAAATTTGTGAAATTAGGATAATACCCTTAAAACAAATAATTTCAAGCTTAAGGTCAAAAGGCATTTTCAACCTTTGATAAAGATTTTTTTTGAAATGCAATTCAGTATTTTGTTAAATAAAAAAACTAAAAGATGGGCTCACGTGTACAACACCTAGGGGTGTATAGGAGGCATATACACCCTTCAAGTGACATGTGCAATGCCTCCCAACATCTAAAAATACCTTTTTGTCATGTCATTAGAAGCACAATCGTGTTCCTTTTTTTTTGGTGGTCGAGTTTGGTATTGGTGAGCCTTTTTTTCTCCTTCTTCTCTCTCCTTCACTAAGAATTATAGCTCGACCCTTCTGGTTATTGATATCTCAACTTCAATCCTTATTTTTTTATTTTTTTATTTTTGATCATGGTCTTTTTATGGAAGTTTTATTTTTAAAAAATTTCAATTTTTAATCCTGATTTACTAATATTATGTCATTTTGACCTCATTTTGACACATGAACATCATTCTTTGTGAAAAAAATAATTTAGCTCCACAACAAAACTCGAGTACCAAGGCTAGTGAAAAAAAAATGCTTCACTATAGCTCCATTTTAAGAAATAATTGTTTATTAGAATAGTGTAATGACAATTTTGCCCCTTCACCAAAAAAACTTTACATTGGCTTCCAAGGAATTAAAGTCCTTTCACAAGGCTCATTCATCATTTTACAAATTGACTAAAGATAAATAAGTATTTTTCTATTTTAATTGCATAGTAAACAAACAAAATACCCTTATAAGCAAAGAATTTAAACCTGACATTAGTATGTATTTTTGTAATTTCACACTCTTTAATTAAATATAAAATTTATTTTGTATTTTAATTTTGATTCATATTCTTTTAGTTGTTATATTTTTTTAAATCATTTTGTATAGTTAAAATTTTATTTTTAATTTCATTCTTTAACATTTAATTAATTATGAATTAAATTTCATTGTTTTTCTAGATTAGGTATTTCGAGTTTAATGACTCGGGTCATATGTTTCTTTTTAAAAAAGGGCTTTATATTCCTCTTTATTGTTTTTTATTGGGTTATTCAAATTTCATGATTCGAGTCACTAGTTTGGAGGGATATCTTGTGTTGGTTCGGCTCTGATTAGAAGGATTATAGATTTATCAAGGCTAATTTCTTATCTCATTTTTTTACCTCATTTCAACACCTGAATATCATTTTATGCAAAAAAAAAATAATTTGGCCTCGCGGTAAAGTGTGAGAACCAAGTATAGTTAAAAAATGCTAAAACCTTTTAGGAAATCACTATAACTCCACACTGAAAAACCATTGTTCACTGGAACAATATAATGATAGTTTTCTTCTCTATACAAAAAAAGTTTGTACTGGCTTTCAAGGGATTAAAGTTCTTTAACAATACCTTGTTAATGAAACATTTAAAAATATATACCATGTATAGAATATAGATGTACCAAACAAATCTATAAACAGCAATACTCCACGCTCGAAACTGAATTGAATTCATTCTCAAACATTGATCGTCGTTTATTGCAGAATTCAAGTAATGGTGAGAAACATGAAGATCCCAAGCAGAAGAAAGAATTGTTAATAAATGACGCAGGCCTCGAATTCCCATCTGTACAGCTCTGTAGTTTAGGTCAAACGTGGGTGGATCATCTCAATTGCTCCTTTTTCCACCACTTGTTCATCATTGAAGAATCTCTTCCAGAACCAATGCTGCTTCCAGACTCTGTCAACCATCTCGTCAACAGGAACGCCCTTTGTCTCCGGGAGCAAAAACAGTGCAACCAGTCCCATTACCACAATCCATGCAGCAAAGAAGAAGAAAATCCCTGCTCTCAAATGGCATAGCATGGACAAGAATGCTTGTGCAATCACAAAGGTGAAAAGCATGTTGGAGCTGACTGCGAAGGAAAACCCGGCTGTTCTGGTCTCAAGAGGGAAGGTCTCGCTTGGAATTAACCAACCAAGAGGACCCCATGACCATGCAAACCCAGCAACAAAGACGCATACCATTATCACCACCACCAATGCATCTCCATTGGGCAGGGTGCCGGTTGTCTTCAAATCTTTCATCAGAACACCTCCAATGATACACTGGATGCAAAACAACGAAATATTAACGTTAATAGGATGATTCATTGGAGCGAGGAAGATAGACAGAGTAATTGAAATTCAAACCTGGGTAATAAGCATCTGTACACAAGCTTCAAGCAGCAATGCCCTCCTACCGACCTTGTCGACGAGGACCACCGAAACTGTGGTGCTCAGAACATTGACAAGGCCAGTTACGACAGAAGAAAGCAATGCAGCATCACTCCCAAATCCGACTGTCTGAAAGAGAACAGGTGCGTAGAACATAATGGCATTGATGCCGGTGAATTGCTGGAACACTTGCATCACGATGGCTATCACTAGCGGTGGTCTGCTTTCTCTCTTCATGAGTTCATGGTAGGGTTGGGTAATTTGGCTAGCCACCTCGCAAGCATGCACGATCGAATCATACTCAAGATCTACGTTATCTACACCCCTGATCTTTTTAAGCACTGCCCTTCCTTGCTCTACTTCCTTGCGCTCAATAAGGCTAGTTGGAGTCTCATAAATGGCAAGCGAACCAAAGCATAGCAGTAGAGCTGGTACACCAGCAATTCCAAGTGAAATTCTAAATCCGTAGGGATGAATCTCACCGACTGCATAGTTGACGATATTAGCAATCAAGATCCCGATTGTAATGAAGAGTTGGAAGCTAATGTTAAGTGCTCCACGGATCTTTGCAGGAGCTAACTCTGATAGAAACAACGGTACTGCCTGGAGGAAGAAAAAGAAAACCAAATTATTGTTGATCGCAGACGGCAATGGCGTATTTTATCAGCAAGACGAAGGTATGGTTCTTAATTACTACCTGATTGGCGAATCCCACTCCGCAACCAAGAAGAAGTCTCCCAATGATCAGCATTTCAATATTTACAGCAAATGTTGTTAGAGCAACGCCACCGATGAAGAAAAGAGATGCAAGCTGCATAGTTGGCTTTCGGCCAAACTTTGAGCACGTCTTTGAAGCGAGGAAGCTGGCTATGAGAGCCGCTATGTACAGGGACGATGTGAACAATTGCAGTTTTTTATTGTCATATTTACAGTAATTATTTTCATGAGCCTGTTGCTTCCTTTCCCATACTTGATAAAAGAATTTCTTCAAGAAATCATCCATGGCTGTGACACCACCTGAAGTTTTGCATGAATTGAATAGCATCAGCACTGTTAATCATTGCAATATATAAGTAATGCAAAAAGTTCAAGTCCGTTATCAAATATAAACCTGACACTCCAATGTCGTAGCCAAACATTAAGCCTCCACAAGCCGCAATCACCACACATACGAAGACACTAAATGTCATCCTGCCTTCAAACTCTGGCACGTCGCCATTGCTAGCGATCACAGCAGCCGGCATTTCTCCTCTCTAAGAACAAAGAATTATCTCCAAAATAGTCTTAAAAAGTAGAGAAGGAGATAACTGCAAGTAGTAGAGAGGATCGCGCAGGAGGTTAGCTTTAACAGAAAAGCAAGAGAGGCTGCAAGTGCTCTTAATTATGCTAGGGTAGAATTGCAGGTATTTAAAGAGATGGAGAAATTCATTGAGGCTAATAATAGAGACACGAGAACAGGGGGTAAAGTTAAGGGTTGGACTCCGAAATAATGGAGAACCGCATGTTTAGGGAGTTCCTAGATGTTAATTTTAGTCTTAAACAGGTGACTCGGCAAGTGACAAGAGAACATAAATCAGACCAACCTTTCGTTATATCTTTATATAGTCCGGATTCTGACCACAAATTCTTGAGCGATGCAATAAATTATCGTACTGGGATCACCTTTTGAAACTAAGCTACTTATCCTGATCTGCTAATCAACTTAATTTCTTCCTTTTCAGTTTCTTTTATCCCAACCTCTTTATTAAATTAGTATATATTGTGCTGTGGATTTTTTCAAATTTCTCAAGACATCCAACCTATTTTTAGTCACCTATCTGAGACTCTTGAATCATAAACTGTCTCCAGGATAGCTGTGGCTGGACAAGCTTTCTTATCATGTCGCAAGAATTTATCGCAGTACTCTACAACTTAAGTGAATTTGTAAGACATCATTCAGCCATAATTAAATATATTTAATTAGAATTTGTAGCTAAGACATCATTCTAATAATTTTTTTTGTTAAGCCATAATCTTTAATTAATTATTGAGATTTCACTTCAGACCATCTTTATAATAAGAACATATTTTAAAGAATCTCTATCCTCTCAAATTCATGAGTGTGTGTTTGTTATGAAAATATAAGAAAACTCAAAAAGATTAACCAAAAAAGTGGGCTATCATTTGGTTGCATTATTTATTAAATTATCATGGTTAGAATTGGAACATCTTGAAAAATATCAAGAGTAATATTGGTAAATTTTAAACAACAGAAGTAGAAGTTGAACAAGTATGGCTCTACAGGAGCGAAAAAATAGTTCCAACTCTTTTCTGATCTAACTTCTGAACCAAGCACTCCAAATTTTAACAAATTCAAGCATTCAACCTTCTTGCACTTCCCTCCTAATTGCTATCAGGTGTTAGGAAATCAAATTACTAAAAAACAGTTTAGCCGTAAGTGTCCCATGATAACTAGAGGCAGCCTCGCTCTTACACCTCCGAAAGAGCCGTGTGTGTAGGACTCTGTTTCCGCTGAGTATTAAGCACTCTTCCTAAACTAACGTCTTAAAGCTTTTCAATGCTCACATCCGAAAGAACACCCCCTCCCCCCCCGGGCATAAAATCACAAACATACGCACAGAGACACACCGTTACTAAATTTATGGGATTCAGATAGGTAAATTAAGTTTCAGATTATTAGAATCCATTTTATTTTTTTTTACTTTTAGCACTGCCTACGAATTTTACAAGGCATCAAACCTCCCAGTTTTACCCTGACTCAATCAAATTGAACCGTCCCCCACTCCAAACTCGAGCTTGTGAACAACTTCTTGGCATGGAAACTACATTCAATTCACCACCAAGGAAACAAATTCTATCTGCATTTTCGTTTCTCCTTGCCTGTCTGAATTCTCTTCATAACAATTATCATCAGATGTACAAAATCTTAGGTGGGTGTGGATTATGATCCCCTCCATGAAAGGGGTTACAAATTAATGAACATTGTCGAGCCTATAATCTAGGAGGATTTGTGAAGATGAAGCTAAGGAAACAAACAGATTACATAGGACAAAGAAAATGGAGGAAGCTAAAAGGAATCAATCTTTGAAGAAGATAGGACAGCAGAATCAACATGGGTCTCCCAAATAGAAAGGCCAGACAATAATTTCAACCAGGCATTCGATCTTGAACTGGAAGACCATTCAGAAGCGGGCACTCCATGTCCCCATTCCTCGAGAACATCCTATCTTGATGGCCTCCTCTGCCACCCAACAATCAAACATAATTCAAAGGTTGAAAATATACCATGCTTTGCCATGCTAAAAAATCATATAGATGTAGCATTACCTTTGAAATAGAACGAAACATTATGTAGGAAAAACAGATAGTGTACTCACGAACGAGATAATTGCATAAAAAATGACACATCATTCATAGATCATTCTTCTTCAATGTTCGAAAAGATAAATACATGAGAAAAAGAAAAGGAAAAAAACACAATATCAGAGGACAAGTACTCGTGTCTAGCAAGCAAACAGGTATGAAAGGCACAATTTCCTAGAATAAAAAGGCTTGGCTTTTGTCTACAAGAATTAGAATAAACATGTTACGCCCAAGATCACGATGATCGCGGTCACTCTTGAAAACTTGAAGCCACCTCAAACTTGGATGATATTTTGTGGAGCCAAGAGGGCCTCCTTTACCTAAAGCAAGGCCACCTACCACAGAATCAATGCTTCCAAATATCTACAAATTAAGAGTATCCCCCAAAATCAAGGTAGAGCGAAAACCTCAGGAAGTAAAAAATTTCTTCCCAGATGCATTATCTTACCTTTCCAATTAAAGTTCTGAACAGTAACACCATGAATATCAACTCCTGCATACGTAATGGAAATGAGCATTAGCAGACATGACAGTTGAAAAGGCTCAGCACTGATAGACACCTTAACCACTAGGATCAACAATCTTCCTTTTCTGTTTCTTTCCAGTCATGTCACTTTAATCCTCCTCACCTTCATCACTACTATAAAAAAAAGTTTCATTGCCTTCAACTTCAACATAAAGGTCATCTGTATCACTGCTTAAACTTCTATTAATTTTCTGTGTATGTTACACCATTCAATATTTAACTAAAATAAAAATCTCATAAACTATCGATCTATTTATCTTTATTTGTATTCGAAAACTTAAATCCTTCTTCTTATGAAGATGAAATATAATCCTTATCATCTTCATTAGAATTATCATCCTTATAATTTTTTTTACATTAAGTACCATCCTCTTCATCTTCACTTTCCATATTAGAATTTGAACTACCCACACCAGCATCCACATCTTCACTACAACTACAAGCCCCAACATTAAAATCCATGCCATGATTTTTGTCATCCCTACCAATACCCACAGTCGTAATTGCACCCTCACCATCACTTTATTTACCTAAATTCAAACCTTCTTCCCCAATAATTGTTGGGAAAACTCGGAACAACCGGACACCAATTTACCCGGATCAATTCAGCGGAATACAATTACAATTCACAAGTCCTAATTCTTTCCCTCTTTGTGCAGTAAAACAGAATCAAACAATGATGAAAAATAATGCAAAAATCACAAAATCAACACCAAGATTTTTAACGTGGAAAACCCGATATGGGAAAAACCACGGGACCGTAGTCCACCTAAAAACTTCCACTATCAACAAATAATGGGTTCACAATCATTCTTCCTCAGATTCAACTAAGGGATACAACATATATATCATCAAGAACAACTTATTCTTGGATTACAACAAGATTAAAGGAGAATTATTTGAGAAAAACTCACAAAACTGACAGCCCCGTTTTCTGTCAAAATGGCCTGCTTTCACACCACCAATATTCGATCCAACCGTCCAGAATGAAAATCAATGTGTCTAGAAGCTGCTGTCAAAATCTCAGCCCGATCCAACGGTGAACGAGCTGGAAATCGAAGAAAGAATGCAGGTTGCTCTGCTGCCTTTTCTTCTCTTTTTCTCTCTTGATTTTCTTCTTCTCTCTTCTCTTTTCAAATCTGTTGCTACAGTACCCGAACCACACTAATATTAACATCAAGAGACAGTCATCACATGACATTTAATGTGATGGTCCCACCATCACATGGTGTGGGACCATACACAACAATAATCAATATAACTTTATTATCATCTTTGTCTAGAAAATATTTTATTCTTGAATTTGGTTTTTCTGCATAACACTTGTGCATTTTCATCTGTAGTGGGGTTAGGATCAAGATCAACATGATACATATAAATGTGGATTTCTTCTTCTCTTTTGACTTCATTAGGTTGGCCGAGTTAAATTTTATTTTTTAAAATTAAAATAATATTATTTTAATAAAAAATTGACAGGTTTGTAACCGGGTCTTGCCGGGTCAACCTGCGAAATCAACCAGGTTATATTAAGTTTTTTTTTTCCAACCCAACCCAATTCCAACCCTTGATCAACCGAGTTCCAAGTCAACCCATCAAACCGGGCCGGGTTTCAAAACTATCACATTCAATATTTATCTACATTATCAAGGCATCGTCAACTATTTTATTACCCCTGTCATTTCTTATATGCAAGTCAACGTCATAAACTTGCTGGTAAATGAACAGAAAGTTTATATAAAGCATATACTCAGAGAAGCAATTGCTCATGACTTATGAAGCAATCCCATGATACACAATAATATGGGGCATTTTATTTCCTATAAAGTCAAACACTAATTAAATATGTTACAGTAAAATAACACAAAATTACTCATTATATGAATAGCAACTCTAATTTTTAAATAGAAGATATATTAGGTTTTCAAGAAAACGATAGGGTTCCATTTGATTTTATGCTTTTTTTGGTTAAATAGAGTAAAATAAACAATAGTCTATAGAAATAACAATAATTAAACCACCACTAAACCCACTAACTTAATTATTGAAGTCCAGTAGAAAACAAGTGAAATGACATATATACCCTAATGTGTAGAGAACAGCCGCAATTTCACAATTGTTGACAAGAACAGACACCAAGATACAAAATTCAACTACAAAGCACATAACTTTGATGAGTATCTTAGAATTTTGTTGAGAGATTTTGTTTAGAAATTGAAGGTAAAGAGAGAGAGAAAAGTGGGTTAATGTTTGCGGGTTTGTGGATATAATTTACATGAGAGAAATTTTAATATTTTGAAAATTTTTATTGACTAAAGATATTTTTTGTAATTTACAAAATAATGGAGACAATGATGGATTAATTTTCAGTAATTAAAATCAGAAAGAAAAAACCTGCTTTTCTCTGTAAGCTTCATTCTCAATAGCTTCATAGTCAAGACGCAACGCTGTTTCCATTGTTGCTGCTGGACAGGCTAACATCATCAACCCCGCCGTCCTCTGAGATTGGAATCCGAGACCACAATAGCCTTTCAGTCTCCATTCCATTTTTTAATTGATTCGATTACATTACTTATTTATTAATCTCTCTGACTCCCTTGGAAATCAAACACTAAAACTAAACCCTCATCCCTAATTGGAAGTCACTGTCGTGTTTACGGAGAGTTTTGATCCCGTAAGGCATTTGATAATCAATGGACAGAAATCATGGAGAATTTAAACTCCAGAATTTTTCTTTTAAAGAGAAATCGAGCGCGTGTTTTATATATATATATATATAGATGACCATGGGATAGAATCGCGAGTGGCCTTTCCCTGTGTTTCTTCTCTTTCTCCTCTCTGGTGGTACCGGTGGATGGTGGTGTTTCTGTTTCGCTGACTTTTCTTTTTATCTTTGTGTAATTGAATTTCTCTCCCTTCAATCCTAACGGTTTTCTTGCAAAGAGGTATGAACTATGAAGTAGATAGAGATCGTATATGAATATGACACTGCCATTCACTGTGATGCACCGAATGATTGTTTCTTGCTGGGAGAATGTGTTTGGGACCTACCATTGTGGTTAAAAATAGGCGACCTTTTGGGTCTCTGAGGACACGTGCCCAGCTTTTCAGCTGACAGCAGTCTCTTGACCTTAGATTTTGACATTCTTTAAAATGATTTAATTAGGCTTTTTTTCTCCAACAATTTAATATGGTTTAGTTAAATTGCATCAGACGCTTGGCTCGGGTGTACAGTAGATTAGTTGTTTTGGTTGGAATATCTTCGCATGCGTTCAGTAATGCAGTGAGTACATTTTTGTAAGTGCATTTGTAAAATAAGATATAATAAAATATTATTTATTTTAATATAATCGTATTAAAATCATTGAACAAAATTTAAAAATATTAATTTAATATTTTTTCATCACAAAAACAAACATAAAAGCAGATTAATACGATCAATACACGCTTTTCCCAGGTGAATACTCTTAAAGATTTTACTGGGTGTTAATTTAATTTTGATTTATAAAAAAAAACGGTTATAATAATTTCCTAAAAAATTCAAATAACTTCCAAACAAAACTTATAAACTTATATGTCAGATAATTAATTAACCTTCTGGCTCTCACAATCCAATTTATTTTTCCTTGTCAAAGTGGATTTGAGAACTATTAAAATGTAACTATTAAAAAGAAATTACAATGATAATTACTAGCAAATGCATTCAAACTAGCATGTTAATAGAATTATTCCCTTTGGAACCTATGGATCGTAATGTGGAGGAGCACTCTCTCTACATTATAGCATAGTGGCAGCCACTGGAAGTTGTCATGCAGGGTCAATCTATCACCACAGACCCTATGAATCTATTTCCTTGCTAGATTTGTACTGTCGTTGCCACAGGAAAGTACTCCGCGACCCCATGAATCCTTTTCATCCTCTCCCCCCCTTCACAACAACCTCCCACCTCCTTTTAATCCCTTTCCATTTTTATTGAATTTAAAGAAGAAAAGTTGCTTCATTCATCTGCATCAAAATCACACCAAGTTCACCCTTTCTTATACCCTGTCTTCTTCGAGGGACAAGATTTTCCTGCAAAATTTCCTGACTATAAAGATTGACAGCATTGATAGCTTTTCCAACTGAATTTTCTCATTAGTTTTCCATACAAAAAATTGTATGAGGGATAAATCAATGTTACCCAGACGACAGTAGAGTGTAACACAAACAGGCAGAGGGACATATCCCACATCTAATACGATGGGAAAAATTCTCCCTTTTCGATCACAGGAAATCTTGTTTTTTTACCTGAATTTTAGGAGCATCACCCTTATATTCAACCTATTACTTTTTTTTGCCACACAGAAAAATCAGCAAGAATTTATAATCACTGTATCGCTGCAACAATCATCTCCAATATCATAAGCGTGTCTCGTATTTGCAAAGCAATCGACAGGCAAGCTTGGGTGTTGTAATAAAGGTAAATCATCCGACATTTTCCAAGATTCATAACAGGCTATCATTTTGCGCTACCAACTCCAATCTTGGATGGGCATCATGCATAAGAACCTAGGAAAGGAACCAAATAGGGTAGTGCTTTGTCACATGTCTATTGAAACCTCAGGCATAAATTAAATTGAAAATGGACACCGCTCCAAGGTTAGGCTTTCAGCTAATTTGTCGTTCAATTTTGCAGCAATTACTTACATTTTGAACTATAGATCTACCGACTCTCTTGCAGTAAGCAAATGCAAGTCGAACAGCAGATCCATTTGATCTGTACTTCAAGTGCGACTTTTTGTGATGAGCATCTCCTTTCATCTCTCTTGCACTACATTCTCACACAATAAACAGTACTGATGATCTCTGTTACCATGTTGAACACATTCTGACCTGGCTTATACTCACAACACCCAAAGTGCATCACCCTCATGGGTGAACCATGCTATAGCAATTATGCTATTTTACTGGAAAAGCTCCATCAGTTGCTGCGATACATCTGCATTATAAAGTCACATACAGATGAATTAGCAACAAGAACCTAAGTGAAGTCTTGATAAAATTATTTAGTATGAAGTCAATTTAACAAAAGCTCATCAACTGCAAAACACAAATTTCACTACAGAAGCACAAAGAGAAAAACACAAAAGTGCATACGCACTGGGATGCATGATAGAAACATGGCAAGTTAAAATGGCTAAAGCCGGATCCCCAATTTTCCTCCTCTATTGCAAATTCAATTTAATTTTATCAATTTTTTTTAAGAAAAAAAGGTGTTTGTCTACCTGAGCAATTTACTGATTTTTGTCCACCAAGACATTCTCAAAATGTCATAAACTTGATGTAAGTTTCTGATCCAGAAATGAAAGGACCAGTCCTTAGTTCACGACAAAGTAAACCATGTAGATTTGATCGGCATATCTAAAGATTCAGAGAATTGCCAGTTTTATGCAATTTATCTGGTAACTGAACTTGACTGCAAAAGATTAAGCCAGTGCAATGATTCAATATAACCGATAAATGTTATGTTTACCTACCTTGGAGAATAGCTGGTGTTGTTTCAAACTCCCGCCAGATATTCTGGTAAAAAGCAAGATCAAAATTTAGAAACTTGGCAGCAAGAAAGGCAGCACCAGCGGCAATGTGATGGGGCTTAAACTGAAGCCACAATGAGCTCCGGAGCCTATAACACAAAATAACAGCTTTTATAAAGTGTGCTAAAACCACCATTAACCAGCACATGATGAGAGAGGAAGACTGACAAACCAACCAGCTTCACAGCGCTATTATGGAAACCAGATATCTTGTGAAACTTGGCATATTGCCAAAATTTTGATGAAAAGCATATTAGCAATCAAAGTAAAATGCATAAACAAACACACAGAAAATCATTATGGATTCAAGTACAAAAAAATAATGCAAGTCTAGTGATTTTTCTCTTACCCACCAAAAAGGCAGCAACCCAGGAAGAATATTTTGCAAGAAACTCTGCAGGATGGCTGATAGAGTACCAAAACTATAAAAAACATCTTACACTCATTTATAAACACATCAACCCCCAGGCCCATTCTGATGCAGGGGCTTTTCAACTCCAGAAACATACACAATTCAAATAATAAAACAAATAGAACTAGCAGCATGTTCGGCATCTTCTGCTCAACAACTTGATCTGGAATGGCTTGTCAAAACACATGAACTAATGCTCATGAACCACGCTGGTAACCCAGATATAGAATACCGCCATCCCAAATCCTCTAGCCAGCTATAAGCATCATTCACATCCACAATAACAAAAAGATGAGGCATAATTGAATACATGTCTTATAAACTGGATAACTCCATATATACATGAATCATGCTATATAGAAGGGTTTTGAAAAAATTTGAACCATAGTTTTGAGTGATTAAAAACCTCAAACTGATATGAGGGGTTATCAAAACTGATAATGGAAAAAAAAAGAAGCATGTTTGAATCCTGAAAAGTTCAAAGCTAGAGAATTAGAAGGAAGCTGAGGATATTTGGGATAGAATATCTGAAGGGTCAAGGCCTGATGCTGGGGGCAAACATAGTAAAATGTAATATTATAACATTGTTTTGTTAAACCAGCCCCTCATCCCACAATCCTTATTTAAGAATAAGAACAGATTATGGAATTGAACTGTGAAAGGTGTTGTTTCTTAATTCTCTTTACAAAAGAAAAACAGATCAAAATTTCAAATTTTTGACTTAGGGGGGAAGATGTTTCCCCATGCAGCTCATCATTGGCCAGTCAACACCACAAACTGATAAAGAAGCAGTAATCATCTATGCAGCTAATTAAGCCCCGCACAGATCAACCTCTGGCCTGATATTGCCAGTCCAAGCCTAGCACGAGAGAAATCAGGAGCCCTGGGCCCTAAGAGATTGAGTGTTCATTTGTGCTCAATAATATCTCTTCTTTAATAAGGCAAGGCGACAGCTTAGAGAGCTAAGACCTGAGCAAAATGGAGATGGTCCCAAATTCCAATTTTACCCAAAGGAAAAGATTCAAGCTTCACTTATTTTTTTGAATTCCTAAAGAACATTTAATATACTCCAATTTCGTGAATGCCTGCATGTATTTAACACTAAAATGTAGCAGGAATTACTGTAACCTCAGCTGTCATAGATAGCTGAGCCTAAAAAGACAACCCAGCTCACCATGTGTATGTGCAGCATGCACAATAACAGCAGGGATATTAATAACAACAATATTAGTAAAATTTATAGCAATAGCAGCTGATGACAATAACCAATATATATATATATATAGTGATGCCTACATCTTTTTTTTTTCCCAGATGCTTGCAATGCAGGGAGCTATATGCACTATGACAGGCCAATAATGATGATGACAATTATCACACTGCTATAAAATGTTAGGCATATCCCTGGTTTTGGCATGCGCTTAGTTTTGCATGCCAATAGTTTCCAAGCAAACAATTTATCCATGCATTTTATAATTGTGAGTTAACCAGCACTGAGAAACTGGCATATTTGTGACATCAAGCAATAGCTCAATTGGCATGCTGCAACCATCATCCCCCATTGGACTTGGATTAGAGCATCCTCAGAAAGGAGAAAAAAAAATGGCATGCTGCTTGTACCTTCTCAAATTTCTATCTATACTGGCAACATCAACAACTTTCCACCAGCAAACCATAACAAACCACTGAGACGGTGATAGCCACTCTACCTTTAAGGTAAACAAGTGGCAATCTCACACTGCACATCAGAACTCACAATCAAACAACTATGCAGCTACATAACCTTCTGACAATTGGGCATCTACACCTGTTGGACAAATTCATTGAAGTTTTTATTCTAAAATTATGAAACTGAACCAAAAAAGTGCAACCAATTTTCTGGGAAAAAAGGAGTTGATGCATAATGGTTTAAAAAAGAAAGAAAGAAAGAACAAAAGAAAACAGAATATCTGCGGACTCGTACCATTTAGAAACAGGGAAAAAAATCATGCAGGAAGGAGGAAAAGAATAAGAACAAAAGAAATCCCAGTCACTATGGCTCTTGATCCTTGCCAAGTCAATTAGTTTCCTCCAAATCAGGGTGAACGGAAACTAACAAAATAAGCAGCCAGGTCTTACAAACTTGAGTTTGTATGAGGTGGCTAGACAACTTGCTCCAAATGAAAGTGAAAAAAGAAGAAAGCAGGGAAAAAGTTGAAAGAAAAAACAGTTTTGGATGTTCTGCGGGTATCTTATTTCGCAAATAACCCAGTTGACAGGGAGCAGTGAATCACAGTAATGTGATCCACAACACATCGGCAAAGCAACTTCAGATGTTTAAAAAACTTTCCATGCACAGCATATCAATCCTCCAGATAACAATATCATATAGGTGAGCACGTTATTCTTGTGTAGACCCTGCAATTATATGCCATGCCAAAAAATCAATATCCCATACCAGAATAACTATGTAGATTGGTTTCTTAAAAGAAGAAAACCATTGAGACTAGCAGCACGCTATGATGAACCAAAAGAGAAATAGAAGAGCCCAGCACATACTCTCCATGACCCAAGTACCACGAATACCCAAAAACCCTTCTGATTGGTTTGGATTTATACACTAACCAATCCATGCTTAAGGACACAGAAAAGCCATCAAAGCTGCAAGACCACTTGCTAAATCTTAAACCATGTCTTTAGCTGAACTAGTTTGAGAAAATCCAGATACAATGTATTTACAACAAGATGGTCCAAATCAAATTCCTTCCTGAAGAAGGGAGCACGATCAGAATTAATATTATTATATTATTGTACTTAGTAAGAGCTAGTTCATTTCGACACTGATATAAATGAACCATGCCAGTACAAATCTAAAGATCCAATAAAATATATCATATCAGAAGTAGTGCACTTACCCTTCACCAACCAAGTTTTGAGCCAGATCCACCAAAACAGTTTGTGAAAGACCTAATTTGTCAAGGATGGTTGTCAGAGGACCATATGGATGCTGCACATTGATTTCAAAATTTAGGGTTGTCAGAATCATTTGCTCAGCCTCAATAACTCGCTCCCGGTACTGTTCAAACCAGTCCTGTTTAGCAAAACTCATTTCGAATTAGTACGCTGCAGACTTGGGGCTGCAACTTTTCAAAAGGAGTAAAAAAACTCTGCATCACTTTAAGATTTCATGTAAAGCAGGAAATGCAGTCCAAATTAACCAATAGACAGGAAATTCAACACAAATTGAAGATTGGTACTCCATACATGAATTCAAAGAGGGAAAGAGGATTTTTTATGTTATCCTCTTTGTATTTAAAGACAGACCCGAATTAAATTTTTCTTTAATATATGCAACAGGTAAGAAATTATAGATCAGGCTGCGAGGTACTTACAACAGGGAGCAGGTATGACAAGAAAGTAATATCCTGCTTGTGGAAAATCTCACAAGAAGCTCTCACAACATTATTCAAAGGGTGTGGCGTCTCCTCAGACTTTGCAGCGAGAAAAAGTGCAGCAACAGCAATTAACTGCAACAAACACAAAACACACATGTCAAATATAACCATCAAAAAGAGGAATGTCCACTAGATTTATTGCATAATTGTATTGCAAGCATCCTCATAACGCATTTATGCATATATCGGAAATCATACCACAATTAAGCAATCCATAACCAACAAGAAATCAGAAAAATAAAAGCAAAAAAAAAAAAATAGATGCAACGAATCTAAAAAAGCCAAAAGATAGGCAACACAAACAGACAAGAAAGGCTGCCTGCCTGATTTTTTCTTACGTTGCAAATGCAGAATGCTGCAGTATCAGATCATGTACACAAAGCAGCTACACAAGTAAGACCCTTGCGTCAAAAGAATAGTTTTGAATTGAGAGTTCTAACTCCACCTTCATCACAGGAGGAATCATAAGTCAGAGGGACTAGTAAATTTCCAAATCAGGGCAAACTATTCAGCGTAACAGAGTACACCAGGCTTCCATAGATAAACCATCAATTCTAGGCTTAACAATTACTTAGTTCTTTATCAGCCCAAACTTCTAAACAGCTAATAACATTGTTCTCTTTGTAGAAATAGCACTTGGGAGGAGAATGCTAACACAATTCAGGAAAGGTTATTTCAGTAAAATGGTTTTGCACAAAGTATCCTCCAAGCAGTAAAAAAATCAAGCATGAGCATTTAAAACTCACATATCTATCATGGCATGCATGTGATCGTCGAACAAAAAAACGGTGGCACAAAACCATGCCAGTGCCAATGGTAGTTTGCGGCCTGCAAGAAGCGCGAGAGGTTGTTAATTACATGCAACTTCTGATAAGCAAGCGTCCAAACAAAAAATATTAACTGGAAACACATTATAAGTGGAGCACTTACAGCTCCAACCGCAGTCCAAGGTTCTGAAGGAAAGCACAATAAGAATACCGCAGATGCGTTTCACGTAGTGCATCAATTCCATCTTTTCTAGATGGGGAGTGTCTTTCAATCTCATCCTTTGACAAGAATACTGGTTCATCTTCTTCCAGTTTTGAACAATCACGTTTGCAACTTATAGATGTAGAGACCTCGGCATTGGATCTAGCTGGCAGAGGAACTGAATTGTTGTAAGATAGATCGGCATATTCATATGCATTGTATTGAGGATAGTATCTCCCACCATCTCCCCAGGTATCCGCACTAAATTTTCTCCTTTTAAAAGCTGGTGCACCACTGGGAGGGTTAGCATAACCATTAACATGGTCCCTGAATTTCCCCGAGGAGTAGTCTCGGATATTGCTATGATTCCAATTGTAGCTGTAGCTGGTGTTCCTATTCGCATCAATGTTCCTATTTCCATGGTTGAAATTGTACCCGTTCAAAGAGTTCCACCGATCATCATGACCCGTTCCTCCATGTGAACGATAATTCCGTGCAAAGGACATTATTCCTGACAAACTATCCAATTAAGAAAAAGAAACAAAAAAATAAATAAGATTGCACCTCAAATTAATAGATTTGTTCTAAGAAGCTGTAACTAGCATCACATAGGAGGTCAGATCACGAATAGTCTTATTATTTTTTATCAAGATTTTGTGCTTATTTTCATTGGCCTTTTAAATTTAAGTTCAAGTGGCTTACAAAAATTAAATATAGATAAAAGTTTAAACATTTCACCAAAGTCAAAGGCCTATAATTCATAATTAACCTTCTAATGACAAAATCCATATTGTTACATATACTCAAGAAGCAACATTTCTTGGCGGATGCCAATTATTTTTCTCAAATAGCCATTTAATGAAAAACAAAAAAAATAAAGGCAATCCATCGATCTAACACATCCAAGATAAAATTCAACCATATATATATATAACACGGTATTTCAATACAGCATCAAAACTTTCAATAACACGGAAAAAAAAAACATCCATCTATAATAATCGAACATCAAAAACATCATCGGCGCGGTGGCAAAAGGGATGAGATCATATATAATTACCGTGATAAGTGGAGATACAGATCTGAAAAATCCGTGTTTGAGATTAAGATTACAAAGTGGAGAGGAGAATTTCAGTTCTTTATTAGGCGTCGAGGCTGAGAATAGATTACAGAGAGCGTTTGAATAAAAGAAGAGAGAGCGGAAATAGAAAGAACGAACAAGAGATGAGCAAGATATAGAGAGATGCAAAGAGAGGAGACAATTTCAACGGTTGTTGGGTGGGTCGTCACGCTGCTGTAGATTTTGCTTTGCCCTTGTGGGTTTTGTTTGGTTTAATGCCAAATTCGATTCCTTTCTTTCAGTTTGGTAAGGGTTGGTTTGGGTTTGGGTTTGGGTCTGCGTTTGGGGTGGGTGGACGTTGGTCGGTAAAAACCTTGCACTTTTCGCTGCCCTAATTTATTTATTTATTTCCCCTTTTTTCTTCACATTCATTGTTTTTATTTTTTATTGGAAGATTAGATTCTGCATTCAGAGTTTCTTCCGATAGTTTTTTAGATGGATTTTTCTCTAAACTTTTTCCTTAATTCTTTGTCACCGAGAGTCAATTTACGAAACTCAAATCCCAGCCCTAGTTATGAACTTCTATTTTGTTCACTTGCTTTCTATACATGTAATTTAGATCTAAATTAAAGATTTAGAGAGATCTTTTTTAATTTTTTAATTAATATGTTATAAGGGACGATGTAGATCCCTATATTCTACTCGGTCTTTGTAAATGATATGGATAGTAATCTATACATTGAAAAGATTCCCTAAATAATCGGTCGAATGCATTAATGCCTTTTATTTCGTAGTTATTTTTCCATTGTGCCACTATATGTCTTTCATTATTAACAATACGAGGAACTTTGCATCTAAGGTTTAGTGTTGTGATGGTGGTTGTTTTTTAAATGTTATTTATTTGAAATTATATTAAAATAATATATTTTTACTTTTATAATAATATATCAAAAAAATTAAAAATATCAAAAAAATAATATGAAGTAAAAATAAAGAAATTTTTAATTTTTTTGAAAATTGTGGTCACACTGCAGCACCAAAAGAATTTATATTCTCACGTCTTTTACTCTTATTTTTTTACTTATCATAAAAAATTTCATAAATTGTATTTTTATAAAAATAAAACACAACTCCAAATATATGAAATTATTACTCTTATATTTTCAATAGTGAAGCTTAGTTTTTGAGAATTTTGTTTTGCCACGCACCTTAAGCTTTTCAATTCTTCATCCAGCCCAAGACAAGTCTTTCATATGCTCCTCGCTCATTGAAGGCGCAATGTGTCCACCGGAGCAGACAAAACAATGACTCATCTTTCCGGTTAGCCTGTGAATTGTATGCTATAGTAAGGGAGTTTTATCTTCGTTCAAATTACCAAGCATACGTGCTAGAGCTTCGTCTTCTTCTACTTTCCTTTCGAATCCAGCGTGCTAGAATATTACTAACGTATAGAAATATCCCTTTTAACGTACAAAAATATTCTCAACTTGATTATGTGCAAGAAAATCTAGTCTGCAACATGCAAAATGGTCCCAGATTTGTCCATAAATTAGCTTGTCCTTGTGCTAGAAAGGGAGCAAAGCAGCACACATCTATATACAGCAGTCTATTTCCGAATCGAGCATGTATTTTTAATCGAAGGCCGGCGTACTAGTGATCTACGCTTAGCTGTTCTTGGTTCCCTAGTTGGATTTCGATAAATGGTCGTGCATTTTTGGACCATAAGATGAATGCAATCCTTCCTCGTTAATTATAAGTACAAACAAAAAAATAGCACAGAAGAAGGTGCCTGATGAAAGGTATGGATTCATAATTCTCACTCTACTTTGCTTGGCTAATTGCAATGGCCCTTAAAGACCTTCGGGGACCAGTTGGCATGGTAGTTTAGCGTTGACATCTACTAACAATTAGCTAGCTTTCCTGTAGTCTAATACCTTACTTATTTGTGTATTTTAAAAATATATTTTGAAAAATTTTGAATTTTGTTATTTTAAATTAATATTTTGTTAATGTTTTTAGATTATTTTAATGTATTAATATCAAAAATAATTTTAAAAAATAAAAAATATTATTTTAATATATTTTTAAATAAAAAAATATTTTAAAAAACAACCAAAATACACTTTCAAGTAAATTATCAACCTGTTTACTTAAGCATTGCTACACCATTTGCTTACATACTGCTAATATTATGCTCTCCGGTGCCTTGGATACCTCGAAATTTTATACACATAATGTGTGTCAGGTATTAATTACTTTTGTGATTATAGTTTAAAAAAAATTATAGCTGTGATTTTAAAGAAAATAGATTTTAAAAAATAAATATTTGATTAAAATACTATAAAATAAATTATTACATGCAAAATAAATAAAAATAGATTATTTTAATTTATACAAGAATAATATTTAAATGTAATTATGTTTGTGGTCCAGTGCAAAAATATAAGTTATTTGGCTAACCAAATGAATTTTTTTTTATAATTAGTAAAGAGCATAAGCTTTCCCTATAATATAAGTATGTACTTAATATTGTTGTAGTTTTTTGTGATTAAGGTTTGAAAAAAAAATTAAAAAATATTTATAGTTGCTGTTAATCAGATTAAAATATATATTTAGTTAAGAAATTATTATTGAATAAAAAATAGTGGAGAAATATTTGATTAAAATTGCAATTGAAAATGTCATTAATGATAAAATAATTTTTTTTAAAAAGACATGGTGTTTCATAACTTATGTGATTATTAATATATATAGAAAAAACACGTAGTAAAATAACATTAAACTCCTAGTTTTTTTTTAAAAAAAAAAGAAGAAAATACTAATAATAAATGTAACCATTACAAAGTTGGCAAGTGATGTCTTTCAAGTTAGCTTAATAAAATTGCGAATTATTCAAAGGTGGTTCAGTTTTTGGAATTAATAAGGTTGGTTTTGAGAATAAAATAATAACAGAGAATTATTCGATAATATTTAAAAAAATCAATAATAAAATTATAAATTAAAATTTTTATTGGATTTCTTCTTTCAAAAATTTAGATTTATTCGGCTGCGCGAAACAAACATTGAAATTGAACAAATGAAGGAAACAAAACAATCACTTGGCGAAAGCATCCTACATCTTTTTTGATGAATGAAAGTTTTCTTTGACAACAAAAGGTTGAGAGCTCACCTCACTGCAAAAGCCTTATAAACAGGAACGATCCCGGAAACAAACGATCAGAAGCAACATAAAGTAAAAGTTCTACCTATTGCAAAATTCAGCAATATTTGGATTTGCAGTAGCTTCTTTCAAAATGTTAGAATTACATTTCCTGAACTGGACAGAGTGAATGATTTGCTTCATCACTGTAAACGTACCAAGCAACTATCATGAATTCTTCTATTTCTATCCTGCCATACAGAGTAAATATAGCTGCACCAAGCAAACCTTATCACAGTGGCTTAGAAACTCTTCTTCTGCAAACAAGTCTTAGCAGAATCAAATTCATATCTCCGATAACCTACTGGCCCTGGAATGCTGCAAATCTGCACAGTGGAATTCCATATGCTCTTCACTTCTGGAAAATAGAAAAATAAGAGAACCCTGTCTTCGATTGCTCCTGTGCAGAAAACACAATCAGGGTCAACAAGCCTCCCTGCCTTAACTTGTCTGGCTAGCCTATTCAAGATGGCTAACCAAGCAATAAAGCTATTCTTATCTGGAATCAAGTTAGTTCTTTACGTAAGTACGTAAGTTCAAAATCATACATGACTGTTTAACATTTGATTTTGACCATGATTAGAGCTTCAGTCATGTTAAAATGTTCTCTTTATCCTTTCTAGTGATCATTAGTCCAAAACTTCAGGTGGGTACAAGCACGGTTTTTTTTTTTTTTTTTTTGGGGGGGGGGGGCTAGACCTTGGTAAATCAACACTTTGGGTTCACATATCAATAAGAAGGGTGGCAATAAGTACTCCTTTATCAAGATTCTCTTCTATTTTCAAGAAAGAGAACAACAACCGTGAAAATGACAACGTAACGAGTTCTTCGATGAAAAGAACAAGCGTCACGGCCAAAGAAGTTCTAAGGAAGTATTTCACGAAAGCGAAGCCATTGCATGAGAAACTATCCCAAAAACAACAGCAAAAAATGGGAGGGCATGTGCATTCAATACCGCCAACTTCAACAGCAAACAATGCTGTCAGTCTGTCTCTTAAATCAGAGAGATCTATGAAAGATTTGATGATGTCTCTAGCAAGGATGGCAGAAAGGGAAGTAGTACTGGAGTGTTTGCTCATTCTTTCTCGGGAAATTTGAGACCAAGAAGGAGAAGCTGCGCTTCCAGCTGTCCATCTCCAATGCGGTCAGCTCCTAGTCACTCAGGCGTGCTTTGTAAAATGTTGTGGGTTCAGCTGGTACAGCAATATTTAGGATTGCTGCAGGTGGTGGCATGTACTATGGAGACACATTATCCGTGGAGGAATTGCAGAGCGCGGTGCAGTTGCTCATTGCAAGAACTCCATGATGCAAAACAAGACCGTGATCAGTGACGAAATCTAATGCATTCATCAGATTTAATTATGTCATGATCAGTAAGTTACTTTATTTAATTTTTTAGCGGTATGTGTGCTGCATGTGGTGTCGATGTGCGACCCTTGATATAATCCTGCGGTTGATTTTGATATAAATTAGTATTGGTGTATAATTGCTATAGTGATTGTTTTTTAAAATATATTAAAATAATATTTTTTATTTTAAAAAATTTATTTTTAATATTAGTATAATAAAATAAATTGAAAATATTAAAAATATATTAATTTAATAAAAAAATAAAAAATTCAATTTTTTTTTAAACACTTCCTAAACATAATGGTAAATACAGTTAAAAACATAAATGTTTGTTTAAGAATTTAATAGTGGTTATGATTCGTAGTGTTTTTTAAATATATATATATTAAAATAATTTTTTATATTAAAAAAATATTTTTGATATTAATATATTAAAAAATCTAAAAATATAAAAAAAAATGGAAACAGGACTCCAAACACACTTAAGTTTATTGCCTTGAACTTGTAATGTTGAGATCTTTTAGGTTTTTGTTTTTATTTTTTAGATTTAGTTTATCACTAGCTGATTTGGTTATCTACCCTAATTAACACCCCCAAGTCCCAGCTGTCTAATTAATTAACTTGTTGAGCTTTTTCATTTCTCTAGGTCGTTTTTTGATATGAACAAGTTTCATGTTGGGGTACGTTATGACTTTTTGTGCCTGCTGATCTTGTTGCCTTTATGCTTTAGATCTGAAGAAGACGAATTATTTAAAAAGAGAGAGCATATTGTCATTTATTTGGCTGGGCTATTAATTATCAATGGTTAATTATAACTTAATTACTGTAGTTTATCAAAACTAATTGATCAGTCCTCATTGTTTTCGTCACCTATTATTTAATCCGTATAGTTTAAAATCCATTTTTAACTGAATTCTCTCCCTCCCTCCCTCCCTCCCTCCCTCTCTCTCTCTCACACACACACACACAAAGTAAATAGTATGAAAAAATTGATGATAAAAATGTTTCTCATAACAAAATACAATAAAAATAAGCATGAATTACGCTGTTCCAGGGATTATTTGAATTGTATGGCATCTGACTTCTTCACCTTTTTTTCTTTCTTGAGAAAACAATTTTTATATTGTGGTTCCTGGAATCAGCGGGCCACGTACACAAGGGTAAATGGAGCTTCAGGCTTTCCGGGATTTATGGTAAGACAAAGACGGTGCGTTTAGTATATAGCATGCAAGAACTGGACCAACGATGAACTTTCTCGTTTATGATATTTTCAAATTCAAATTTGAAACATGTTGGGCAGTCAAAAATCCAGACCTGGAATGGGAAGATTATTTGTTATTGTGATAGTAGTTTTTTTAAAATATTTTTTATTTTTTCAATTTAGCAGATAAAAATATTTAAAAATACTAAGAAATAATTAAAAACACTAAGAAATAATTGATTTTTAAAAATTAAATTTTAAAAAAATATTAATTCAATGTAAAAATAAACGTGATAATGGTACATGCAAGCACACACCAATATATCCCATGCATATTTCTTTCTAAATTGTTTTCGATCATTGAGCTGAAAAAAAAATACATGTTACATCTAGGATTAGCACCCTTGGATTTTAGGTTTTTTTTAATATTTCAAAAGTGTTTTTAAAAAAATTAGAAATTTTTTTTATTTTTTTAAATTAATATTTTTAGATTATCTTGATACACTGATATGAAAAATAATTTTTAAAAATAAAATAATATGTTATTTTAATAAATTTTTANTTTTTTTAATATTTCAAAAGTGTTTTTAAAAAAATTAGAAATTTTTTTTATTTTTTTAAATTAATATTTTTAGATTATCTTGATACACTGATATGAAAAATAATTTTTTAAAAATAAAATAATATGTTATTTTAATAAATTTTTAAATAAAAAATATTTCAATAAGTAATTATAACTACGCACCCAGACAATCACTAGAATACATTAGTAATGGACCCAGATTGAAGGAAGCACGCCCCTCCCCACCTCGCCATGGCAGATGGCACGATGGGCCACAAATTCTCTCTATGGCTTCCGGACCCGAACAGGAATATCTTTCCTTTAGATCAGGCACTCTCCATTGCCCACTATTAAACTGGACCGAGGAGGTTTAACACAGTTTTCAATAAGCCTAGTTGATGCAATGGGCACACTATAAACACATCTTCATCTAGTTTCAGAATGTCGAGGGGACGTGCCCGAGCCTGATGACATGCTTACTCGGAGGCAGATGCCCGGACAGGCATGCGCGAACTCATATCTCATCCACATGATCTTTGTACACTGTGTTTTTTTTTAAATATTATTTTAAATTATTTTTTTATATTTTTAAATTATTTTAATATGCTATATCAAAAATAAATTTTAAAAATCAATAAAATATTATTTTAATATATTTTCAAATAAAAAATACTTAAAAACATAATATTTATTATATTACATTTAAAAGTACCATTAATGAATCTTTGTGATGGCACTAAATATTAGCATGATATTCTTGTCATGGTAGGATACATGAAATTAATACTCTTGACTTAGAGTACGGCTCACTAAACCCCTTTTTTTTTTTTAACCGAGTAATATATCACCGATTATTAAAAGTTATTTTCTTAAATAATTGCTTCTAAACTACGTCACTCAGTATTTCTTTATGCATTGCCCCTTCTTTTGTGAAAGTTCATCGAATTCATCAATTCCATACTCATAAGAATTTCATATTTCACATTTGTTATTTTATCAATATATCCTACTAGTAGTTTCCAAAATGATGTTTAATGTGAGAACTTATTTAGAAATATAGTTATAAATAATTTTTTGTATTAAAATACATATTAACATTTTTAAAAAAATTATTTTTAACATCAGTACATCAAATTAATTTAAAAATATTAAAAATATATTAATTTAAAATAAATAAATAATAAAAAATTTATTTTTAAAAAAATAATTTTAAAATATAAAAACAAATATCCAATTCTGTTTTTATAAAAACTTTTGGCCCACAAGGAACTTTTTTCCGCGTATTCGTGAACAGTCATGAAAAGTTGATTCATCTTTGACTTTTTCATTTATTAATTGGGAAAAGATTCAAATTCAACGAGGCTGGTCTCAAATATAATAATAATAATAATAATAATAATAATAAACACTAAGGTTTATGAGAGGTCCAATGTCCATGTGAATTAATAGAGTAGAATATGGAATTTTCTTACAGTTCACAATTCAAGAAATTATAATTTTTAGGCCCAGTTAATTCACTAAAACCTAATTCTATCGATCTAATACAAAATAAAAAAACTCATCATTATGACCTAATCTACCATCATAACCCTTGTATCAACATCATGTAATAATTCTTTTAGCGTGATGCTGATATGAATTCGTTTTATAGTCTTGTGATAATTCTAAGTGATGGATTTAAATAAAATAAATTAAATAATATTTTCAAAATAAACTTAAAATGAATTAATAGAAAAAATCAAAGAATACTCAAAGAATATGGACACTGGTAAGGAGCCCACGCTCCCTGCATGGATGCATAGACGCCCAGTTCATAGGCACTGTGCAATGTACTGGGTGTCTTTTTAGTGCATCTTGATGGACGGATGCTGAGCTGGGATTGGGCAAGTTGCCCAACATTAAGGGAGTTGGTTGGGAATGCATCTTAGCATGCTCGTGGGATTGAGCCGTTATACTCTTGTTCAGTGTGCGTGGATGCAGTCAATCTTTTTCAAACTCAATATTCGCTAGAGATTTTTTCTTGAACTCTATCCATGTTATTCAATATTTTATATATATTTATCTGATATATATTATTTTAAGTAAAACATTATTCAAAATATTATAATAATAAAATTACATTTCAACTTCTTCTTCCCGTAAAAAAACAAGATTTATCGATTATAAATATATTATAAATCCTTAAAGTCAAAGTTATAATCTTTATTATTTTTTATTGCGTGTATATTTTAAGAGTATCTTTTTATAAAATATTATTATATTTTTTTTTATATAAATTTTTTGATTTTATTATAAGAGAGTCTCCATATCCATCAAATAACTCAACTTACCAGATATCACTTACTACCAGTTATCAATCCTTTAAAATTTTCATATCAAGTTACTAGATATCTTAATTATAAAAAATGGATTAAATTGCTTGAATTAATAGATCAACCAATTATCCAGTATATTAACTTTATTCCTAAATATTTTGGATTTTAGAACTCATCACTTGAAGTTATTTGCGAGAAACTAATAAAAAATTCTTCAGTTTTTAAAACTTGTTTTAAAATTTTCATGGCACACAACCATAACATTTATAAGACATAAGATAAATCTACTTACTGTCATAAATATTTGTACTTGAACATAATTTCAAGACTCACAAAGTAAATAATTTCAAGACTCGCAAGGTAGGTGGAACTCTTCACTCGTACTATGTTGATAATCTAAAGTTAAAATCAGACATTGTTACCTTAACAAGTTTTAACAATTATGGTAACATGCTTAACCTTGTCACCATCACCATTAGTGATTATAACTTGTAACAAGTCTTAGCAACTATGGTGATATAAAGCAAATGATTCAAGGCATTTCTTTTATTAAATCAAATCAAGGAAGCAAGCAGTAAAAATCATTTCCTTAATTAAATTAAAACAAATTGATCTCACATTATTAAAGTTTTTAGACTCATATGAATAATCTTTGTCAAGTTAAACCAAATCCTTCATTAAACAAATCAAGTTAAAATCTAGCAAGATTAAAACTTTTGAATTTGTGTGAATAATTTTTATTTGTATTGAGTCAGGCTCTTCACCATGTCAAATTAAGTAAGAATATCACATGCTAGAAGTTTTTAAGTTTGTTTAAATATTTTTTTATCTGAAACAAAATCCAAATTTCACTATTAATCAAAGGACTCGTACATGCAAAGCACACTTCAATAGAGTTTTCACTTTTTATTATAATCAAATTCATTACTATAATTTTGATATTATTTTTAATGTATTTTTACGTGCAATGTTTTAGAAAATGAATTTTAATTTTATTTTATATAACTAGAACATTACCAAACATAAAAAATAAAATAAAAACTAAAATAACTCCTGGTAAATTAAATAAAAAACTCGATAAAACAAGAATTCCTTTAATGCCAATTTTTATAGCTCTATTTTTTTTTAAAAAAAAAAGTTTAACTCTCATAAAATAAAATAAAATCAGTACCTCAGATATCCTACTGGTAGGAGTTACAATAACTCATCAAGAGTTTTGCATATCCTAAATCCATCATAATTTTACACAGTATTCGCATCACTATTCATTGTAAGTTGTAAGAGAGGCTATAACAGAGTAATATCTCGTGAGGGTACCACTTACAGTCCAGATGACAAGTTTTAGTGCTCGATTAATCTTCTGATAATAAAAATAAATTTTAAAAAATAAAAAATATTTTTTAAAAAATCATTACCGCGTTTCTAAAGAGAAATTACCACATTGGAATTTTCTGGTCATAATTCATTACCATATTCAACATGCACAAGAGCATGAAATCAAGAAACATGCGCAGAAGCAGCAATGATGGCTGTAACGTTGTCTTTGATTTTCGAAGAGCAACAAAATCATCATCCTCGCGGTTTAGTTTGCATCTCTAACTAACTTGGCTTGCAATCGAAACTCGCTGAAAAAGGTTGTTGGAGCAAATCTATACAAGACAAACTTTAAAAAAGAGGCAGACAACGAAGAAATATTTGTTTAAGTCCGTGGATCAACGAGACATTAGAAGCGGAGACGTTCAATCTCTATCTCTTGAAATGAATGGTGGGGACAAGATCGACCGAAACAATTATTCGAGATGGCATTTCAAGTTTGATATCCAATGAAATCCCGCCAAATGTATTTAATAATAAGACCCGGCTAGTTTTTCCGGATGACCAACGTTAAAATATTGAAAGATAGAACTGTTGGTTCTTGCAATAATCTTGTTTTTTATTTTTTAACCTGAGATTCATGTATTGTTTCTCATTTTTACCTTAAAAACTCTGTTTTGTCTCAATCATTCATTGCGAATTCAGTAACTTCGTCAGTTACACCCTCCTATCTATCTTTATCATGGAACCATTTAACAGAGCTTGTATTTATGAATACGAGGCAGGAAGACACATGTAAGGGTCCCGTGGGAATTACCTTTAGCTGATTCGGAGATGGAGTCGAATTGATTTTTTTGGATCATTTGTTTATTAAATCAGTTTGGGATGTGTTTTTCAAAACATTTTTTATTTTAAAATATATAAAAATAATATTTTTTATTTTTTTTATAATTTTATTTTTGATATCAGCAGGCTAATATATGATAGAAACGGTCAAAATATTGTTTGTCTAAAATTTAAATTTGTTTTGCTTAAAATTATTTTTTAAAAATGTTTTTGGATAATTTTGGTATAAAAATAAATCTTAAAAAATAAAAAAATTATATATTATTTTAATATATTTAAAATATACTTTAAAAAAAATTATCTTAAATCAATCCCTACCATAAACAATTCCCAATATCCCTCCTTATGTCCTCTAACAATATTTATAAATCAGTTTTACTTTCTGTCCTCTAACATACATAACGAGGTAAGGGAACCAAAGCAATGGAATGGATCTTAAAATGCAAGACAGGCCGAGCCCAAGCCCCAAATTAAGCTAAATGTAGGAAGGCGAAGGGTTAATGTCTCTTCACTATCCCTGCCATGCCATGCCACACTCCAACCATTTCCATTTCTTTCCATGTATTGCGGGGTAGTGAGACTGGGAGGATTCACAAAATAACACCAAACTGGTGGGGTGGGGGTGGGGGTGGGGGTGCCGCAGTGTTTTTTATGTTTTCCTCCCCTGATCACTCATTAGCCTCCGTGGTTGGCTTGCCTCGACTGCATCGTCGATCTCAGGCTGACAATGCCTCAAAAAACGTGAGCGAAATAAAGGACGTGTCCTCTACTTTGAATTACGTCTTCTTCCAAGGATCTTCATGGTTGAATCCTAATAGTCAAGTCATCACCCAGATATCTCCGAAAAAAATTTTGTTCGACCCTAAATAAATTCCCTACCCCCAACTAGAAATTTATTTCAAGGGAAGTCACTGTTTTAATTATTTTTTCACAAATTTAGAGCTCATTCTGTATGGTAATATCAATTATTTATCAAATTACTCAAAATATTTTTTATTTAAAAATATATTTAAATAATTTTTTTATTTTTAAAATTTTATTTTTAATATTAACATGTGAAAATAATCTAAAAACAATAAAAATAAATTTAAAATAAAAAAAATATTAAGCCAAATTGCTTGGTCAGAGTTTTACAATCTGAAAACACTTTCACAATACAGGCATGCAACTTTAACCAACCAAAGTTTCACAGCCTGCCTAACAATGAAAGGCCTTCCTCCACACATATGCTTTGGTCAGAGTCAAAACTAGTACTCTCTCTCAGAGCCATTATACTATCCCTGACTGAATTATTGTGGTATCTAAAATCAAGATGTTCTACCTAACAAATAAGCTTTGCATGAAGCAGACTAAATCCATGCTTAATTTAATACAAACTGGGTATGGTCCCCCACTTCAGGAACAGTGAAGACACATTGCTTTGCCTGGGAGTCATCTCTCTCGTCCCATTAGAATTATGCGTAGTGCCTCTAGTCTAGTCTTCTCTTAACTTGTCAAAATATCAAATAATTTGTGGTCCCTTCCCCCAAAAGTATTTGCAATCAAGTTCTTTGTCTCTTAAACCAGCACCCTTGTCTGCAATTGCGACAGTAACTTTGCTCTGATTATCTTTGGCAAAAAAGAACAGGAAGAAAAAACAACCCAGCTGTTCTTCAACATCAACAAGTCGCAGTTTCCCTTTGTTGCAATATTAAGCGATCTGATGATGTTCGTGAGTTTCATAATCTTCATTTTGTTTTTTTCTTTTCCTTGATTACAAGGTGATGAACCGAGATATTACCGGCATATCTTTATCAATAAATCTCAAATTAAAAAAACACACAATAAATAAATTTTTCTAAATTTTTAGGCGTCTTAGGCCAATACATGCTAGCACCAAACACATCTTAATAGAAACACATTAAAAATGGTGTTAGCTAGACGCAACCATGATTGAATTTGATAATTTATTAAGTTTAATGATGATGTAGTCTTCTTAGCACTATTATATACATCACTCTTCGAATGATAAATATGATATTTCAAGTGTTATATATACCACTCTTCAAGAGATAAATTCAATCTTTTCAGTATTATACACATTACTTTTCAATGGATGTATTTAGTCTTCTTGTGCTATATGAATCACTTTCCAAGGAATGCAATTAGTCTCTTCGTTGCTTATATGTATCAATCTTCAAGAGATAAATATATAATGTGTTTGTCTATGTTGTTGTGTTTGCATTTTGTTTAAAATGCAGATGCAACAACATTTGGTAACAAAAAAAACATAAATTGTTATCCATAGATCCCACCAAATTATGCATTTGAAACGTTAAAAATAAAAGCAGGTGCTACCTACTTCTTGTGACTGCATCATATTACACTGTTCATTAAACATTGCAGCATCCCTCAATAGGGCATTGTTCATTTAACAGTGTTTTTTTTAAATTAGTTTACAGTTTTTATTTGAAAAATCAGTACAGTTAATTGATTTCACTCGTATTGTTCATGTAAATGTGAATAGTAATTTTTATTTAAAAAAATTAGTTAAAAATTAATTAAATTTATTCATACTGTAATCTCAATTTTATTCCTGATAATATTTTATCTAATTTTATTGCATGCTCAAAAATCATAAAAACTATAGTTCTTATCGGATGAATTTTGTATGTAATAAAATTATAGATAGTTTAATGGAATAATTAAATTTTTTATACAAAATATAATTTATTTCACGATGAAATAGCAATAGTTAAATCTATAATATTTAAATTAAAAACTATAAATATTAATATATATTTTTAAAAATTATTTTATAACCTCAATTTTAAAAGCATTAATAACCAAACACATTAAACTATTTTTTGTTCAACCTCAATTTCAACCACAATTTTAATCAAACATATATTTTTCTAAATCAACCTCAACTAAAAGTACTTTTTATAAAATAGTTTTTTTCAAAACACAACCACAACAGCTACCATAATACTAAACACACTCATAGTAGTCTTCCCAATACTATATGCACCAACATCCAGGGGATGAATGTGATCTTCTTAGTGTTATATGCATCAATCTTCAAGGTATGGATTTGATCTCCGCAATGTTATATGCATAACTTTTTAAGGGATAAATTTGATCTTTCTAATACAAATGACATCATCTAATCACCACTCTTCAGTGGGGGGCTTTCATGCCCCATAAAAAAACCACTTTTTAGTAAAGGGTTTTTAAGCACTATGACAATGTTGAAAAAGTTACATGCTTGCACTTTTCAAAGAATCTATAATCACCTAAAAATTTCTAAGTATAGGTTTGTTCCCGTTGGATTCCATATAATCACTTAAAAATTTTATACAGATAATAAGCATAAAACCCTCAATCTCTTAAAAAATTTCTAAATACAGATTCTTACTTTTTTATGTCTGAAAGAATTTCTTTCAGTTCATATAGATATTTCTTTGCTTTTTTTCGGGTTTACCTCCTTTTATACATGCAAAACTCACCATTTTACCCAAACTAAGATATTAAAGAAATTTTTTTGCATATTATTATATTGCGAAGATTAAGAAGCAATTGATGAACCAAGATTTTACTAGTATATCTTTACTAATAAATGTTAGACTAAGAAAAACATACAGGTATAAATTTCCCTGAATTCTCAGGTTCGTTCTAGCACGTAACAACATTAAACATGTCTCAGTGGAGGCGTAATTAGTCTAGTGTTAACTAGGCCTAACCATGATTAGGCTTTGTAGTTTACCAAACCCAGTCTTGTATTAACTTAAATTTATCATGGCCTGTTATTTCTCTATCTTTAACTGAATAAAATGAGTGATATACAGCTTATAGTGCAACTCAAAATATTATATATCTTTACTAGTATATCTTTACCAATAATTGTTAGATCAAGAAAAACATACAAATATAAACTTTTTTAAATTCTCAAGTTCATTCTAGCACACAACAACACCAAACACGTCTTAGTGGAGGAGTAATGAGTCTAGTACTAACCAGATCCAACCATAATTAGGCTTCGTAGTTTACCAAGCCTAGTCTAGTACCGACTTAAATTTATCATGTCCTGCTATTTCTCTATTTTTAACTAGATAAAATGAATGAAATGCAACTCACAATGAAACTCAAAATATTATAAAGATGAAATCACACTCTAGCCTATTTTCTCTATAAAATAAAAAAATTTTCATAAGTTATAAATACACCATAAGATGTTCAGAACAGAGATTTGCAATTTTCATTATCTTTTACATATATATTATCAAAGCATCTCTCTCAAAAATATAATTGTATTTTCTTTTTCTAAAATAATATTTATTTAAGCATAAGTGAGTCTCCACTTTTACTAAAAAGGATTTTTTTGCATGTATTAGCCATAAGCTACTTTGACCTCCCAAACACTAAATACAAGCTATCAAACTCTTGAGCTATAGAGAATAGATGAGATAATTAATTAACCGATTATCTAACCTGTGAGCCTTGTTTATAGGTTATTTAAATTTTTGAGATTCATCACATGAAAAACATTAATTATAAAAACTTGTTCTACCAAGTGCCAACACCACTTTCATATTGCTCAGACATCTAAAGTTTCTCACTTCATCTTATAAAATACATGTTTTGTAAACCACCTTAACATTTTTTATGGACATATAAAAGAATATGTAGATAAAATTGAATACGTGATAATAAAAATATTTGATTTATTGCACAAACATTAAACTGTTGAAAGATATTATATGGATATTAATGGATCAATGTATTTTAAAATTTTAATTTTTAGTCTAAATCTATATTTAAAAGGGTCAAACAAAAGGTGATAATTCAACATCCCTAGGCTTGGTCAACACCATATGACGTGAGTCTGATTAGCTTTCAAATCCAATATCTTTGCGTTCAACTAAACGTTTGAGCTTAAGCATACATAGTTTTAATGTGTTGTCAGATCCAATATCATTGGATTTAGCTATGTACTAAACTCAAGTACACATGGCTATGGCGAGCTGCTAGACTTAACATTCATGAGTTCAACTATATGCGCAAGCTACCTAACCCAACATTATTAGGTTCAACTATGCCTTAAGCTTTGGTATACTTGTGCTTGACAAATTGTTAGACCCAATATCCTGGAGTTCAAATATGCGTTGAGCCCAAACAGACATGAGTTTGGTAAGTTATCAAATCCACCGCTCATAAAATAGATATAGTTCTGACAATCATTATAGGCCCAATGTTAGGTTATAAGGCTTTATTTGTTAATTCTTATGACTTTTAACGTAGAATATTAATGTTAAGAATACTCATTTATCTACCCCCTAAGTTATAAAAATCTTCTACGAGCTCATTGTATTTCAACCATTAATATTGTGTAAGGGATGTTTATCTCTTATTAATATAGTGCAAAAGATATCTATTTCTCATTAATGTTATTATAAAAAAATAAAATTAACTATTCCATTCCAACAACATGACAAGGTTCGAAAACTATAATTACTTTTTAAGCTATCAGGTAAAACATTCATAATTTTTATTTTTTAAATATTTATATTTAAAGGTTTCTAAACCCCATAAAAAGAATTGTTTTGTAGGTGTTAGAACCTTTTACCACCAATCATCCACTTCTTGAATTTAAAAAAATAAAATATTAATTTGAATATATAATTATTTATTATTATTTAAATACTAAAAAACATCATTCTTGAACCTATTAATTTTTGAAACATCATCCATCATGAATTGGTGACTTGAGTACTCATAAAAATTATAGACAAATTTAATGTCCTACTGTGGAGTGGCGAGAAAAGCAAGGAAACTGAGACAAAATAATTTATCTTACTTTTGGATCTTTTTTCCACTTGTTTGATTTTGTTGTTTGTTCAGTGCCTTAAAGTTCTTGACATTACTTTCTCTCCGCAATAATAGAACATAGTCTGCAGACTGCCTGAAATAATGTGCTGGTGAATAATCGAATCACAGAACATGTATACTACCTAAAAGATTACTCCTATGTTTATTAGCTGTCTGAACTTCATTAGAGCTGTCCACCCTATCTTATGTTGAAGCTTTTAAAGACGGGGCATGCTGGCTGGTAGATATGATATCTACCACGTGTAAACCTCTCCCATGCAACCAGAAAAACCCATCCCCGGGTAGTGAACAACATACTGTACCTGCATATGCCAAGCTCTTTCAAAGGGTATCTTGGTCATTGAGATTTATCTCCTGCTTGTTTCTTTGATTCAGCCCTCACATGGCTAAAAATTACTCTCATGTGACCACATGCTTAGGACTCTTTTCATGTTCATGCCGAGTCAATCCAACAAAGTTTATCTTTGACTGATCCAAGCTTAATAATAATCAACATCCGTTAAACTAGTAGATAATCTAGTTTAATTTTTCTTCTTCCCATTTAATTTCCTTTTATCCCATTACGGGTAATAACTAATAAAGCTACCTTGAAACTGCACCTTTTTTTTTTTTCTAAGAAAAATACAGTTAACGTCATCCTCAGATATTCTTAAATTTGTTCCAATTATAAATGGAAGGACTTAACCAAGATGCTGTGACTAACCTTATTTCAAGTCATTTGTCAGAAACTGACCTGGAAATTTTTTTCCTCCCGTAATCGATGATCTTGATGAGATGACTTAAATTCCTGTCAATTCTTTTCTGTCCTTGGAATTTTTTTTAAGAAAAAGATTGTACAGAGAGCTCAGAATCGTATGGAAAATTAATACCAGTAATAAAAAAATTGTCTTTAGCTCCTCCCAAGGTGTCCATGTGCTGCTACCCATATTCTAAACAACACCTTAAGCTCACTTGTTTCGGGTTTACCGGACCACTTAATTTTTATAATCTCACCGTCCAGACAAATCACTCACATAACAAAACAAAGGAGACCAAAAGGTTACAGGACAATATAAAGCGGGCATCTTCTTCCCTTTATATATCACGAATCCCATGCACCTCTTCACTCACACCTCACCACAGTCAACTCAACAAACTCCATTTTTCTCGTTGTAGACGCAGAAAATGGTATCCCTAGAAACTGTTCAAGAAACATCTAGATCCATTGACCAACCTTCAAGCCCCCGTATTTCTTTCTCTGCTGAATTCTTTGATGACAAGAACTTCATTTCCATTAGTCCAAGCCCACAGGCTGAGAAAGATAAAGAAACAGAGCGAGAAAGGGCTAGAAATGCAGAATTTGAGTTCCTCTCGAGCAAAATGAGTAGCCAGACTATGCTAACAGCAGATGAGCTTTTCTACGAAGGGAGATTACTTCCCTTTTGGCAAATGGAGCATTCTGAGAAACTCAACAAAGTCTGCCTTAAGACTAGAAATGCCGAGGAGGAAGAGGAGGCGAACAAGGAAGAGCCAAGGGTTTGGTTTGTTGATGATGACCCATCTCCAAGGCCACCTAAGTGCACTGTTCTGTGGAAAGAGCTGCTGCGGCTAAAGAAGCAGCGTGCTTCTTCTTTGTCACCGTCATCATCCTCCTCTTCAACATCATCTTCTTCTAGCTCCCTTGCAGACATTGCTACTAAAGAAGAAGGGAAGCGAGGTACCGGGAATGGAGAGAAGCACGTGAAGCGGATAAAGAAAGGATTAGAGAGAACAAGATCAGCCAGTATGAGAATAAGGCCAATGATAAATGTACCAATTTGCACGCAGATGAAGAGCAGTGCATTGCCACCTTTATTTCCCCTCAAGAAAGGAAGATTGGAAAGGTGAAGATTAGGAGAGAAGTAGCTCGAGGCTGCATGAACCGTAGGATTGCTCAATATGTTCGTTCATCTCTTTTATCAGTTGATTTACTTCATTTCGAACTTCAGTTTTTCCCCTACTTTTGTGTTTAGAGTACTGTTAATCATGATGGATCTGATGAATTATCATGTAAATGACGACATTGTCTATAATGGATGGTATGGACAAAATAATATCTTCTTCCGCTTTGCGTTGCTTAGAAGGCGTACAGTTTAAATTGCTTACAGATAGGAACTAGTGAGGTGTCCCGCCACATGCAAAGTTGCAGATCCTGAGAATCAGAAAGGTCCACATGGAAGGATCGGCCAAAAGGAATCTGGTCAATTGCCAGAACTAAATGCATGCTGTAAGATGAGAGTGCTGTGTCATGGAACGCCTGACACCCCATTATTATTGTATATCTATCAGAAGGTCCGTTGTCTCCAAGATTTTCTTTTTAGACCATTGGCTAAGTAAAAGATGGTAAATAGCACGGTTCTCTTTCTTTCTTTGACTTTCCAAAAGTTACCCTCGTGGTACAATTGCCAAGGAAGTTCAAAGAGGGTAAAAAGCGGAAAAACATGACGGAGAGATGGAACAGGATTAACTATGGATATCATCCCTAATGGCCTACGGAAAACGAAAAGAAATTGAGATCGCAGGTTCAGATGCCAAGGGAAAGTAAATGGTATAAGACGTTTATTAACAACTAACCATCGAGCCTCGTCATTTTATAAATAAATAAAAAAGAGAGAGATAGAGCAGGTATGGTTTTACACACACACACAAATCATCATAGAATATTAAATACCAATTTAATATTTTAAGCTAAAAACACCTAATAACAAAAACAAAAGTTACGCGAAACACCACTAAAGACTAAAAAATATGATACAACAAAAAAACGAATACATACATATATATATATATACAGGAACAGTTATTTACGTACAGGTTGGCAGCATAATCCACCTGTGCCTTGTTAAAGAACAATCAGATTGACTTGGTATGCACAACCAATTGAAGTATATGGTTGTGGTCCTCGTAGAATTGAGGAATTAGAGACTGGTCAAAACAGGGGGGGGGGGACTGATTCTGGATCTGATAATGGCAAAGCTTCTGTCAAAATTTTCAAACCTAGATGCAGTAGATCTCTAAATTAGAATAAATGAGGATTTACAAATGGTTAAAATCAGGTTCGACATAAACGCAGTCTTGTCACCTTTGCCTTGGGGGCACATTACGTGTTCTGCTTAAGGAGATAGGGACAAGAACTGATTTCCAGAAGTCCTAATTTAAATACATTTGAACAATTAGCTTAAACTATTAATTGATAAATAATTTTACCAGTAAATAACTAGCAGCATTAATAAAAACTATTCTGCATTCAAGCTCACCTAAGATTCAGTCCAAGTTTCCCAATAAGATTATGTGGGATTTGGCCAGTCAGATTATTGTTCTGTAAGAACCTGAAAGGCAAAGGGACTATGTCAATTAAATCGAGAATGAAATTAGAATTACCAAAAAAGCAATTGAATTAAAAGATCACATATGACCAAAAAAACACGACAGCAAGATGTTTATGTTGTCATCTGCAGCAGATAAAGAAAAACATATCTGAACCTCAAGCGAAGAATGAAGAATAAGTCAATGACTCTGCTATAAAATGGTTAACCATCCAGATTTTTAACTACATAGCTGTTTAAGTTGGAAGAATAAGTAGCGCGTAATGGTAGCGACAATAATAGGAAAGATAATAGGCTAGATACCACTAAATCAGAAAAATGCAACACAAGTTTGATATCCAGACTTCAAGAGAAATTTTGGATGGTGAAAAATGTCAAAATAGTTCTTCCAATTCCATTTCAATTCAGCAGTACTTCATGGAAACTTACAGGGCTGTGAACTACAAATATTTTTTCAGCAGAGATCATTCTTATTATAAAAGTGAGAAAGCCATCTGCAATGAATCAATGACAGCGGTCCAACCATGAAAAACATTGGGTATCATGACCTGAAACTAAACCATATGTATCAACTCCTCAGCATACTTTTCACAGCTTCGCTATGGACAAAACAAAATATTTTTATGTATGTTTCATAAATTCCTATCTAAGATCATCAGTGTTGAGCTAACTGGACCAGGTAAAATGTCTTAATTTGTATGAACAAGGTATCCATCAAGTCAGAAATGATCCTTTACCAATTTCAAAGATGAGTGCTTCTAGATTCTACTCATCCATTTTAGTTAACAGCGCAGTAACGTACGTGAATCCCACGTTGGTACTTTTATTTATTTTTTATTTTTTTTGATTTACGTGGGGTGTCCGGGCCAGCTTACGCGCACCACGACTAATCCCCACGGCCCACTGAATACCTTGCAAACCCAGTAGACATGTAAGGCACCGTGGGGGTGACAGGCATGCACGCCAGAGCTCGAACCCAGGTGCAGTGGAAGGAGACAAGCCCCTTCCACCGCTAGGCCAAGCCCTAGAATGCCAGTGGTACTTTTATTGCATAGAAGAGATTGTGTGCTATGTGCCTATACAAAGGAAGGTTTGGGATAAACACGCAGATTCCACTTCCTTATTATAAGAATCTAACGAGATAGACCAACAAAGGTTCATTGTATGCAATAATACAAATTTCAAATTCTTCAACGAACAGTGTCACATTTCCAATTGTGCTGAGTTCTAGATCTGCGATGGAACAGTAAAGGATTTCTTAACATTCAAATCATACATTCTTCCATTAAGTTCTGTCCATTTAACATAACAATTAGAAGCAGGAAACAACCAAAAGCATATTGAACAACAAACGCCCAAGGTGTGAACAGCATAGACAGCAAATATGTGGATAAGGAGCCGCGTTATGAAGCTAAAGCATAGGATGATAACATAGGACTTGCATATGTTCTTGTGTTAAAAAGGCTTACAGTTCTCGAAGACCCTTGATGTTTCCAAGTGACAAAGGGATCTCGCCAGTGAATTGGTTGTCTTCCAAATGCCTTTCCGACATGAAAACAATGCCACGTAAAGTAATATTTATTTTATATTTATCTAAAAATATTTTGTATTTAAAAAAAAAAAAAAAGCTAAACCAACTGGCAGACAAGTTGCACTCAAAAGGTTCCCCCAATATTTCCACACGCATATTAGCATGCTAACCCCTGAGGATATATAAAGTATCCCACCATATCATAAGCAGCAGGGATAATAGGTTCATTTCAGAACAAACAGGTCACCGATACTATTCAAATTGTGACTAATCCACAAATACTCCATTTCCAAATGCAACCAAGCACCCTAACGTAGGCCAAATGGGGAAAAAAACAGAGGGGGGCAGTAGGACAATCTTACAATTTCTCCAGCATCTTTAATGAACTGAAATCAGGAATTGATCCTGATAAAGTGTTGTTCCCGAGCCAGCTGTTAGAAACAAGAGATCATCAATCTAGAAATTCCTGTACAATTTCCACTAGTTGTGATTATAGTTTTGATAACTTACATGCCAGTCAATGCAGTCAATCTGGCAATACTAAGCGGAAGTGATCCCGAAAGACCCATGCTTGTCAGGTTCCTGGAATCAAGAAGAAAACAGAAGATAAATTGTTTGTCAAGGGCTAAGAAGCATTGCACATACAGAGAATCAGTCTTTCATGACCAGATCCAACTTACAAAGTAACCACTCGAATCCGGGGGCCTTCAGAGCATGCAATCCCAGTCCATGAAAACTGACGTGGCATACAGGGATCACCGTTCCAATCATGTGGAGTATTCTGGACACTGCTTTTCAGTGCTTCCAGAGCTATTACTGCACCAAGGAATAAGAATTCCATATAATCAGTAGCATCAATGCAAGTGACAAATTCAAAGCACAATTATATGATGAATCCAACTCCAATTCCACCTACCTTAAGTTCTAAACGAGCACACTCGGACAAGACGAACACTACGGAAAAGTTTATGTTATCATGTGAACTGTGATGCAGAGAATGAATGCAAATATTTACAAATGCACTTAATTAGCATAAAAAGTCTTTTTTCTTCCACCATGAATCACATTCACACTTTCCCGGTCTCATGCCTAGCTATATGATTTCAGTAAATGACAGCAACAACAAAATTCTTGTAGAAGTTCAAAACTTTTCTAGAAAACAAATTAATTATATCAATCCAATAGAAAAGGCAAGTCTTTGTTAATAATACCATCTCTTGTAAGTGTTCTTCCTCCAAGTGCAATCACATCAAACACCTCTCCACCGTTAATCAACGGATCAATGCGCAAACCAGTAGCCGGAGTCAAAGCAACCTTCGTAAGACCACCAAGAGGCCACTTACTTGCAAAGACAACAACACCAGCCGGCGTCACAGTCATGTTCTTATAATACGGTACACCATTAATACTTATATCAATAATCCTCGAACCCCCTGGCGAGAAATTATGATCATGTGCAAAGTATAAAGCAATATAGTATGTTGAATTAGGAAGTGGCACGGGAGGCCAGTTCATTTCCTGAGGACTTGACCGGCTGATTGTCAATTCCGTTTCAAATATCTTGGTAGGAGGAAGATTCCAGATAGTAGAAACAGACACATTTTTACTACTCGATATTGTTGAATCATTTGCTCCAAATGGCTCCCAAACTCGGTCGAATTGATCATGAGGATATCTAATTGAAACAATCAGTCAATATATGCAGAGAAATAGATTTCGTAAACGACAAATCAACATGCAATTCAATGTTCGGCTCTGATAACTCACCGAATACGTTCATTGTGGCCAAAACTGTGCCTGGCAACCAAGCTAAGTCCATTCTGTTTAAAATCAGTTGAATTGTACAACGAATTTTCCAAAATCACGAACTCCAAGGCCGAAATAAAAGCGTCAGATTCCGTGTATGAATTTGCAGCAATACAGAAACTCATAGTCTTCCCTCGAGCCAAGAAAACACCTTCGTAGTAAGAAGACATGCCATCTCTATAATCCTCCGTGGTATTCACCACGCTCCAGAGTGTTCCATCAACAATCTGATCGAAAACAGGAGGTGAATCATTGCCGTTGATTCCTCCGTAGAAGTAAGTTGACCTGATCATATACTTTGCTCCGCGGAAAACATTGACCACGTAGCAGAATTTGCGGCGGAGATTATTTTGCAAGGGAAATGATCGGACGGTGGAGAGAGTGTGATGGAGTACTGGAACTGTTAGGTTCTTTGCGGTTCCAGCGGTGATGTAGCCAGTGTCTAGGATCCATTGGAGACCGTTGATTGTTGACGGCACGGTAGCACCGCAATCAATTAACGTACCTGCAAATAATTTTTTAAAAAAGAAAAAGCAAAAGGAAGATGGAGAAGTTAAGAGAAGGTGAAAATGAAAAAAAAATCTAGAGTGGGAGAAGGGAAGGGGTTGAAATACTGACGGCGGAGAGGTGGAGGCTGGGAGGTAGATAGGGAGAGGATAGAAAATACAGAAATCAGGATGATGAGTGACAGAGGGGACATGACGGAGAAGTCCAGAGCTTTTAATTGTAACAGAATTGGAATTCGATGAGAGGAGAGGGAGGAGCTTGTTTGGTTTGGTTTGGTTTGGTTGGTGAGGGTAGTGGAGGTGGTGGTTGTGGTTGTGGTTGTGGAGTGGGTATTGAATATGTCGTTGGGGAGGCATCCACTACAAGAAAGGAATAGAAATAGGGAGGAGGGGGAGGAGTTGAGGAAGAGGGAAGGAATTTTGGTGACGCGGGAAATGGGAGGGCAGAATCAAGCGGTTTGTAGAGGAGTTGCGTTCGTTTTGGGTGCGTAACACCGCCGTGTATTTGTTTGGCCTGTCATTTAGTTTAAAGTTAAATAAAAAAATATTTTTAATATATTTACTTAAAAAAATATTTTTTAAATTAAAATTATAAAATAATTATAAAATATATTAAAATAATATTTTTTAATTTTTAAAAAATTATTTTTGATATTAACATATCAAAACAATTAAAAATATCAAAAAATAATTTAAAACAAAAAAATTAAAAATTTTGCAAACTCCGGTTGAAAAACCACCACCACCCACCCAATCACCCCAAAGCCATGGTTTTGTTTGCTTTGACCACAAAAAGACTGCGATTTTGAAATCACATATTTTAAATGAATATATACACATATACATATACATACCAAGCGGCCCGTGGAATTTCAGATTATACAATACAAAACACGATGTTTTAAATTTTTATTTTATTATCACAATCTTGAGATTGTCAGGTTGAAATTTTCAATAAATGGGATCATATCAGAATTCCAAATATTCCCATGGTCAGGTGAAAGTTCACCTGGGAAAGTATTATCTTCACTCATCTCTCGTTGGATTCTATAGTCAGGTGAAAGTATACGATATAATGCAAGACACTGACATTGGAGTAGAGGGTCCCCACTTTTCAAATAAACGTCTGTTGTGATTCGGCGAGCCAAAGAAGATGTCCATATCGTGCTATCTAAGACGGGAAAAAATAGAATGTTATGGACATGACTACCATCATTTATTTTGTGAGTTCATTTTAAAAGAGGGAAAGAGATTTTTTTTATTTTTTTTCCTTCTTCTTGCTTTTCTTTTCGTACATGTTTCTTTTATCACCCTAGTATTTTCGGCGCGTGTGAACCTGAAGCATCAGAGTTACCATTCGTGACTCGCGCGAGGTGTCACGTGCATGAGACCACTGGCTGGCTTGGCGTTGCGTCCTTCCAGGATGATTATAGCATTTGTTTGGAAATTTAGTGTACAGTGTGGTTTTGTAGAAATATTTGTTAATTAAAAATATATTAAAATAATATTTTCTTTATTTTTATGTCAACACATTAAAGTAACTTAAAAATACATAAAAAACATTAATTTAATTTCTTCAAGATACAAAATAAATTAATCTTAAAAATAAACACAGAATATGTCACGTGGCTTGCTTTCAATCACCCTGCGCGTGCGCGTGCGTACGCGTGTATATGAGGCTAGACAGGATTTTGAGCTCACAGCAAACAAAAAAACTATGCATCAAGAAAGTCTTGATATGAGGTGGTGGTGGGGAGGTATAATACCGACGGATGACAGCGGTATTTCCAGATACGAGGATCACACCGAATCCAAATACAAGGAAACCTGATCCCTCTGCGCAATTGAGCACCAGAATCTTCAAATTGCACTGACATCTGGGGAAAAAAAAAGTTTTAAATACAACTCCGTGTCAATAAAAAGGGCCTTTAAATATTGTACGAGACAAAACCCAGATTTTTAATTAAATTAGGATGAGGACAGTGGAATTGACGTGCTAAGAAAGATGAAAGATTATCAAAGTAAGTCCGCAATTACCTTTTTAGATATCAGTTAAAAATGAAAATATTTTCAGTGATTTTATAATTTTTTGGATTTTGGGTCCCTCTGCCCTCGCTAACAAGGAAACTCTCTCTCTCTCTCGAATTCAACCACCATCCCACGAATCCATCAGCCACGGGGCCCCAATTTTGTACATCCTTATTTATCTTTCCTTTTCTTTTTCTTTTTTGAGAGAGAGAACCAACCAATGCCCATCTAATTGCCAGCCAGCCACATCCATGGACAGTTTCTCTCTATTTTAACAATACACGGACATTTATGTTGTTTGTTCAACTCAACCCATAAATCCTGGGCTTTTGTTCGTCTTAAGACGGTAATGGTGGCAGACAAGGCAAACGATAAAAAGACACCGCTCCCTTTTCTTCTCCGCTGGATTTATCTGGTTTATTTGAATAAATATTCCAATTTTGGGTTTAGATTTGTGCACAAGATTGATGATTGTGAGGGTTTTTCAGGGGGAGAGATGGTTTATATGTTGGATAATATCAATCCTTTGATTTTGCGCAACCTAATCTATTCTCCATCGCTAGAGTGGCTGATAGGGTACATGGTGATAGGTCAGTACAAAGGGTCTTTTTAGTAGAATCAGGACTCCCATGTAGTAAATGTTTTTATAATAAAAGAAAATAAATAGAGATGCTTTTAAAACATACGTACAATAATAAAGAATGGAGATTGTGAATTGAAGTTTGAATGATTCATGAGCTGTCATGTAGCCTATTAATCATGTTTTTTTATAGAGATAATACGGTAGAATATAAGTTTTTAATGATAATATTAACGAGAAAAGATGTTATTGACATGCACATTGATAAATAATAAAAAAATTTTATAAAAATACTAATATAATAAAAACATGATAGATTATTAGGAGATTTTTTATACATTATTCACTACATAATACCAATATTAGTGGAAACATAACTGGTATTTAAATGAATTTTATACAGCTAATAATATAAGGAAAGTAAAATTCAAAATACAATTAAGCTTATAAGGGTTGAGCTTTTTATTTAAGTGAAGCCATGAAAGCTTGGCTCTTCTTCCAGGTCGAGGCGCGAAGATCAAACATTATTTACCAATAAAAAATGACATTAGAAGAAAATTTTCAACATGAGATCCAGCATGTGATTGGAATTGCGGTGTTTTTTTCCTTGTTGCAGCATTTAAAAAAAAACTATAAATTATTGTTTTTTAACCAGCAATTTAAGCGGGAATTTAAAATTAACTCGCGCTAATTGTAGTCTATTTTAATTAACCAGATGCTTTCAGATATATATTTTAAGTAAAATGTTCACCACTCCACGTCAGGAAATAAAAACAAGTGGAGCTTAATTTTCCAAACCTATGAGAGTAGTATTTTGACTGTAATGATGGCTTTTTAAATGATTTTAATTTGAAAATATATTAAAATATTATTTTTTAATTTATTTTAAAAATTTTAATTTTAATATCAATATAATAAAATGCTAAAAAAATATTTTAAATTAAAAATTATTTTTTAAACACAAAATAGATACATAAACATCCACTTGGATAATACACCAAGAGAAAATTGTCAAGAGAGAATTACAATTTCCTGTTCCTATTCCACTTTCTTGCTAAGCTTTAAGAGCAGGAAAAAAAAACATCAATAAACTGATAAGATTAAAAAAAAAAATAAACTAAATTAATTAATTAAAAAATTATAAAAATATTTTGATTCAATTTAGTTTATAAAATCTAAAATCAATTAAACCAAACCAAACTAAATTGATTCGACCAAACTTACACTTAAAAAACCAAACATAAATATGATGTTTTTTCTAACCATGAACCTAAATTAACATTGTTAAACACAAAACCAGTTGTCACCCTTTCCTTTCCTTTGCTCTCTGCGTCTCTCACCTCCCCTTGCTCTATACATCTCTCGATTTTCTTATTTTTCGAATCCTATCCAGCAAGTCCCTCGAACAAGGACACACCGAACACTTACTCGATCAACCTCACAGACTCTTTCTTAATTTTATTTTTTTCACTAAACCTAAACACGCTAGATTTTCAACTCGAAAGCCATGACTTGCTTATGAAGAGCTTTTTTAACTGCTTTTGAAGCTTTCATGCAACGGCCAAAAAAAAAAAAAAAAGGCAATCATTCACGCGCACAAGGATGTGCTATGGCTAATGTAGAGATTACTGATAAGGACTGGGCTGCTAAAAGCAAACCCTTGTTTTGCCCTATACAAATTCTCAATAAGGATTTAAACCCTTGTTTTGGCTTATGAAAATTCTTGATAAAGTTTGGGTTGCTAAAAGCAAATCCTTACAAAAATTGCATCATTTCCTAGATTTTGAAGCTAGAGAATTGAAGCGATTGGTTTGGAAGGAAAAAACTGAATTAAACTAAGTTAAAATCAAACTAAACTAAAATTAATCGTTTTAAATCAATTTTTTATTCAATTCAATTCAATTTTTTAAAAATAATCTTATTTTAATTATTTATTTTAATCAGTAACCGAATTCAACTAAAAATACTTAACCCTGACATTAGCCTTGATAAGCATCAAATAAAGGTCAAATTTTTTCAACAAGTGTCTTAAAAATACTCACTAGCACGTTAAAAAAAATTACATGAGAGATTAATTAAGAGTTTTAATTAATTATTAGCAAGTACATTAAAAACACTTATCACTAGCATATTATAAATCCTTTGTGAAAGATTTAATTTTCCCCACGTACACAAAAATTGTTAAAAAACAATATTTAATTTTAAAACAACACAAGTTAGAATGATTTAATAAAATAAATTCGCAATCCAAGTCATACAATATCAAATTCAGTAAATTTTTATTTCAATGATAATTTTTTATTTTCTTGTATAAAAATAAAATGCATGATAATTTTTTAGGATGATTTTTTTTCAAATGGAAAAAATCACGACAAAGGTGTGAGTTGAGATGATAAAAGTAAAGCAATAATAAATAATAAAATTATATTTTTCCGAGTTCGAGAAAACAAAAAATAATCAGTAATAAAAGATGAAAATATTTTTTTAATAAATGAATAGAAAAGAATTAAAAAACAACAACTAATACTTTAGATACTGTGAATTAACATGTTAAACTTGTAATTTCACTCATTAATAAAATTAATTTCAATAATTTATTTAATCAATTTTTTAAATCTAGATATAAAATAACAACAAATTTATTTTAAGAAGAAAAAAAAAAAAACTAAAAGGAGCCCATGTGTGTGGATTTGATGACTCAACTTGTATAAGCATTGAAAGAAAAATAACCCAGACGCAAGGCCTTCTAGCTTAGCCCGTGTGCCCGGCGCAGCCGTTATTTCTTAAAACAATGGGTGACCTATTGCCTCCTTCAATTTTCCCTTCTCCTTAGAAAAAAAGAAGATAGAATACAACTAGAGTCATTGAAAACAAAGACTCCACTCTTTTTTAAAAAACCCATTTCAAAACTATTTTTAATTCAAATATATATATAAAAATATTTAAATATCTTGATAAACTTATCCATAATATCAAAAAAAATTAAAAATATAAAAATCAAACCAAAACAAATAATATCCCTACAATTAGATTTGCCTCAAAATTCCATGTGAAACTCCCATGATAAAATAAAATTTATTGATACTGATATTAATTATTTTTATAATTAAAAAGTCAACAATAATAATTTTTTTTTTACATTGAAATTTAGAGCCTCACTCTTTTTCCTTGCAAAAAAACTAATTGAAAAACAAGAAAAATGGAGTTTCATATCAAAATTGGTTTTTTAATAGCTAAACACCCAGTAATTAATAAAAATGGGAGAGCAGGAGGAATTTTTCAAATGAAATTCAAAATCATCATCCATGTTACTTGTTCTTTTACTTTAGTTTTATGTATTTCAATCTAACTATTCATTCCAGAAAAAAAGTTAATAAGTAATTGGATGATAATTTAGATTCTAAACAACTCAATTATGTAAAAGAAAATGGATGATCAAATTGAAAATCTAGAAAAAGCAGACCATTCAGGTTCATGTTGATTTATTATATAGCGTAACAGTAAATTCACCACACCACTCGGTTTTTTTTAACTTAGAAGCCTGAGATTTTCAGTTTGTTCAATGTTAAATCACAAACAAAAGAGTGACCTTCAATCCCTCCCTTGTTTTGTTGCCAGCACGCACGACGATCCTGCCATTCAATTATATCCAATCCAGGTGAATCTCAACGTCGTGTGGACCCAACTCCGCTCCTCCCCCTCACATAGCTTGCGCACGTTAGCATATTTCACAGCTTCTCCTCACTTCGGCGGTAGTGCAAGTTAGCAATTTAAAACAACCGACCCCAGATCGCCATGTCCACCGAATTAGATCCGGACGGGAAAGTGGAGTGGCCGGTTTAAACCCGACACCTTACTACTCGACATCCCCACCAGAGGAGGAAAAAGAAAAAAAAGAAAAAAAAAAGGAAAAGAAAAATCATAAATGTGAAATAAAAGTATTAAAAAACTGTAAATCTCCAAAGTACCCCTGATCCAGTGATCTCTTCAAACTCCTAAACTTTCATTTCTAACCAGCCCCCCACTTTGTCTGTGTTGATGGAGCTGAAGAAGCATCAAGTTCATAGACTCCCCGAGAGGAAGGGGCAAAAGAGGAAACTAGAGGAGGAAATCGAGGAGGGGAAGAGGGAGATCTCGGCGGCGCAGGCCGCAGCCGCAGGTCCATACGGTGAGGCACGGAGAGTGATATTGAACGAGGTCTCTACCCAGGTTAATATTCTCAACTCTACCTTCTCATGGCACGAAACTCATCGCGGTGCTGCTAAACGCGCCACTCACATCCTCGCAGAACTCGCCAAGAACGGTAACCTCAATTTCCTTAAATTTCCATGTCTTACTTTTGTTCATGAAATCGAGATCCGGTTTCATATAAGTGTGTTTTCGCATGTCTTGCTTATAAAACGAGGAATTTTGTTACAGAGGAAGTGGTGAACGTGATTGTTGAAGGAGGTGCAGTTCCTGCACTGGTCAAGCATCTTGAAGCACCACCGTCAAGTGAAATTGATCACAATAACTCGAAGCCATTCGAGCATGAGGTCGAGAAAGAAAGTGCTTTTGCGCTTGGACTGCTTGCTGTCAAGGTGAACCAGTTCAATTACTCGTATATCTGTATGTTGCATGTGGTGTTTGAATAATAGAGGGAAAAAGATTTTGATTTCGAGGTTTCCTTTTCTGCATAGTTAACTTGTAATTCTTTTATGTTATGCTGATGTTATTGTGTTGTTGATCATCTACTAATTGAACAGCTAGTTATATAAAGAAATTCGGCATACAAGAAGGGGGTTTTTAGTATGAACTTTCTTTTTACTGGTTTCAAAGATTTCAAAGTACGGCCACGAGTTCTATGATCTGAATTTTAATGAATAAAGCAGTTACTACCGTTCATTTTCTTTGTCGTATGAACATTGTAGCTGTAGTGACACGCATTTAGTCCTTGTTAGGAGTATTTGCAGGATATTATGTGAATATTGATCCCATCATGTTATGACTGAGGCCAAGAAAGGCAGGCAAAGGAGCATACATCCTGCTGAAGACAAGAAGCATGTGACATTGTTAATATACTCATGATTGTTTTGAATAAAAATATAGGTTGTGCTTGGCTATGCAATGACAACTGAATAATTGCAGAGGTTCTTATGGAGTTTGAGGCAGGAATCTATTGTCTTTGATGGAACTATCTCAAAAGAATATCTAAAACACCATTGAAATGAAGCACGGTTAATATTTGAAGCATTGAATGATTCACTAATCATTTATGTTGCACCCCAAATACATATTTGGTGTAAGGCATTTGAAGATTTTGTTGAAAAACAATCCAGATATGACATTGAACCTGTGTTCCCTCCTAAATCATGCTCTTATCTTGTATCTCTTTCTGACAGCCAGAGCATCAGCAAATCATTGTCGACGCTGGGGCTTTGTCACATCTTGTGAGCTTGTTGAAGAGGCATAGAGATGTTCACAGGGACGGTTCTAATTCTCGAGCTGTGAATAGTGTAATTAGGAGAGCTGCTGATGCTATTACTAATCTTGCTCATGAGAACAGCAGCATTAAAACTCGTGTTAGGTTTGCTAATTTTGTTGATAATTTTTGTCAATTCTGTAGTCAGCAGTCAGCTTAGTATCCTTATGGTCTTTGGAACTGGACATGCAGGATGGAAGGTGGGATTCCTCCTTTGGTTGAGTTGCTCGAATTCACTGACACAAAGGTGCAAAGAGCAGCTGCTGGGGCTCTTCGAACCCTGGCTTTTAAGAATGATGAAAATAAGAATCAGGTGATTGGATCTTCTATATAAAGTTGATTTTTATCAGGTCACTTGTATAAGGAGTAAATGTTAATATTTTCTGATTTTGTAGATAGTTGACTGCTATGCTCTTCCCACCCTTATATTAATGTTGCGATCTGATGATGCTGCCATACACTATGAAGCGGTATGATATTTCAAACTGTCTTGTGTGATTAATTTTGAAATTTGCATGAGTGAGGAATTTTGTTTTTGCACTGCTTGTTTGCTTCATCATGAATTACTTTTTCATGTCTGCAGGTAGGTGTGATTGGGAATCTGGTACATTCATCCCCAAACATTAAAAGAGAAGTTCTTGCTGCTGGGGCTCTGCAACCTGTTATAGGTTTACTGAGGTTTGTCTAATCTCATAGACTTGTCACCTTGAACTTTCTTTCAACTTGGCCCAGCAGAGTTTTGATAATACCTCGTTTTAAAATTTTGAGCTCGTGTTATTTTCTTTAATTATCTTTTGCAATTTCTCAAATTCATTTTTTTGCAACAGCTCCTGCTGCTCTGAGAGCCAAAGGGAGGCTGCTTTATTACTTGGACAATTTGCAGCAACTGACTCAGATTGCAAGGTGCATCAGAGTTGTGAATTTACATCGTTTGCATCCCCCCTTGAGTTCTTGATAGTTCACCCCTCCTGCTTATCTCTTCCTTTTGGCTTGTCTTTTTATTCTCTTATTGTTTCTAAGTGTTTACATCCATCTTTAGCTCTTGAACTCTTGAACTGATAAATAATGCACTAAAGAGTGCACATTAATCTGTTGATGCTCGTTTGCCTGACCTTTTTTGATCATTCATTCACTGCTATATTTGCTCTCTCTGCTAGCTCTCTCTGTTGTTTTGGTAAATTGAAGAACAAGTTATTTGCAGGTGCACATTGTACAGAGGGGTGCAGTTAGACCTTTGATTGAGATGCTCCAGTCTCCTGATGTCCAACTGAGGGAAATGTCGGCATTTGCACTGGGGAGGTTGGCGCAGGTTACCATTTCTTTTTTCTTTCTTTCTTCTTTTTGCTTCACTTACTTTAGCTGCGTATAAGTACAAAGATCCCAGTTATGGATGAAACAATGTTGCATTTGCTGGTAGAGTTAACAACCTTTTCGCTTCAAAATACTTTGGATCTGGCCACCAGTGATTTTCATAGTTGCATAACATGATTTGTGTTATAATTTGGATTCTTGCCTTTTCCATCAAGCGAGCTGAACTCTCTAACAGAGTAGCGGGGTATTTATTTACACCTCTGTTATCACAATCTTCTTCCTTCCTCTTCCTGATACTTGATTTACATGTAGGAAATTTGCTCCTTTCTTTTACTCTTTTTAACTGCTAATCATTCTTGTGAGGTCAAATTTCTGTTATTGTAACACGTAAATGTTTGTGCTTGTGTGCTTGTTGAAGAGTTCCTTTGCTGGCATGCTCAACTTTTTAGTTTGTTTTATTCCTTAAAATTGACAAATTGCCCTGCTTCAAATTATCTTTCATCAAATATGTAAATGTTCTACATCTCAGCAACACATTGTTTAAACCTAATAAATCTGAACTTGAAAAGTAACGTCTTTGAGTAAGTTCTGATGTGTACTTCTGTGAATGCTGGTTGAGTGGTTCCTCTTGGGTTGAAATAATTACTTATTTTCAGGACACACACAACCAAGCTGGTATAGCCCACAACGGTAGTTTGGTGCCATTACTGAAGCTTCTGGATTCAAAGAATGGATCTCTTCAACATAATGCTGCCTTTGCTCTGTATGGTCTTGCAGATAATGAGGTAGTGGAATAATTTCTGAATTCTTAGGAGCTTGACTGAAAGTATATTCTTTGTTCGATTTTAATATAAAAATTATTAAACTACAAGTTTTCTTATATTGTACAATCTTGTGGTGTTTTATTTCTCCAACAGGACAATGTCTCTGATTTTATCAGTGTGGGAGGAGTTCAGAAGCTGCAGGATGGAGAGTTTATTGTTCAAGTATGCAACTTTCTTCCTTTATAGTTGAACAGTAGTTATATCTAGGCTCATATAAGTGCTTATCCTGCTGATGCTGTATTGCTCTAAGCAAATGGTAGCTTGGATATTTCCATGTTGGAATCTAGATATTGGCCTTCTTATTGGGTTTTAACCTGATTTACAATGATCTATATAAAATCAATAACATGTTTCCAGGCGACAAAAGATTGCGTAGCCAAGACTTTGAAAAGATTGGAGGAGAAGATTCATGGAAGAGTGAGTTTTTATATTTTTTGGCTATTTACTTTCTTTTCCTTTCCCTTGTTCTCTTCCTTTTTTCCTAAAATTTGGCAGTTATCTAGTTGTGGAAAGTGTAGCAGTTTTATTTTTCTTCATAACTTTATATCCAAGCCTTAAATTTGTAATCGTGTAATTTTCATATGTAGGTTTTAAACCACTTATTATATCTAATGCGTGTAGCGGAGAAGGCTGTCCAACGATGTGTTGCTCTAGCTCTTGCACATCTTTGTTCTCCAGATGACCAGAGAGCAATATTCATTGATAATTGTGGCACGTTCTATTCTTATTAATTGTGTGATTTTGAAATTTTACACAGAAGAAAAATCTTATTTTTTTTATATATGAGTGCAGGATTGGATTTACTTCTTGGGCTTCTTGGCTCTTCAAGCCTTAAGCAACAACTTGATGGAGCCATAGCTCTTTACAGGCTGGCCAACAAAGCAACAACCCTTTCTCCTGTGGATGCAGCTCCTCCTTCTCCAACACCGCAGGTGTGTTTCCTCTCTGAACTGTTTGTTTGTTTGTTTTTTCTCATGCACTTTGTTTTATTGTATAAACAGTTATAAGTGACTTTTTGAGCATGTTCACTGCAGGTTCGATTTTTGATCATGCATTTCTGTTTGATGCTGTTTTATCACCTGTTCTTTGTTTCAAAACATGAAGATAATCTATCCTTCCAAATTTCTGTCTGTTATTTGAATTTGGTTTGTGCAATAACAATTAATTCTGATTGCAGGTATATTTAGGGGAGCTGTATGTAAACAATCCTACATTGTCTGACGTTACCTTTCTAGTTGAAGGTAGTAAATTTTAAGTTCTGGATACTGCTGTGGTACTTGTCTAGGATACTTGTGATTTTTGTTTTAGTGCAAGGCACATTTTTTGCTGGCCCTGTCGGGTTATAATGTTAACTTAATTGTATTGCAGGTAGACGATTCTTTGCCCACAGAATTTGCCTGCTTGCTTCGTCAGATGCATTTCGGGCAATGTTTGATGGTGGTTATCGGGTAAGATCTTGTCATTGTTGTCATGTGTCATGTTTTACCCACTGTTCTTCATGCACCTCATGGTGGAGGTCGCTAGAGATTTTTGTTTTCCAACTTTATTTTGTCACCCAGTCTTCATTTGCAATCTAAACTCATTTAACTAATATAAATCATTCGTTTCTGCTTTCATTATTTTCAAAGTTTTACTTTGTGTTCGCCCCCCTTATTGTGTGAATGCCGAACTCTATGGGATAAGTAGCAATGTATTATGTTTTGTTGCATAGCATGGATAGGATAGGCAACTTGAGTTTAGGTAATATGCAATCAGGCAACCAAGATGACTCCAATGAAATTCATGTCCATCTTGATTAATTCCTCTGTCTAACAGGAAAAGGATGCAAGGGACATTGAAATTCCGAATATTAGATGGGATGTTTTCGAGTTGATGATGAGGTGTGTTGAGATGTAAAGTTCAGTTTTATGAAAGATACTCTTGTAGTGAACAATTATTTAACTTGTTTCTGTTTTCCACAGATTCATTTACACAGGTTCAGTAGATGTTACATTAATTATTGCACAGGATCTCCTCAGGGCTGCTGATCAGTATCTCTTGGAGGGGCTTAAGCGACTGTGCGAGTATACCATAGCACAGGTGAGCTATGAAGGTCTTTTTTGTGCAATCTTGTACTGCTTTCAGTAGAAAGCTGATGTCTGATAAACATTCTATATTTGCTCAAGGATATAACATTGGAAAACATTGGAAGCATGTATGAACTTTCAGAAGCTTTCCATGCTATTTCATTGAGGCACAGATGCATTTTGTTCATGTTGGAGCAGTTTGATAAATTGAGTGATAAGCCCAGGTTCGTTGCCTTAACCTGTGTTCTTGTTCTCGCAAAAAGACCATTTGGCAATGAACTGAAAAATATAAATATTTGCTTCTAATTCCACTGGAAAAAGATAGGAAAAAGAGTTCTGATCTGAGATCACAGGACACCATAACCTAAAATCAAGGGGGAAAATATTTCTACTGCTGGAAAGAAAATTTACAAAAATTAAATTCTTGTGTCTATCATTGGAAACAATAATGCATGCTTTTTATGTAAATGGATCTCTCTACTCGCTCATTTGATGGGAACTGTGTAATAGATTTTCTAGAGTCGAAACACTTGTTCGTATGGGGTATTGTATTTTTATTTTTTATTTTTAAAAAGACAGGGTTGGTTTCAAACTCTTTAACTGGTTCTTGACATTATTTCGTGAGCTGAAATTTGCAGGCACTCTCAATTAATCCAGCGCATAATACCTGAGATTCGCAATTACTTTGAAAACGCACTCACCAACCCTCACCAACATAACTCGCGGCAGTAGATGGCTGGTCTGATTCTTCATATCTAACTAGATATTTTTGTACAGAAAGTGGTAGCTGTTCTCATTTATTTCTAGCCATTCAAGTGTCCTCATAGGTCGGTAAATAGGATGGCTCCTAAAATCCTAACCATGCCTGTTGCCAGAGTTATGTTGCAAATGCACCGAGTTTCCAAAATTAGTTCTGTTGAGAATGTTGATGGAAACATGGCCCCCTCCCAACGTTATTGTATTCATGGATTGTGACGCGTATGTATTTTCGCCTTGGCATTAGCGAGAGATTCATCGGTTTGTGGACGCTAATAGTTGTTGCTGGAGTTACTTCGCAAACGAAATAGTGGAAAAAAATCCACGTCTAGAATCCTTACTTAAAGGGCTTGGGTCACTCAAGGTGACTTTCAATGTGAACTGCATGTCCAGTGGCGGACTGGGAGAAGTCCGATCAGTTTTAGTTATTCAAATTTACTCTCAATCTATGCAAATTTGTGCCCCATATTTCTCGAAATTTCCTCTTGACCCTTCATGTAAAACCATTATTTACTCTTTCAGGGCGTTGTGATTTTTTGAAGAGCAAACTTCCTCTTGACCCTTCATGTAAAAACCATTATTTACTCTTTCAGGGTGTTGTGATTTTTTGAAGAGCAAACTCGTCCTCTAGTCAGCTAAAGGTAAATGCCTGTTATTTTCATCATCTTCACTTCCTATCCTTTCATTATATTTCTTACTTGATAAAAAAATCATTATATTATGTTTTTAATGTGCAATTTTATAATTTTAATATCCTATTTTCAATTTAAATAAAAAATGATGTCATTGTCAATTTTTTAAATTGAACTTAAATTATATTTAATACCCCTGTAGTTCTTCGGAGGCTAAAGGTCAGAAACTTAATAGAATAATTTTTTGAAAAAAACTTGTTTACATAATTATAAAGGTTTAGGATCAAATTGTAGCGTTTAAGTAATATGGTGTGGTGATCATGGACTGGTTTCTCATACTCCTTAAAGCTTTCCTGGCAAGATTTTGCCCAACGATGTTCTGTTGATTGATTTTATAGCAAACTTCGGAGGTTGACAAGAAGCCATTATAATCAAGTTCTACGAGTGGGATGGTAAAATTACCCCATATCTAGCAAATATAATCCGTCCCAAACCTGTCTTATTGCCATCTCTATTGACGAGGTGCTTCCAGTTCATCATGCATTTCCTTTCTACGCTTCATATCTTTCTCTTCGCCAAGGGGATCAACTAGCAAGGAAGTGGCCCTAGAGCTGCTTCTTTTTGCCCGGGTTTTAAAGGATGACATGGTGGAACATATGCAAGCACTACCAAAACCCTAAAAAGAATATTCTCTCTCAATCTCACTGCCTTCGGCTATTGTTACCCACCGCGACACTACTTGCTCGGACAAACATAATCGTTTGACCATGTTTTATGCAACGCCACCCAACTACCACAAAGGAGACGCCATGAGATGGCACGGGCATGATAAATATAATACAGACGCCTCTGTTTTTTTTTTTTTTTTTTAAATTTTTTATACTACTACTTTTTTTATTATTAAATTAGAATTGGGATTATGTTTTATTTATTCCTATTAAGGTGTCTTGCCGTGTAGTGGATGGTACATCTCCGTGGAACGTTGAGTGTTCTTTCCCACAATAATGGCGTAGGAGAAGTGCAAGTTGCAGCTGGTGAGGATATACTCTGTTAGATCTAAGGCTAAACGTTTTCAGTCCGGTTCGGTTTTGGATCAAAATAAACAACCAAACCAATCAATATCGGTTCAGTTTTTTCTCCTTCCAAACCGGTTCAAACTGAAATGTAATGCCAGGATGCCATTCTTTAAGAATCAGCAACGTTGTTTGTATACATAATGGCCACCGGAGGCTTACATAGTCATTAACTTCAGAACTTGTGGGATTAGTCGTGGTGCGTGAAAACTGGTCCGGACACCCATGTTAATCTAAAAAAAAGAAAAAAAAAAATCTACAACGTCGTTCTCATTGTTACAACTTCTTGTGAAGGAAAAAATAACTGCAAAAAAACAGTATCAGTTCTTAGTAATCATTGCTTTGATTTTTCTAGACACTCTTCAGCTTCTAACCGGAAATAATCCCTCTCGGGCAATCGAGGTGGGATCTTTTTATGCTGTGACCCATGAAGGAGAATCAAGTAAATCAATGGAAGAATCACCAGTAATTTCACCTCTGACATGACAAGTTTGAGAGACGAGAGATGAGAGATAGAAAGCATGAAAGATTGGAAGAGAAAAGACAAATTTTACTCAAATGTTGAAAGGAAATAGTAAAGTTTTACATGTAATTGGTTACTTTTCCTTTACGTTGAGAGAGAGCATGGAAGTTGTGAATGAAAAGGACCCTTCAAATATTGAAAGCATTCAAAGAGTTAATGGGAGGGGAGGGGGCGGCTATGTGAAAGAAAAAGAAACGATAAATGGTCTGCAAGGGTTGTCGGCTAATTAGATGGAGGAGGCAGCCCACAATTTGTTTTTTTTTTTTTTTTAAATCGAACCAGTTTGGGCTAATCGGTTCAGGCACATCAAAACCAAAAACTGAACCAAGCCAGAAACTTTCCTAAATATTTTAACTAGTTCAACTGGTTTTTTTACCTATTTAGTTTTTTCAGTTAACCTTTTTGGTTTTCTCATTAAATCGATTTTTTGGATTTTTTTCTCACCTCTGGCCAGGTCAATCTGTGAATATTCAACACTTACTCCGTACGGTCGCTTGACAGAATATCAGTGAAATCTCTTGTGGCCCAATGAGGATCATACCTCGCTGATCTAAAAGGGCAGAGTTGGTAACGATTTTTGGACGAGCAGCCAGGGAAAAAGTCTACAAATTGCTTGAGCGAAAGCTCGCGGATATTTCAGCCACCTTAAGGCCCAAATAACCTTTGCTTGTCTGGAATTTCGTGGGCAATTAATGGGCCACCCTACCCTATTGTCATAAAACCCATCAGAACCGTCCAATCACAGCAGAAACCTATTCCCATCCTCCATGTCATCTACTTAAAAACCCTAAAACTCCTCTCCTTATATTCCTGCGTTTTTCGTCTGCCCACACTCCCCCATTTCACTTTGTGAGTTTTTAAGCGCTTGGCTGCAACCAAACCCCGAGAAGAAAACCCTAGCCAACCAACCATGGCGGCGCCAACAGAATCTGTGCAGTGCTTTGGAAGGAAGAAAACAGCAGTCGCAGTCACCCATTGCAAGCGTGGTCGCGGCCTGATCAAGATCAACGGCTGCCCAATTGAGCTTGTTGAGCCTGAAATCCTCCGATTTAAGGCCTATGAACCAATCCTTCTCTTAGGACGACAACGTTTTGCTGGAGTGGACATGAGGATCCGTGTCAAGGGTGGAGGACACACGTCTCAGATCTATGCGATCAGGCAGAGCATCGCAAAGGCACTTGTGGCGTTTTACCAGAAGTACGTGGATGAGCAGAGCAAGAAGGAGATAAAGGACATTTTGGTGAGGTATGATAGAACTTTGCTGGTTGCTGATCCAAGAAGGTGCGAGACTAAGAAGTTTGGTGGACGTGGCGCCAGAGCTAGATTCCAGAAATCTTACCGTTGAACAAACCTTTTTTTTTTCTGGTGGACTAATCGTTTTCTTTCGGTTATGTTATGCTTATGTATTTTGTTTCAAGTTTGTTGGGTTTTAGGGAAGGGTTACTATGATTACTAGTATTACTGCTATGGATTTTCACAAGTTTTGTCGTGGATTTTGATGTCATATGAATTTCCTTTTCGTGGAATTGCAATTTTTATTTTTTAACCTGGTTTTGCTTGTAATTGACTGTATGTGTGCTTTAGTTGCGATTTGCATTTTGAATTGTGCTTGATATTGAATTGAAGTTGAGTTTAGGTACCTTGAAACTAAAACTATATATGTTTTATACGGGAACTTATACCATGTTGGGCTGCCTATAAAAGGACAATGGATGCTTGCATTAATATGATCCTAGTTCTTTAGGGCAAATGGTGCCTTTTTTAAATGAACTTTTATTAACATGGATGTTTTTAGTTATAGCTGATTTACAATGGTGACTGATAGAGGGTATGCCCTCAGTGGTGGTAGTGCGTTAAACATGTGGGCGAGGACAAATATGCTTGGGGTATGTGGGTTTAGGGTGCACGCTTAGCATAGGTCAGGAACTTGATGTTTGGTGTATATAGAGTAATTACTTGGATAATCTATTTCGTTGATGTTGATTATTGCTTGTGAAGACTCAGTTTTATTGTCCAATTAATGCTGGATTTCTGTTATATGGAGGTCTCAATGCCTATTCATACGTGGATCATTCTTGCATTAGGTGATCCTTTCTGCCTTTTTTCCCGTGCTTTAATTAGCTTTAGTTATGTGAAGTGAAGGAGCCATACAGGCGGACTGATATTGTGGCTGGGGATCAGTCACCAAATATCACACTTCAGTGTGAATCCAGTTGGAGAAATGAGAGAAAAAAGAAACAGCTGGTGGGATGTTCCAATACAATCTGCTATCTGGTGGGATTGTAAATGGTTAGGTCATCAGAAGTCTTCATTCTTGCACTTTAGAGCTTTGCCTAGAGGTTTGACATTCCATTTCTTTCAATCCTGATATTTTCTTAGAAAATGAGCCTCTGTTCGTCCTTTGCTGTCTCGTTAGTTATTGCAATAATGTTGTTTTATTACACTCCCTGATATTAATGAATGGTATTGCTCTTGCAACTGGAGCTATCTTTGAATTGTATAGAGCAGATTGGGGGATTCTTTTGTGTGGTGGGAATGCTCAGTGCCTCACTGTTTAGTTTTGTCACTTAGAACGGGGAGCATGTGACTTTATCATTGGTCCACTAGCTGAGAACTGCTTCATATGATTGTTGTGACCTAGCTTTCCCGCACGATATTAATGTCATCAAGACTAAATCGTCATGAATAGGAGTTTGCAGGATAATATTTGCTATTCAAAATGTCATCTTCAAACCTCTAGTAACTTGAGCAAGAACTTTTTGTTTGAGTTTGCAAGAGTCTGGTTGTTTATTAAAATGTTTTTTATTAGGAAATATATTAAAATGATATATATTTTTTTTAATTTTTTAAAATTATTTTTGATATTATCATATTAAAATAATCTGAAAACACTAAAAAAAATATTATTTTTTTTTAAAATTTAAAACATATAGGATTATATTGTTGTCCTTTTCAAGGACCAAGCTTTTTAGTTTTGCAGCCACGGTTGACCTTATCAAACAAGACTATCAGCACTTTTTGGGATAATGGTCTCTAAACGTGCTTAGCATGGTAAAAAAATATTTATTATCGTACTGGAAGGAACGTTGATCCTTCCAACTGCGTGACAATACGAGTAGGCAAACTAGTAGCTCCTTGTTTGTTTGGAATGCTTGTGATCTTCATAATGTGCAGATGATAGAAATAAGGAGAGCAATGTCGAGAGTTGTAACGCAAGTCAAGCTTGGTGAAACTCGCTGCTCCAAGCCCCCATTCGATCGACAACGGGCATGCACTTCATGTGATTGACTTGCAATAGGCTGACTGCTCTTTGTTAGCTTTCACGGTTCTGTTAAGCCATCTGTTACAGAGACGAGTTAGATGTACAAAAGCTCTGGTTAACTCTGGTTGTGGAGCCATTCAGGGAGATTGCCTGTTTGGTGGTTCCCCTTGATTGATGAGAGAATAAATGGTTAGATTTCATAAATCAGGTGTCTTGATCAGGTTAAACAAGTGTGGAAAAGGCCAACCGGCATCTATGATCATGACATTCGGGTTAGATTTAGATTCATCTATGGCTTTTGCTATGAGCTACAGCCTAAATGCTGCGTTGGAACCTGGCTCCTATAATTTTTTTATTTGAATTAATCATCAGATCTAAGCAGAGACCACTGCTGTCTAGAATTTCGTTGTGGAGTTGTGTAGATTGTAGAATAAACGCGCAACCTTGTTCATCACGGTGCTCTGTTTAGCCTTACCAGGATAGAGGGCCTTTCTGACAGCAAACCAGGTATTTCTATAACACGGGAGCATTTTTTACAGTATCATACCATTGCTTGTGAGAGGAAAAAAGAAAAAAGAAAAAAGAGGGAGTCGTTCGTCTCCTTTCAATTTCCGTCCTAGATCAGATGTGAGATTTCAATGGGCCTGCTGCTTCATAACAAATATTGAGCCTTTCACTCACAGGCAAACTTCCCTCTTGGTCACTCAAAGAATAAATGTAAGATTAAATATGAAGAAAAGTGTCAAAAGAAATTGCAGTTGCCACCATCTGATTTCGATTATCCAAGCATGAATGGGTATTACAACAAACCTATTTCAGAGGTCTTACAATTCGGTTTTTGAATTTAGCAGAACAAACTCACTTCGAAAAAGCAAAATGGTGGCAAGCATCACAAGCCCACGATCCTAGAATGTAAGTAAAAATAAAATAATGGAATCCAAATCAATCTGTCAGCCCAAATCTAACTCAAAGTCAGGCCTACGCAAAAATATAATTCTGAAAAAACCTAGGCATTCGTTTTTGTATTTTGCTATGTTAATATGCTGTAGCAATTTCTGGACCCGAAAGGTTAGGTTCATTGTAAGTTCGCGGGATAGGAAATTGAGTTTAAGTGAATAATGTAGCAAGAAAAGGGATAATATCATCTTTTCATGAATAAATAATGAAAATGTAAGTTATGAAGCTGTCTGGTATTTCTGTTGTGTAAAAGGAAAGGTTTTCTTTTTTTTTTTGCAGATAAAATGGAATTCTGGAGGAAGGAATTCAATGCAATTATTTCTTTTGATCTAATATATTAATGTTACAGGAAGGAACTGTCTGACCTTGATTGCATTACAATTTCTGTAGTTGGAGTTTGGAGATGATTTATGTGTCACAGGACTCTCATTATGTTTATGATCTAATGAATTTTTGGTCCTTTTTTTCAGATCAAATTAGCCTTAGCATTTTGATAGATTTTAGATGCTTACCACTTTTTTTTTTAGACACTTGTTTAGAATGAAATATAACTTTCGGATATACTTTCTTTATACAATGTCTGGTTCCATAGTCAATATTATCTGGGATGTGTTCTTACTTATTACCTCTATATTGGATGGTTGGGTTTTTTCTAAACTTAGTTTTATGAATACGCTCTTGTTCATTGTTGAGAATATTTCAACCCATTTTTATTTTCCTTTCTTTTCCAGTTTGATTGTTGGAAAAGGTGGAAAAGTTTGTCATTAAATGCTGATGCTGCAGTCTTCATCTGCAGGTTTGTCTGCAATGGATGCCACTGAATTGAATTCACAATGCCGACTGTTTTCAATAAAATTGTGGCCCCGCAATCAAAACACAAGGCAAATGCTTGTTGTACGCGTTACCGACAATCTAACTACCAAATCAATTTTCACCCAGAAGTATGGCAGTCTCAGCAAAGAGGAGGCCGAGGAAAATGCAAAACGAATTGAAGATGTTGCTTTTGCTACTGCAAATGAGCACTATGAAAAGAAGCCAGACGGTGATGGAAGTTCTGCAGTACAGCTTTATGCCAAGGAATGCAGCAAGCTAATTTTGGAAGTTCTCAAAGAGGCCATACAATTAGGAATGAAAAAGAAGTTTTGGCATCTGATATAGTTAGTGCACCCCGTGACACTGTTTTTGATATATCTAAAGGTGCGTGATCCTTTATTGAGGTGAAGGAGGCTGAGGAAATACTTAAGCCATTAAAGGATCCAGGAAATTGTTACACTGCAATATGCTTTAGCACTAGAAGCTGTGGTCTGGAAGGAACCCGTGTTGCTGAACTCATTCTAGCCTCCATCAAGTATCAGTTGAAGGAAGATGATTTGTTAGATTTTATTGCTGGAAGACCAGAGGCAGAAGCACTCGAAGTTATGAATATATTCTTCACTGCCCTGGAAGGTAGAATTCCCAAGTCTTTGAATCTTTCGAATAATGCCTTGGGTGAGAAGGGTGTTAGGGCATTTGGGGCTGTCCTCAGATCTCAGAGTTGCTTAGAGGAGCTATACTTAATGAATGATGGCATCTCAGAGGAAGCAGCAGAAGCAGTTTGTGAATTAATCCCTTCCACTGAGAAGCTTAGGGCTCTTCAATTTCATAACAATCAATATGACTGGAGACAAAGGAGCACTTGCCATCTCTAGGGGTGTGAAATGTTCTCCCTTACTGGAAGATTTTCGATGTTCCTCTACAAGGGTAGTCTGTGAAGGAGGAGTTGCCTTGTCAAAAGCACTCGAGACTTGCACCCATTTGAAAAAGCTTGATTTGCGAGACAACATGTTTGGGAAAGAAGCAGGAGTTGCTCCGAGTAAAGCTCTTTCCAGATATGCTGGTTCGACAGAAGTTTATCTGAGCTATCTTAATTTGGAAGATGAAGGTGCCATGTCCATAGCTAGTGCTCTCAAGGAATCGGCTTCTTCTCTGGAAGTCCTGGATATGACTGGAAATGACACATAACAGCTGAAGCTTCTCCTATTGTAGCTGCTTGTATATCCGAGATGCAGCATCTTACGAAGTTGAACTTGGCTTAAAATGAACTAAAGGATGAAGGTACTATCCAGATAAGTAAGGTCTTTGAAGAAAGCCATCTCCAGATGTAGGAAGTTGAGATGAGCAACAATTCTTCAGGAAGATCTGGGGCTCGAGTCTTGGCAAAGGTAGCGGTGCAGAAGCCTGAGTTTAGATATTTGAATATCAATGGTAAGTTTATCTTTGATGAAGGCATTGATGAGGTGAATGAATTGTTTGAGAAATTCCCTGATAGGCTTGGATCCTTCGATGAGAATGATCCTGAAGGAAGTGGCGACGAAGAGGAGTCTGGAGAGGGTGAAGATGATGAGCTTGAGCTGGAACCGAAACCGGAGAATCTTGAAGGACATGTTTATTTAATTTTTAAAAAATTATTTTTGAAATTTTTCCATGTTTGATTAACATTAAAAAAAATTAGTTAATAAAAAATACTTTATATTCAATGAAAAATACTTTATAATCAATAAAAAATATTTTTCAATCAAAGAAAAATTTAACTTGATTTTCAGAAAAATATTTTTTTTCTTTTGTTTGTTTTCTAGAAAATAATTTTTGAAAAATCACTTTTCAAACTTTGTTGTGTTTGTTTGCTATTAGAAAAGTTGGTCAATGAAAAACATTTTTCAGTTAAAGAAAAATTTAATTTGATTTTCAGGAAAGTATTTTTCTCAAAAATTTGAAAAGAAAACACTTTTTGAGAGTTATGAAAAATTTAAAAATATTATTTTTTATTAATTATATCAAATTTGATCCTTAAACTTTTGATTGCTATATATATATATTATTTTGAATATTTATTTTTAAAATTTAATTTTTATATTAACTTTCACCTTTATTTTTATAATTCGTATTTGCTTTTCTCCTATTAATTTTTTATTGAAATTTTTTATCTATCAAATTTGATCCTTATTCTTTTGATTGTTATTTATTTTGTTTGAAATACTTTATGAAATACTTTATATCAAACATTTCATATATCAAATTTATTTTGTTTGATTGTTATATGAAATGTTTGATCAAATAATAATTATTTTATTCTTTTATTTGATCTTTATTATTTTGATTATTATTTATTTGATTTGAGATAATTTATGAAATTATATTTTTTTTAATTTTATTCTTATTCAACTTTTTAATTTGTAAGATTTTTTCTTTATTATTTTAATAAACTTAAGAAAAATAAAATAATAATAATTATTATTTTTCAGTTTATTTTCTATAATATATCCGAATATTGAAAAGTGTTTTTCAGTTTATTTTTTATAATATTACTAAACATCGAAAAATAATTTATTTTTTTAATTTTTTTAAATTTAAATTAAAAAAAAAACAATTTTCTTACAAATAATTTATCTTTTAGCAGATTCTATTGCACTAGTTGTAGTCTTTGCCACATATTGAGGTAGGAGACAGTGACAGCGTTTTGGATTGACCGTTCTTTTAGATTCCTAGCAAGCGTAACCATGAAAGTGGCTGGGCTGGGCAGGGCGGGGGTTCGAATTAAAGCATAATTGATGCCCGGAGCTCAGGTCTAGTGCGATCTACCCAGTTTTCTGTATCATCGTATCGTCACATTTTGCATTTCAGGGGCGTCCAGAGCTTAGTTGATTAAAATGTGACGGCACTGTGTTTTTGGGATAATGATATATATTTTTTAAAAACATTTTTTATTTTAAAATAATATATTGTTATTATTTTTTAAATTTTATTTTTGACTCATTCAAATCAAAACAATTTAAAAATACAAAAAAATACTAATTTAAAATAAAAAAAGCAAAACAGTAGTTCAATTGTTGTCCCAAACATGTTATTAGAGAAGCATAGACTTCTCAATTGCTTTTCCAAGGTGCTATCCTCTATTGGTTTTTTTTTTTTTGTGATGTCAAGGTTTCATGCCGTTGAAGAGGATACTTGGATTTTTTTCTCCAAGTAATCAGGAGTCACAACCTATTTTTAACTTAGTTTATTTTTATTATATAATTGTCTTACTAGACTACTATGTTTAGAAGGATTATTTGTCAAAAAAGTTTATTACCGGCTCAAAATAGTAGTTTCTTAGAGATTTAAGACCTACATATCTTATGCATCATCTCCTCTAGTTTTCAGAACACATCTCGAGACATATTCATTTATTCTATAGCTTGTTTTTTTGGATCATCTGTATATTATAGACAGACTTTATATTTATCATATCATTACATCCTCGGTATGTGTATTTTATAGGTTAGAAGTTGAGATACGAGATCGTTTGTTCTTTTACTTTCTTTTCTCCGTTTTGATTTGGGGTATCATTACAAACATGACCCTTCTAAGTTGGTCTGCTATGGCATGATGACATTTACTTCAACAAGCATCCTCGCATTTCAGGAAGAAAAAATCTATGCATCTGCTTGTTTAGTCATTTTTTTAGCTATAATTTACTTCATTTAGTATAAAAATAATGAAATTTTTTATCAGTTTTATCAACCTCACCATGATGTTAGCGAGGAGATTTTTAAGGTTGTGCAGTCCTGTTTAGCGGAGTTAGAATCAAAGGTTTTAAATTCCTCTTGATCTCAAGTATATTTGGTGTTTTCTAATGTGGTGAAATTTTTCGCTTTTGCTTATTATGGCTACTTACTTGGTTGATCAATTTTGAATTTTCCAGAAAATAATCGACAAACTATTAGGTTTCTAGTTTTCTATTTGAATAACTGGTTGGGATTCTTCAGAAACTAATTGACTAGCATCATGTTGTTGCTTCGGCTTACTGTTTTTCAGGCTTTTAAGCTTTCTTGAACTTCTGTTTTGTTTTTTGTTGCCTATGGTCATTTAAACCTGGGTAACAAATCTTTATACTTCCTGTGGCATGCTTCTAATATTTTAAACAGTTCTTTTTTTTTTAAATGTAATTACCCTTATAAGAGCTCAGGTTTCCCCTTCTGTTCTTCATGGTTGGGCTGCTGTTGTACACGTGCTATATCTATTATCAATAGTTGAGTTGCTTAAGCGTCCTGGCACTTGCACATTACCTTTCTGAGCACGTGTAGCCCAGCCTCCTAGGGGTTGATTATATAAAAAGAACCTCAGATATCTCGAAAGCAAACTCGTGTTTTGTTCTAATTTTCAGGATATTCAAAAATAAAATAGAAATTATATTAAAATAATATTTTTTTTTAACATTAATACATTCAAATAATCTAAAAATACTAAAAAAAATAATTTAAAAGAAAAAATTCAAGTTTTAACCAAATTCAGGTTACAATTCCAAACAGAGATGATCTAGCCTTTTTTTTTTTTCAAGTTTTCTTTGTTTTAGCAAAAAATTATAACTTTATCATTAAACAATTTTTTGAATCAATCTTATACTGGAACCTAAAAAAATTAACGGCTTGGATCTATTCTTAAAACTTTTCATCTATATTTCCATCTCAACAATATATATATATATATATTTTTTTTTTTACACAAACACACACACACAAATGATAAAGTTTTATACGAGTTATTCTAACAGAAATCTGTAGAGTTAAAATATCATGATGATAATAAAACTAATACAAAAAACAGTTTTAGGTGTAAAATTGAAACTACCCAATAGTTTGGAGGTATATTTGAGATTTACCCTAAATTTAATATCCTCCCTCACATGATGGATGAACTCCAGAAAACCCAGGCCAAAACCTTATTTCCACATGAAAACAATCTTGAAAACCATAAATAATAAGAACAAGAGTGCATGTCATAAATCAGGAAGCATCACATTAGTGCTAATATGTTACAGGTGCCAATGAATAGGGGTGGTCATTACCCATGCAGACATCTAGATTCACCACCCGACCACCACCTTATGCATGCTGTTGAAAATAATGATGATGATAAGTGGTGCTATTCATAAACTGGGAAAATGCTGCATCGGCCGCTTACGTTTGAGCGAACTTATAAATGCTAGAATCAACAGAGATGAAGCATCGGAGCAAGTACTGGAAGCAACTAATTTAGAGGCAACGTCAAACGACACCAGCAACAGCACCCAACCAACGCCTGGTGCAATGGAGCAGCAACCAAAGACTTGGGGATGCTTCTGGACCATCTCATCACAAAAATGTGACGACATTTTGCTCAATTACATCAAGCCCACCCATTTCCCTTTACGTTGGAATTCTGCCCTCTAGAGTCAGATGACGAACTTGGAAAAACGTAACTGGATCTCTTCTTCTTGTAAGTATTCCATGTAAATATTTGCCTGTTCCAACCACTTCCCCCAACACCTTGTTCAGATTTTTCTAAAACCTGATAGTCTATTTTTTCAGTGACTGCCTCATCAGACTGGGGTCTTTTCGGGGCTGAAGCATAGGTATCCTCACTTGTGCCCTCACTTGCCGCAGGCATGTTATCATTCCTCATTTCCAGAACCTTTTTCTCCGTTCCTGCACTATTATTGGCAGTATCATTAACTTCAGGCCGAGTATGTTCTTGTTTCTTTCCTTTACTTGATAATTTGGAGATGTCTTGTCCATTTTCAACAGCCTTCATCCACTGTAAATCACTTAACGTGTCACCATATGTCACCTCCTTTCTTCTCCGCTTTCCCAAGACACCAGTACTATTCTGCTCAAAACCTTTGGCCTTATCTTCCTTGCCATCAGGTGCTTGATATGCCCATTCAGGTACCTCATGCTCTTCCATGAGTCGAGATCTGTAATCCTCCTGTTTTCTTCTTTCCTTGTCCATCTCCTCAAAAATCCGGAACTCTTCTTGAGAACGGGCTGCAAGGCGGTTGATCTCTCTCTCACTTGGCACATCTGTTCCAAGTGAGCTAGTTCCTCTACGCATGATGTCCTGTAACATTTCTCTTCTGTCCTGAGCTGCACAAGCAAAGACATGCCACATTAATGCATTGCTTAATCCATACCCAAAAAAAAATGAAAAAGGCATGGCAGAAATCTAGTCCAACCCTTGACGATTCCAAGTCTGAATTTATAAGAAGATTTCTGTTGAAAAGAAAAGGATGCAAGTGACCAATTCCATTATCGTTGGAGGATAACTTAACATTGGAATTGGAAAGATGAGTAGACCAAAGGTCCCTATGATACAGTCCATCAATATCTGAAATCATGACTGTCAAACAGCTAAAGAATATAGAAACACGTCAGCCAACATACAGAATCGATGCTTTATCCTATTCAGTAGTCACAGGAGGTCTGAGAGATGTCCCGACCAGTGTGCTCATCCCTTCTCATTTGCTCTATTATCATTATCATTAGTGATTTTCATGCATGTGTAAACATGTTTGATGCTACAATTTTTTAGATGAAATCAATGATGACAAGTCTATAAAAAATACCAAAGCATATATGATCCACAGTTGTCAGAGCAAAAAATTATGAAAATTACACCGCAGACTGCAGCAGTAACTTCTTGCCAGTAAGAAAGTACATGCCCCAAGTTGGAGCGATAGCAAACAAAAGTATAACAAAACATTGCCTCCTTTACTATATGGATACTTTGTAGCTAAATGCATGGAATCCAGATGGATATACCTGTGGATGTAGTATTAAAAAGTCCAGCCTGGATGACCTTGGCATCAATACCCTTCTTCTGTTTTGCACGCTCCAAGATTACCTCTTCAACTGATCCAACACTAACCAAAACAAAAACCCTGACTTCCTTCTTTTGTCCAATACGATGTGCACGATCCTCTGCTTGCTGGTCCATTTGGGGGTTCCAGTCACTATCAAAAATTATCACAGTATCTGCTGTCTGTAAATTCAAACCAAGACCTCCAGCACGAGTGCTCAAAAGGAACATGAAGTAAGGAGAGTCTGGAGCATTGAATTTCTTTAGTAAAGTTCCTCTTTCCTCAGTTTTTGTTGAGCCATCAAGTCTAAGATACTTGTAATCATGAAGTTGCAAGTAAATTTCTAGAATATCCATAAGACGAGTCATTTGTGAAAAAAGCAGGACTCTATGATCAGTTGCATGAAGTTTTGGGAGTAAGCGGTCAAGTAGCTCAAACTTCCCCGATGCTCTCATGATTTCATCCTTCCTCCACATATTATAGTCTCCAACAAAAAGATATGGGTGGTTGCAGCACTTCCTGAGCTGCATTGTAAGGTTCTGTAGACTCTTTGATTTTCCCGATCCTGTAAATTGATCTTTTCTCATTAAGTTTCAAGTTTTTGCACTTTTAGTGAGTATTTTCACAAGATTGATAAATAACCCTACGCATTCAATCATGAGGTCATACACAAAGCAAAAACAACAATCGTTACATTTAATATAGAGAGAAAAGAGCAAGTATAGCAGGTAGATATATATAGGAAAAAACGACACTATAGTCCTCTATAGAAAGTGGTAGATGATTGGTGCTAACAAATGCACAAGTGGTCAAGCTATTTAAAAGAAAAATTCAGTGGTAGCTAATGAATATTTCAAATGAGTACAATCAGATAGATGAAAAAAAGGGAAGGGAAGCGAGGGGGTAGGAGGAGCCATAAAACAGCAGCTTTCCAAAAGCAGGAAACATATATCCCAGGAAATGTCATACAATGAAAGCAGACAATGACAAAAATTCAAAGCACCTGCAAATAAAGACTGTTAAAAAACAAAGGAAAAATGAAGACATATTGGAAGTAGGAGCAGAAACAACAAACCATTTTGCAGCCCAACCCTGCCCATCTCTGTAACTTGTTGGTAATATACTTTCTGCCATGCTGACAAATCACATTTTAGTATAACCTGAGATTTCCCAGGAAGATATTTCTCCACCTCATCTTTTTTCCTCCTCAAAATGAACGGCCTTATAACCTTAGAATCATGCAAATGAATCAGGGTAAAGATTCAGGAAGATTTCAGAAAAAAATGAAATTTCAAGGACACCTACATTATGCAAACGACGAATGATCAATAGCTGTTCTTCATCGGTAAGGGACACTTCACCCCGATCAGCAAAGGGAGCATTAAACCACTCTTCAAATTTGTCCTCAGAATTAAAAATATGTGGGAGGAGAAAATTAAGCAAGGACCAAAGTTCCTGCAAGCTGTTCTGTATTGGAGTCCCAGTCAATAGAAGTCTGCGCTTAAGCTGATAGCTGCATGCAGGTTAAAATTCACTTAGAAAAGCCTTTGAAGTGTCTTATATAACCATGTCCAAAGTACTATTTGATTCCATGAAAACCGAGGACATAACAAATCTTTACAACTTTTAAACAGTATACAGCAACCACCTCAGTACACATTGCAAAGTATCATGCTGGTGCACCAGATAATCATGATTTGATCTTATCAGGTGAAAAGGATGATAAAAGTACTGTTCTTTTACTTTCATGAAAAAGAACTTCACTGTGTAGCAACAGAAAAGGAATAATCCAAATAAGTATCCTAATGTTGCCTGCTGATCCAAATCAGTGGAGACAAAAAATGTCGGAAAGAAATGAACATAAAATGAGATTCAGCTAAGAAATTAAAAGACCAAAAATAGAGTTCATGGAGACAAAAAATGAGACAGGAAAGTACACATGGAGCACGATACCCTGCAATATTCAGCCAAGCGATTAAAAGACCAAAAATAGAGTTCATGGAGACAAAAATTGAGAGAGGAAGGTACACATGTAGCACAATACCCTGCAATAGTCTTTGCCAGAGCACACTCATGATTCTTTAATCGATGCCCTTCATCAACAATCATGTATTGCCAGTGAATTTTTTTCAAAAAAGCTTTATCTCTCATGATTAGATCATAATGTGTGATCAACACCTGAAAGTTCCCCTCTCTTGATAACTGTTCCCTTATGGCCTTTCTCTCTTCAAGACGTCCATCATAAAGAAAAGCTTTAATCCTGGACAGAGAAGCAAATACATGAGCAATTTCAAATCAAATGCTACTTGAGCATGCGTACTCGCACACACAAGCACCCTGAGAAAGAAACCCTGAAATTAAATGTATTTGCATACTCATTCTCCTCAATCCACGTCGAGAATTCATTGATCCAATTTGGCAGCACAGCCTTTGGAGCAACTATCAAGTGTGGCCCACAGATACCCTTTGTCTCCTTAAGATATGCTATTAACGAAATTGTTTGTATTGTTTTCCCCAATCCCATCTCGTCAGCTAAAATTCCATTTAAATTGTTGTTGAACAAAGACAGCATCCATTGAAGTCCTTCTAACTGGTATGGTCTTAATTGTCCACCTTTAAGTATTGATGGCTGCTCAGTTACCTGCATTACAATGTAAAATTAGTTAGATTCTCTGATTAAGAGTAGTATGAACAACAAAAGTTGCATGGAATCGCAATAACCATTCCGCAACCAGAAAGATTTACATAAGTTAAACAGCACCAAGAATCACTGCTCAATATAAGCCACATTGGAGATCATGCAGAAATGGGAAAATATACTGTCTATTTGGACTTGCATTCTATTTTGGCAGTTCAAGAATTTTTCTTTCTATAAATCCCAAAAAGAGTTCAGCAAGGTTGACGCTTCACATGGTCTCATATGCTGAATACTTGGTTAAATGATTTTGTTATTTAGAGTCTTATTCTATGGATGATGGGTGAGCAGAAACAAAATATTTCCAGTATCAAAGAAAAACAGGTGTAACTGGCAGTTTAGTTAAGATTACAATCTAATAGGAACTTTCAGTGGTTTTTTTTTTTTCCCCTTTGATTCTAAGTTGATCAGCAGCTTCGTTAGAATTTTCTGATTCAGGAATCCAAATTCTAGAAAGACAAAGAGGCTAAGGATATAAGCACCAACAATAGTGGAATCCTGACACTAAGTTTATTGGGAGAAATGAAATCGCATTTTTATCTTCATCTCCTCTAATCTCCATGAAAAATAAGAAGAACAGGAGGGGATATGCAATATCTGATTCATTGCTTATCTTCATCTCCCTCCAATCTCCATTAAAAATAAGAGAAAAAAATATTTATCCATATTAATCTAGAAAAACTTGAAAAAACCAGGAATGTCTATACTAAAAAAGCCAACAAGTGTGTAACTAGCAGGAATGACACTGACAACTTGGTCAAAATCTGCTTGTGGCAGGAACAAACAGGACAATTTATTAGAGGTGAGAGGGTTAACTCCCTTTATATAGTCCAAGGCATGATGAACCTCCCAAAGAACAAAAAATAAAAAAACTTCCTAAGAAAACAAGTTTCACTTGAGCAGACATTTTTTGTTTTCCAGTTTTCCAGAAAATTGGAGAGCTATAAAATCTAGTTTCAAACATAAAGGTTCACCTCTAGCTAATAAGCACGTTTTGTAGCAGTTTTTATTTTTCTTTTTGGAAATTATTAACTTTCCACAGGTAAGCACAACCAAGTGTTATGGTTTGCAACTAGATGCAAACTTGCCTAATGTGATATCATTCCTCTAACTTCTCTTGTTTTCTAAGGTTTGTTGTCTCTTCCTCCTCTCTCTCTCTCTCTCTCTCTCTCCAAATTCTGATGCTAAACTTACCAAGTATTTTTCATGGCAGACGCCCTCCAAATTCCTCCTTTACTGCTCTAATCACCTCCAAACTTATCCCATCATCACTCCAACATGAAAGCCATATTATTCCGACTCTTTGTACATTAATTAAGCTCTTAAATGAAACCCCAAAACTCGATATTTAGCTGCTTTCAAAAGAAAGCCTTCATTAATCTCTTCCAATCAACCTTTAGCCACCAGACATAATTTCAGCAACTGACAACAATTTCCATGTGCCACATCAATTCATAGCTCCTAAATCCCCAGTTCAACAACCACAACCTGTTACAAAATGAAGCAGGGAAAATTCCAATAACCTGCCCAACATCTGCAGCATAGGACCCGCACTATCTTCACGCCCTCAAACCAGAAAACAGTTAGCTTTTGATGCTGAAACCAGCCAATTAACGGTGCTTTCATCTATTGACCATATTATCTATACACCAAAAGAAATAACAAACTAAAGCAGTCCATGGAAAAAAACTATCTATCCATCTCAAATAAATGTGGGAAGGGCGATACTGAAGACCATACTCACTCAAGCAAGATGAACATAATCTTTTGCATGAGACAGCCTCCAATTCCATGTGCTTGGATTCAAAAGGCAAGACTGGTGGCCAAACACAGCTTAGGGTAATTGCTATAAGGAACTGGTAAATAGACAGTTTGATACTTGAGAATTCACTTGCAAGCACCAACTAACTCTAATCTAGTCATTCCCAGAAGTGTATGGAAATCTAAACACCATGCCAACTAGCTTACACATTGCAGGAGAAACACAAAACGAATGAAATTTAAACCATGGAAATCAAATACAAGATCTGCATAGGAAAATCCAGAGATAAAATGACACAGAGAATAAAGATTTACTATTTACCTTCTCCTGAATTGAATGAATGGCTGAGTTATACTGCCGCTGGCCTTCAAGCAAATCACCACTATCATCATTAATATCAGAATCAATGATTTCATCTTCCTCGGGACATGTATCAAGTGGACTTTCATTCCTTGAAGCATCCAACTCAGGCGAATCAGCTTCTAAGTCTTTTAAAGGTTCAATACCATCAGAATGTTTTGCATCTTTTTGGCGCTGGACTGCAGCTCCCAAGTTAACAAGTAGTTTATTTGTTTCTTCAAGAAGCATTGTAAGTCGTTCATTCTTGCTCTCCTTTACCATTCTCATATAAGCTTCTTGATCATCAGCCTTCAGGGCTTGGAGCCTCAGTTTCTCTGCCCGAGTAGCCCGCTGCCTCTGCCTTCCATGCCATGCCTGTCAGAATATGATAACATTAAGTGTATTCACTAATCATATGCAATACTAAGAAAAGTAGTAATCAGTCGAACTGATAAACAACCAACAGATCTCATCTTCCTGATTGCAGAAGATAAAAAATGAAAGAGTTTCATAGGCTAAAGAGTTTCGTGGACTAGTTTCTTTCTAACATTCTGTAACTAGTCGCAAGACACAGATCCATCACTGAACTCAATTTAGCTGTACAGAAAAATTTCAACAGCAAACAAGACTTAATGTCATATTAATATCACCTAACAATGCTTTGAAGCTTTACATCTAAACTTTTCTTTTCCTCTTTTCCTTTTCCTATGGAAATAACATCCAATCCCCTCTCTCTCTTTAACTATATGCTTCTTATACACTTAAACTCCATCGTTATCGCTTCAAATAATCATACAAATTCCATATAAAAAAAGGTTTTGAAATCCCTCATCCATTCAAACGTCTACGCTACTCAGATTCATATTAGCAGACTACATGATGTAGCAAGATTGATAGACAGTAGAAAACCTGAATCCCATCATTCCTTTGCTTCCTCCTTTTAAGAGTAGCTTGAACTTGCAATTGGAACTCTCGGACTGCATTGAGTATTTCTGCAAAAAATTTTCTTTTTCTAGTCTCCACATGGTTCCTTTCTTCTTCTTCCAACCTTGAAAGCCTCTGCAATAGAGATTTTCACAAATCATCAGAGCATACAACAGAAAACAATACATTTGACAGCAAACAAATTTTGTTTTCCTAGTTCACCAATTGAATTGTAAATCTTAATATCCAAAACTCATATATTTCATCTCAACTTACTATCTTCTTCTGTAAAGAAAATTACATTTAGAGAGAGATAAAAGATACTTTAGTTGACAGCATATTTCAACAATCAGCCGCTCAGATTGTATATAGTACCAGTATTGAAGGGTCAGAACCTAGGTCCACACCATCAGGTTGTAGATTTCAACTTGGTTAGTGAGAGAGAAGTGGGGCGCACTAACAGATGTTATATGCCATCTAGAATGCACAGATTCCAAAATCCCCAGATTTGGAATATCAGAAAAGTTTCACAAAAAGAAAGAAAATGAACATGAGAAGAAATAACCTCAGCATCTCGTTTCTTCCGGAATTGATCATCAGCTTCCATGGCAAAAGCATCTCCTATACCATATAAAGGACGAGGCAATCTCATAATACCCCAGTCAAAGAGTTGCTTGTCAGGAAACGTACAATTCATACGAAGCCAGTACTCTGAACTCACTTCAGATCGAACTTTGCTCTGCAACCCTGCTAGCTGCCAGAAAAAAGGTCCTTGCCCACAAGGACAAAACAGGCGTCATCCCTCAATTTCCAAATAAAACAATGAAAAGAACCCATTTATCACCATGAATCCAAAAGCCCCTTTAGCAACATATCTAAGGAAAAAAAACTAGAAGATTCTACAATGAAAACAGTCAGCCAGCATAAATCTAATTGGGCTAAATTTAGCATTCCTTCACTGATTCTAAAATCCTTTAGGATATCAAAACCAAAAGATCAGCAATGAAGCTTTTCCTAAAATCTAATGGGGGAAAGCAGATCTATTCTAGTTATAGATATTCAGTGGCTTCACCACCCAAGCAGACAAGTTTCTTGGACAAGCATCAATCATGGTGTTAGAACAAGCAAAGTTTGCCTTACCTTCAATTTAGATTGAAGCTTTTACTTTATCAAGTATAAATACAAAAGCATGCACAAACTTCATATAGATTTTCATACCAAATTTTAACAAATCAAACTCACCTTTAGTCCATGAAGTTCAAGTAAGCACTTCATCTGCAGGTCTTCACCTCTGGTTGAAGAAAGTTCTGATCCAAAACATAAAATGCATTAATATCCTTCCCCAGGATTAATCTATAAGGACCCAATCAACAAATAGGGTAAGTACACAGTCACTATTATTAACAAGTCACCAAAGTAATTACCAACGACAAAAGACATTAGGCTCAAATATCAGCAGGCATTGCAGCCAAGGTCTGTGAAAGAGGCATCTTAAACAAGCACCAACAACAATCCAAATCATGGGAACAAACAAGCGAACTAAATTAAAATTCCCACATAAAGCATTTCATGAGTGAGACAGTACAATGTGACATCCTGAGAGGTAAAGATTATGTGAAAGAGGTAGCAACCTTCAAGCTCATTTATGCGATGCAGAATACGGCTTTGATATCGATTTTCCCTCAATTCTGCAAGAGCAAAACCAGACATGCAATTTGGCCTTTGCTTTGAAAGTGCATCCTCAAATTCAGTCATCAAATCACCTCTGATGGAAATCCCAGGATTACCCTGCTGTGTTATGTTAAATCCACATTCCAAAAGCTATATCAGAAAAAACAAATTAACACATAAATTGCAGACTTCAATAGCAATATCAACTTAAAACAGCAAGAGAAATTAACAGGAAAATCTCCATTGCAAGGACATTGATGTCTTGTTTCTCAATGTAAGAGATTGGTGTAAACTCTACAATACAAAGACCATCAGCAAATAAGGAGCGGAAACAATCATTATTCAATTTGACCTGCCTTATAGGAAAGGGGAAAAAAAAGTAAAACACAAGGAAAAACAGAGAGAATTTATCTAACTAAACCAAAACTGCTCCGCATGTTATTCTTTAAACAAGGTAACACAACAATGAGACCATTATAGACGAGAAAGAGAAGCCAAAGAACTTTCCAACAATGGATGTGTATATGCTTAACATATCCTGTCAGTTTAGATAGTCAATTAAAGGACAGTAAACATACATATCTAGTCCAAAGATTAACAATGAGAAAACAAATCGTAGCCATTAACCGCGAAGAAACCTAACCCTTAAAATCCTCTTAACTGCATAACTTAATTGACACTATCACAATCTTGTGGTTCAAGAGGAATACAATACTAATTCAAAAATCCATGAAATTTTCACACGTGCACCACGCAAGACAAAGATAACAAGAAACAATTCCAGACGCGCAGAGAAGAAAACACAAAAATTACAGCACCCGCAATCCCCCACCAACCCTAACCTCGAAATTCTCCTCTTAAACAAAATACCCTAAAACCAAACTCTAAAATCCCCCTTCAGAAACCCCAAATTTCCAAACTTTTGACAGAAATTAACAAAAGGGTATCCCAATTGCCCCAGGAAGCACCCAAATTCACAAAATTAAACAAATCCCATGACCCAAGACCCCAGAAAATCAAAAGGGCATCTCAAAAACACGTACCCATCGGCTTTCATCTTGGGTCCCACCGTCAAAATCAGCGTTACCGTCATCTGAATAGATTGAAGAGACGGTTTCGAAGAGATCAGGAGGGAGAGGGAGATCGCGAGAGACAAAATTGAGGGCAGAGATCAGAGAATTTGTCTTCTGAACATGGTCTTCTAGCGTGGAGGAGGTGGAGGCGGCTGGAGAGTCTTGTTGACGGTGTTGCTCAAGCTGAGGGACCATGGCGATTGGCGGGAACGATTTTAACGGTCCTTTGTTTTTATTTTTTAACGGTTTGTTTTTCAATTATCGCTGCTGTGCCTGTGTTTTGTGTTTAAGAAGGGGCGCAAACACACGCTTTACTCGCTCACTCACTAATTTGGCAAAGACCACTCTTCTTTGTTTTCTGTCTTCAGCGTTTTCTCTTGCTCCTCTCTTTTTGGGGGAGAGTAGGAGGACCGAGTTACGCTTGGGGTTTACTGCTAGTGGTACTATTTCCCTTCTTTTATATTGTTCTGACCAAACACGCCTCTAAATTTTTGTGACATTACAAGAATGCCCTTATGAACTTATTTATATTGCTAATATGCCTCTGTGCATGCTTGTCTGATGTGAGCGGTACGCTTGGGGTTTTACCGCTGCTGCTGAGTGCCTCTTACAAGATTTTTAAAGTTTTATTTATTTGTAAATATATTAAAATATTAAAAAAAAATTATATCTAACATTAATTTATTAAAATAATTTTAAAATAAAAAAATCTAACCGCAATATGTATATCGTATTTTAAATTACTGTTAAAAATTAAAAACATTATTTTTATTATTTTTTATTTAATCATGATGTAAAAAGTGAATCACATAATATAGACAAACAAAATAATCCTCGCTTCCCCTATTTTCCTGGTCTCTAATTTATTAACCAAATATATTTTCTTTATCTAGTGCATGAATTGTATGGGAGGGGATTGGGAGCTCGATGCTCCCTGTTCTCTTTTTTTAAAAAAAAAATTGTTTTATAAATACAAATAAGATAATTACCTAATTATATATATATATAAAGCAATCTATGATATGAAACTTGAAAGGCGTATAATTTAGAGAAAATATTTAAATTTTAAAGATAAAAAAAAAACTTAAAGTTCAGTTGAGATTCGTGCACTTCTTTCTTAAAAAAATTCTTAAATTCAAAGCTGTGTTTTATAATAAAAAAATAAAAGCACTTGTTAGATATACGAGCATGAGATGTGGTTTTGGCTGCGATGCTGTGGTGTTGCGGACCACATCGACAGTGTTGTGACCTGGTGATAAATATCTTCTTAGCTGTTAAGGTTCACAACTTGGCATAGGAATGTCGCTTGGTCCGTTACTTACGCATGAGAGCTTAGCGAGTAACTAGATGGGTTTAACCGATTGATTTTTAATATAACGTGAAAAAACAAAGTTCAAGCAATGTTAGTGTGCGTTAAAAATATAAAAATCTGATGACTCAAGTTAAATACCCTACTAGATAAAATAAGACAATTTAATTTAATTATTTCACAGTTGAAAAACAACAATAGTAAATGCACTAATCTACAGAGAAAAGGTGTTAATGATTTCATGTAGAAAACAAACGCTTGACATGAGGTAGAAAAACACGAAGTTGAATTCCACAGTAAACCGATGATAAAAGACACGATCGATTAAAAAAAAATCTCAGTTGAGCTATCATTAAAAATCCATGATCGGGATGGTGAAGCTGAATTAACTCCAAAGAAAAAAAAAATTTTTTAAAAAAATTATTTNAAAAATAAATTTTTATTTTTAATAAATCAAATATTAAATAATTAAATTAAAAAAACTTAAAAAAAAACATTAATAACAGTCCGGGTTTATACTTCATACTAGTGACATAAGCCATGAGACCAGACATTACATAAAAAAAATCAAGAAGCAACAATTCTCAACTAAAAAAATATTAAATGGTGAAATTAAAAAAAAATATGAAGAAAAAAATAAAGATAATAAAAATAAAATTTGATGTTAAAATAAAATGAAATAAAATGATGCAAAGATGCTGAGTTAATTCGAGTTGGCATAATAAATTTATAATTCAGATTATAAAGACAAATCACCATAATAAAAAATCAACCGAAAAAATAAAGATATTTATTTCTTAACAAAGCCAACGTCAAATGGTAAGATTTTAAAAGAAAATGATGGGAAAAAAAACCAAGAAAGAAAAGATCAACGCCAAGTTAACATTGATCAAGATCATAAAACCAAAACATACAGGAAAATAACAAAGATTAATTCACAACTAGTAGTGTTGAAGAATAAAATTAAAAAAATAAAACTAATTTTTAAAGAAAAAGAAAACAAAGCCATTAAAAAGGAGGGCGATAATTAAATTTGATATAAAAATAAAATAACAAGATATAAAATTAAAAAAAATAAATTTAATTAGAAGAGTGTATTTAAAAAAATAACAATAAAAATAATAAGGATTAATTTTATCATGAAAATCAAATGGGACGAAAACCAAGAGAATAAATAAAAAAATGAAAAACAAAGAAAAATCAATAAAAGAACAAGGACCACAATCAAAATCAAAGAATGTAGGAGGATAAGTTTGAACTTTAGCCAGATTATAAGAGACAAAGGAGGGGAGGAAAAAATCTCAACGAGCGATAAACCAGCAATAATCCCAGTATACGCGCTGTTTCAATGCCTTCACTCTCCGTCTCGAATGACATGGTGGTTGGCTTTTTTAGTTATTAGAAGGCGTCCCCTGAAAATCATTGACATCTTTTATACACACCATCAATTTTATTGTTTTAGAATTATTTTTATTTGTAAAAATGAATTGGTTGCCTCTTAAACCATAAACTAAAGCAGATAAAAAATTCTTTGAACTAAAACCTAAAAGAATTTGACTCCAAAATAAATTTTAAAATTTTATTGCACTGTTAAAAGAGTAAAAGCCCTTTAACTCGATTTTTTTATTTTTTAACCAGGGATATGCATCATGCCATGCATTCAAAGTGTGAAAGGAATGGTTTGTCTTCATTCAAAATGCCAATGCCATACAACGACGGTATACCTACCATTAAAACCAAGTTTAATGAGTTTTTTTTTTCAAGAATAAAATAGTAATTAAATTGTGTGAATCCGCAATGAAATGTGATTTTTTTTTTAACCAGGCATGCACATCATACCATGCATTCAAAGGGTGAGAGGACTAGTTTGTCTCCAATCAAAATGCCAACGGCATACAAAGAAGATATACCTACCATTAAAACCAAGTTTAACGAGTGTTTTTTAAAGAATAAAATGGTAATTATACCGCTTGAATCCGCGGTGAAATGCGAGTACATACATGGTAGAATGTGAAATCCTTTCAGTATTTTTTTTATATATAATTTTGAAGTAATGGTAGATGATCTCTCACCTGTATAATTGTAATAATCTAACAACAAATACCATCACGAGTGTGTTTTTGTCATTAAAGGGGCACTGCTCCATGAACATCTGATAATTATTTACCAAGTTTACAAAAAATATATATATATGGAGTATGGGTTTTTTTTATTGTAGCATTAGATACGTATTATTATTATGTATTATGGATTGTTATAATAAAATTAATATATTTTTTCTCTGGTGAAAAAAAATGAAAATCTTAGTATCAGTAGTAATTTTATATTTTCCACGGGCTCATTAGCCATCAAATAATTATTAGACATATTATTTTAAAAAAATAAAAAAAATGACTTATTTGCTTTCAAGATAAAAATATATATAATTATAGACCAAAGGATTTTTTTTTTTTACTATAATATAGTGAAAAAACATTTTTGTCCCTGGAAAAAGAACAAAAAACCAAGGCATGCGCTTAAGGGATTTTTTTTCCCCTCCACGTAGTGTGTGTGTGTTTTTTTTAAATAATTTCCCAACTAGTAAAAAATACTCTCGTCCTCTTACTTTGGAGAATTATTTTTTTCTTAAAAAAAGCTATTAAAAAGTGCTTATTGCGTGCCAATAAGTGACCAGCTTTTATACCATTTAAGTAATAGGTAAAATGCTTTATAATGACCAGATATATTATTTTATTGTGTATTGAAAGTGTCGTCATATTTTCTTTAACTTAATATAGCGCGTGATAGTAAATGATTGGAAATTTATTATTGGTAATAATTTTTTTTTACTTGAAAAGGTATGTGTTTATATATTTCAATTTCAGTTCTTAATTTTTTTATTTTTTTTATTTTCATTGTTAATCTATTTATAAAATTTTTATTTGTTTTAAATTTAGAATTACAATTTATAATGTATTATTTTTTCTAATTCAATCCCTATTCTTTTGATTTCTATTTTTTTTACCTTTTTGTTTGGTTTTCAATTTCATCATTCAATCAGAATTTATGTTGTATTATTTTGTTTAATTTGACCCTCATTCTCTTAATTTGTTTTTTATTTTATTAAAGTTATTATTCTTTTCAATTTAACCCTCCAGTTGAAAATTCTTGGTTTCTCTCTGATTTATTCATTGTTTTGATTTTCACCCTCATGTAATTGATTTTTTTTATTTGTATATATATATATATTAGATTATTTCATGTAATTGATTTTTTTTATTTGTATATATATATATTAGATTATTTTATGTAATTGATTTTTTTTAATTTTATACTTCAGCATTTGAGTTGATAGTAATTGGGCTTCATGGTATTTTTTTCAATTATATTGCTTTTGATTTGATATCCCGGATCACAAGTTTAGAAAGTTAATGCAATACGACATCCTTTACTTTTGCTTATTTTCTTTTCGGATTTTATCATTCTACATTATTTTTCTATAAAAAAAAATTGTTATGTTATTATCTTCAATTCCTTTTCCATCAGTATATCTTAATCTCATGACTTAGACCATGAGTTTTGCGGAACTTTTTGAATAAAAATTTATCTTTAAAAAAATGTTTTGTCCATGTTTAATTTTTTTAATATAGTATTCTGACTCATTTATAATTTTTTATGCAAATGAACTTTATTTTCAAAAAAAGTAGATAATATTTCTAAAATGTTCAATTTTATATAATATTTTATTTTATTTTATTCAACCAATTTTATTTGTGTTTATATTTTTATTATTTCTATTTATTTTAATAGATAAATTAAATAAACATAATCAAGTAAATATCTTATTTTGCAGGGCTAAATATCTTAATTTACATATATCTCTTAAATTTTCTAGTTTATCTTTTAGTTATTGTTAATAATTTTTTTATTTGCATAGATTATTATTAATTTATTTAATTTAATTCTTACATAAGTTTTTTAAATTTAATTTTTATTCTTTAATGTAAAAAACACATCAAAATAATTGACATATCTAATTGTTTTTAGAACAAATACATGACATTGGCAGAACACTATTTAACATGTGTTGAGCCTTCGTGTGCATAAAATGAACTTTTTTTTTCTTTTTATTATTATTATATTCACGGTTTAGAACTCGTGGCTGTGTTTTAATTAAAACATAGTTTATAGTCCTTTGATAAAAAAAAATCAATTTATTATACGTAGATTCCAAATAATTTTTACGGTTGAAACACAGTTAATAAAAAACAGAAAAATACTACTTTTTATTCACTGTTTACATTAATTATATTATTTATATTATTCAGTGCAATTCAATACACTGTTCACAGTGAATTATACTGTTCACACAGGTTTTTTTTAGTATTCATTTAATTTTATTAATATTTTTTTAAATGTTAATTTTATTAATGTTCCAGTACATGTTAAATATACAAAATTATACCATAAGTCATTTATCTTAGTTTTGTTTTTATCATTCCTACTGAATTTTTCCTGTTGAGAATTCTAGGGTTATCTTTACGTACACTAATTCAAGATTCTTGGTAATTTTGTCACTTATTCTGACATGTAAATTTAAATCATAGTATTGCTTGTTAATCATCATTATTATATAGTTTGACAATACCGTTACGGATAAGCGAATCCGTTATCTTTTCTTTGCAATTTTATTTCTCTCTCCCTTTAAAGTTGGATTTTTTTTCCCAAATGGGGTAATTTTTATACTAAAATAAGATAATTTCAAATTTATTTACCAAACCTTTTTTTTTATTTCATATGGGAATTCGCCATCCAAGTAATTTTTCTCAATTAACCATAAATAAAATATCAAAAAGACAAACATCTCCTAGAATAATTAAAGAGATTGAAGATTATTATTTATTTTTGACAATTCAGGTTGTTGGTAGAATTGCTAGATGACAACAGTAGTGTAGTCAACTATAGGCAACAATAACAATGCTATAAAGAGGTTTCATCAACGCATAGCATGTAATTAGTAGCTGTAGCGATATCTCCCTTCCTTTTGTAGGGGAACGGGAAACGCCAGGGGAGACGACGGGCCAGCCCTGTTTTGATCTGAGGAGCCCGTCGGCTCATCCACTGATCGGTTGTCATTCATGTTGCTGGTAGAAATTAAAAAAACTGACATTAATGAATTGACCAATCCATCACCAAATTTTTTCAGAAAATATACTCGAAAGAAATTACAAATTTTGCAATGCAGCTTAAACCAGACTAAATAAAGAACATGAAGATCCTTTAATCTTCCAAGTTGCAGGCAACCAATTCCAGAATCTTCAAAAAATGTGCTTTTGGGAGCCTCAAAGGATCAAGAGCAAAATGGCCACCTGGCTGACTTCTGGTAACTTCAAAGCTGAACTCTATGCAGTGCTCGGTTGATTGGTTCTTGAAAATACTGAAGCGAGATGAAAATTGCTTCCTGATGAAAAGATACATGATTTAATCAGATCACATGTTTCAGTTGACAGATAGATATCTTGATACATAGACGAGAAGCCAGTCAAAGAGTAAACACCTCAGTTCGAATAGTCCGACTTCCTTGATGGGGGCATGTGTTCAGGTACGAATCAAATACCTCACGGACATTTTTACCCTTAAAGAAGAAGAAAAGCCAAAACCAGTATTCAATTAGGTAATTCTCAAACAAAAATACGCTGAATCAACCGTAGGTTAGCAACTAACAGCTTGGGCATGTTCCATCAAAGAGGTTTGAATCAAGTGTAAGCAGCATATATATTAGAAGTGTTGTGTCCCTCCACACACCCCAGAAAAAAAGAGAAGGAACAAAATGATAGCTTTTTCAACAATGGCAATGGATGCTTCAATAGAGCAACACCTTTAAGTTACTGTCTTCTTCAATACTCTCTTCCAATCCAGCAAGCCCGCCAAAAGCAATCAAGAGATGCCTAACGAATTGAACATAACATAAAATTATCTATGGATCATGATTAAATAAAACGCATAGAAGTTACTACTTTATACCAACATATGACAGAACTAAAACGAACATGCCTCAAGCAGATTACAATCCTCCAAAGGCGAAGGCACTGCATGCTTATCACTTGCCGAACTCTCAAAGTGAATTCACATTCTATTATTTTATTAAAAAGTCAATTGCCTTATGTTCAATATACAGGAATCCTTCAGTCAAAATCCCATATCACAACATAAATGCAGAGGTTGCTCTGAAAACAATTAAATGGGAGAATTCCAAGAACTTCTTGGAACCAAAGAGGAAGTCACATTATATTTATGCAACCCTCATATGCACCTGCATAGACTGTGCCATTTCATATTTTCTTATTGTATAAATATTTCTCCAAAAAAGGGGGAAAACACTGGTTAATTGACCTCAAAAAACTTCTGAATAGGACACGTGCATGTGCGCCAATCAGTACTTAAAGATTGCCTACAAAGGCATTCTGAGTTATCTGAAAATCTTTCAAAGCTGCTGCCTATACAAAAATCACAAATCAGCCTACTGTCTTGAGCACTTGAAACCAATGCCATCATACAATTCCGAGTGTTGGCCATTAAACATGTTAATTGATAGCAACATAACAGTCCAATCATTCCAGAAGACAAATAGTTTATTTGAGAATCACATCTCTTATTCTTTACTATTCAGCTTACCCTGTTTGATAACAGTAAATCTATTGGTTAGCAATGTTATCATGTTGCCATTTCTAATTTATACCAGGGGCATTTTTATTATCATATTGGAAAGAGAAAGGGAAAGGCTCTCCAATAGCAACAAGCTACACGCACATAGAACAGAGATCTCCTCGTCACTAGGAAGCAATCAACAGATAAAGTTAACCAGATGATAATGTAGAACAAGAGCATACCTGAATGCAGGTAAAGAAAGCTCTGATGAGTTAATAATGAGACCATGCTCTGAGGTACCAATCAAATGGTCATAGCCACCCTGTGATTGACATTATAGAAGTTGATAAAAGCCTTCAATTAATGGAAAAAATATTGTGCGGTCATATCAAAGGAACACAGAAAAATTTTTTAAATTATCACTACCTTGTATGGACAATCCTTGAATACTGAGCTGATATTAGAAGCATATCGCACTCTATACCCCCAATACAATCCTGCTTCCTCCCTCGGCTTCAATAATGAGACAACCTGGCGTGGTGAATCTAGATAAATGCAATATAAAATTGAGAACTGTAACAATGTTAATGTTAACAGCAAACCTATGCTTAAAATGGGTAAATGGTAAATCCTGGAATCATTATAAGAACGAAGAACCAAGAGAAAGAAAAAAAGATAGGATTCTCAATGAAATGGGCTTAATTATAGAAATAAAAAAGGATATCGTATCAACTGCAATTAATTTTATCTTTGATGCTCAAAATATCAGTCGAATAAATTAAAAATCATAAATAATTTCTCTACTCTTTTCTTCACAAAAATCCCTAAACAAGGACAAGAAAACTACTCAGCCAAGTTTCAAAACTTTATAGCAAAGGGAAAATGAGACAGAAATTCATTTACCGGAATCCAAATTGCGGTTGGTTCCCATAGCCACAGTTACTCTTATTCCAGGTTCAAGCACTTGATTTATGGAAACATTCTGCATGATTTGGCTCAAATGCATAAGATATGAAACTTACCATGCATTACTTGCCTATCTAGACTTCAAAAGGAAAGCATTAAAATAAGTATGAAATAAGATTAATGAATTAACCATAGACACCACAAAGAATCGAGCAAGGCATTGGAAAGAAAGAAAGGAATCATTCTTTCAGATAAGTTTGTGCTTTATCATGACACAACATCAAACAGACACTGAAAATAAAATCTACATGGAGAAAATGGAAACATCACACATAGAAACATAAGAAGGTACATTTAATGAAAGAAGGTAATGCTAGGTATTGAATGATGATATAAAAATAAATAGCCATAGGGGATTCATAATGTAGACCCTCGCTACTCATATTAGTTCTTAGAAACTGCAGTCAAGATGAAAAGTGATGAAAGATCAACTTTCTAGTAATAAAATCCTCTTCGAGCGAAATAGAGTTCCATTTTCAAATTAAAACAAAGCAAGAGCGTTAAAAAGTGCTCAATCATCCAGAAGTTGGCCACAAACTTTCTTATCAAGATCAAGTAACTTGATTATAATAGAAAGAAGATTGTTAACAAGAAACTATACAACTCTGAAAATGTGATTGATAGCAATCAATAGAATGCATTAGTTGTTGGTCCTTGACAAGTTTTTTGTTCGTTCCAAAAGATGAAAAAGCAGTGAAAGGCATGGATTAGCCTGCAGCATTAAACTTCAATGGAACATTACCTTACTTAATCCCACGTCAACTAGTGTTTCCCCAGAATTTGGAACCTTTTCATTTAGGGTGACACCTACAACGTTATTGCAACATGTGTCAAAAGCCGGCTCTAAACAGAGATTGTGAATATAAAAGTGCAGAGATAAAGTTAATACTTTTTTTTAGAAAATAATAATAATAGGAGATCAAACACAATTTGAATACAAAAATAAGGGAAACGAAGTATCAAATGGAAACCCTTGCAGATAATAGGAGGAGGAAAATGGGTAAAACTTACCTTCCCGGAATGGAGCCCACTCATGCTTGCGCAGATGGTGTGGAGCATCAAGCGGGGGCAACATTCCCTTTGACAACAGAAGAACAGTGGTACAGACAACATTAGTTGAGCAACCAACAAAGGAAGAACAATAGACGCATGAAACAAGCAGAATTCAATGATAGATTGGTCTCTCACTCACCACAAATCTTAAGTTGCAGTGCTTTGGGAAAAGAGCTTTTCTTAAATACTGTGGAGTCTCTAAATACCGCAAGATCCTTACGAAAAAAGCCGCACCACTCTCATTCTCGTCCGAATAATTGTCTGTCGTTAAAGTACGATCCTCTTTCTCGTAACTACTCTTATTATCAAACACCACCACCTGTTTATACAATAACTATCACTTGATTTTCCCAACAAGGAACCGATAATTATTAAGCATTTCTGTAGCGTAAGCATTGTTTCTCAGTTATTATACTTTATTATACCCTAATTTTATCAATAGTGAAAATAAAGATAGAAACCTCATCAATTCGAAAAATAGTCGCGGCACGAGCAATTTGACCGGCCAACTGGAAAATGAAAACAGAAAATCAAAGACGAAGACGACAACAGGAATAATAAAGATAACAGAATAAAAAACAACTGAATAACTGACTACTCGACGGTAATTTCTTTTAAAAATAGAAATACTAAATAGAGAGGGTGGAGTACTCGAGTGGCGAGTTCGAGAGATTGAGCGTTATTGATGATGGAACCAGAAATGGCTACGCTGACTGTAGGTATTTCCTTCGCTTTGATTACTTCTTTGTCACTCACATTTCTTTCTCTATTTTTCTTCTTCTTCTTCTTCTTGTGAGAATCGCCATTAGTGAGCTCGAGCTCGTTTTCTCCTCTGTCGTTTTCAACTCTCTCTGCGTCCGTTTCGGCTTCCGCTTTCTTCTGCTTCTTCCCCATTTTAGTTTCGTTGGGGTTTATAGAGGCGCGTTGGACAATGGTTTCCTAAGAGGTTGGGGCTCTTTTTACTTTCTTGTGGTTTTCTGGTTTGTTGAAAGCTAGTTTAACTACAGCGTGTTTGGGGAATTGGGGGTGGCAATTGCAAACTCTACACGAGGTGCTCAAACTTTTCACCTTTTAAATCATAAGCTTCAGGAATACTATTCTTAATTCTACCACTTCATAATTGTTTTTATTGATTTTTACTTTAAAATTTTTAAAAATCTCAATTAATGATTTTTGTTAAATAACTCCAAGAAAATTTATAATTAAGAGAGCAAAATAGTTTGAAAAAAAATTATATAAAATTAATATTACTTCAATAAAAGTTAATTGCAACTAAATTCTTAAATAATGATGAAATTAAAATAAAAAGAATCAAAATAAATAACTTATCAAATATATGTGATGTGCTAGAGATTATATAAAAAATATATTTAGGTTTCGTGTTATTCTATTAGAATAACACGGTGCATGCAATTTATATCTTCTTAAATAAAAATAATAATTTTAATTTATAAATTTATTTATTTTATATTTTTAGTTTTGATTAAAGAGACGAGAAAATAAAATTATTGAAATTCAGCAATAAGAAAAAAAAGTTATTATTTGTTCTATTTTTAGCCAGCATAATAGGTTTTCTTCGTAACAACAAGTTTTATAGTGGATGTTTTAGAGCTTAAATATTGCATGAAAAAATATATCTGAGTCTAGAAACTTGAAATTAAATTGATTTAATATTTTTTTTATTTTTAGATATTATTAGTTTTTTTTTATTAATTCACATAGTTTTTGATTAATTTGATTAGAGGCATGTATGAACCCTTTAGTTTACATTTAAGATTATTTTATATGAAAAAATACATAAAAAAATCTCTCTATATTTATTTATTTATTTTTATTTTTTTGTTAAAAAAAACTTCTAGCTTGGGCTGCAGAACGCGGTTTAAATGGCCAATCAATGCTATTTTCTGTATCTGAGTCGTCTTTTTTTAAAAAAAAACAAAATTTGCTGTATTGAAGCCTCGCTCTTTCGTTGAATGAGCAGGTTATTTTTAGGTGCTCCATTTCAAGGGAATTGTAATCTTAGCTGCTGTTTGGCTTTGCCATTTCAAGTTTTTCTGTTTTCTTTTTCTTAAAATATAATAAATTTCCTTTGCAAAAAATATAATTTCATTGGTACTAATGAAAGTACATTATCTTTACTATCTCTACAAGATTCAAATAAAGCAACAAAGTCTCGTATGATGCCACTGGAGGTTTACATGGTCCTTAACTTCAGGGCCCGTAGAATTAGTTATGATACGCGAAAGCTGGCCCGGACACCCACGTTAATCTAAAAAATAAAGCAACAAAGTTGAAAATTGAATACAAGCAAATAAAATAGACTCAATAACTAAAACAATAATTGTTGAAGTTTCGAGTAACATCTTGTTCATTCCAATTTAAGGATTCTATAAATAATTTTTTGAGTTTTTTTTCCTTTTATGTACAACAGAGAAAGAAAAAAAATTAAAAGAATTATTCTAAAAAAAATAAAATTTCAAGAGAGGAGCTAGAAAAAACAATTCTTTGTTGGACCCCTCCCCCCTCTATTTTCAATAATAGGATTTTTTTTATTTTTTTATAATTATAAAAGATATAAATTATACTATTATTTTTGATATTTCATTTATTGATATAATCACACCTTATAAAACACATCATGATCGTGTTTCTTTAAAGATTAATGTCATATTTTTAAATACATGGTAAATATTTTTTTTATAAATTAAAATTTAAAATTATTAATTTTATGATTAATTATGAAATAGAGGACTACTTCTTAATTTAATAATAATCCTTATTTTCCTGGTCTAGAGAGAGATGGGAACAACTTTGTCCAGCCTACCAAACACCTCTTTTGCTTTTAAAAAGGATATAGATGCAGCAAGGATGGAGTCATCTTTACACCACTTATCATGGAGCTGACAACCAGCCTCCATGGATAAAAAATAAGCACGATTGCAATCAGATACGAGGCCACTTTCCAACAAAACGAATCGATAACATTACCACTTGTAATCTTAACACACTTATAAATTTATTATTATGTACATCGCAAATTCTTGAACAAACTTGTCGATACTTTTTTTTTAAAAAAAAACCCTTAAAGATTGGTGCAAAAAACCAAAGAAAACCATGAAATCTAGATGATACAAATCTACATTTATAAGCATTCAGTAGTGTTTGGAACAATAATAAATATTATTTATTTAAAAATATGAATAGGAGAATAACAAACCTAAATTCATAGAAAGTCACCCTTTGCGCCCCTCTCAAATCACTTCCGCACACCGAGAATATGAGAAGTCACGTTCCGCTCACCGCTACTCCGTATTTTTCTCTCTGAAAAACAGGCACTGTCATAAGAGCAAATGGTAAAGAAGGCCGATTTTCCTTAAGGCCAACCTATCCACTTTTGTTAAGTCCCACCATGGATTTTACAACCGCAACTCAAAAGGCCTATAATATTCGCCTCTACTTTTAGTTACGTTTCGCCCAATCAAAAGAGAGCCTAATTGCAGTGTACATGACGGTGTCTTTTAAAACCGCCATGGCAACCTCAACATCCTCAGAAAACCACAACATCCGGCATTACTCCTTACGCCACAGTAGATCGGATCCATGTAGTCTACCCGAGTTAATTTGGGTCGAGACTTTGTTACTGTAAATTTATTCCCAGTAAGTCATGAGACCAGCACGCTAGTCTGTTGCACACCAGCTACAAGCCGAGAACCAGCAATCTTGCTGAACATATTATCTTTATGCATATATCCATCTGAAGGGAAACAGCGTATAGATGGAGACTATAGCTCAGAAGAAGAAAACAAGAGAAAATTTTTATAAATGTACACTAAAGCTTGCGATTTATATTAAGAATCAACTTTACAAGATATTCTAAATTTTCTGTCAAACTCCAAGAAAAGTATAGAGGTGTTGTCCTTTGTTCGCAATGTTTTTGCCTCGCTCAACAAAAAATTTGCAACCTTCTCCGAAATATTCCCTTCTTCTTTGAAATATCTTTCCTTTGCCTGCGTCGATAAAAAATGCAAAGTGTCACTAGAATATCATGGAAAGAAAATTTTCCACAAAACCGCATTGGAATGATAAGATGGAAGGATAAGGCTAACCTGCGTGACAAGCTGGGCGGCCTTCTTAAGACTGATGACATCCCAAAAGCCATCACTGCAATTTTTTAAGAATCCAGATTCACACTTTCAATAAATCTATCTATAGAAAAAATTTATATAGACAACAAAATTTTTAGGCTCCAATATTTCCATGAGAATCAAGACTTGCCCAAGAAAAGGATGCAATGTTATGAGAGTTGCATTAAGTGTGATGATTTTCAATAACTTGAAATATCCAAATAGTATCAGGAAAATTGGTTAAATAAATCACAAACTAGAAAAGACAATAACAATGTCATCTATTTTTAAAATCACCTAGCCAATAGTGCAAAAGCACCACTTTCTTGATTAACATGTATGGCTTCACTTATATAAGGCTCTGAACTAAAGCGGGGTTCCTGCTGTTTCAGAAATTTGTCACCAAGCATTCGAGCAAGGTTCAAACCTGAACAGGGAAAAACAAGGGTGGGTTATTATCTACACGTTGATATGAAACATGTCATAAAATGTCACTGTTAACTTACCATAAAGCCGTGTTTCCCCATCTCTCAATGGCACTCCAGTTTCATTAAGTCGAAGTCTTTCAGAGTAACTACTTACTCTGTGATCTTCTGTCATCTTAATCTGCTTCCCATCAACACTGAAAATAAGGTATTAAAGATACAGCAACGAGAGCAAAAAGTCAAAGTTTTTTCATTTTATAACTAAAAATCCAAAAATTTTAGTATGTTCTAAATATGACTTGTTTAGCCTCATATTAACAGCTGCCAATATGTTATAAGGGCAGTCCCTTTCAAAAGGAGAATACTCAGTGTCAGAGTTGAAGAATTTAATGATACTCCTAAAAAGCATTGCAACTAAAGATTATGATGACTGTTTTAAACAAGGATCACTATTTGATAGCTTATCTATCGAGAATTGAGTCAAAACATTCCATTATTGTACAGATTTATGATATAATAGAAGCATTCTACAGTTTTTTGGGTTTTTGATTTGTCATCAGTCGTTACAAAATGAGAATTTTGAAACATACTTAATAAAGCAAGCTGAGTCTCCAACATTTGCACATTGCACAAATAAATTTTCATTGCTATCGGCCCAGACCAGAAGCACTGTTGCAGCACAACCCTGCAAGAAATTGATCACTGTAATATGCAAAATGATGATCTTGAGTTTTTGCAGCACAAAAATTGTTCAAAAGTAGTAATATAATCATTTTCACTGAGGTGATGGTAAATGATCTACAATATCACCACCCTTTGTTAACTTGAATCTGGTAACAATATAGCGAACACTAGAAAATCAACAAGCTAACAAGAGTTGAATCCACTTAAGTGTGATATTACTCTGAATTCAATCAACCACGCTTTCCAAATACAAGAATAAAGGGCAGACAATGCCTTCTTATATAAATTAGTAACATAATCTGTTCTATCTCCCTTTTGTTTCTATTAGAAAATGTGTGCGAGACAATTAACACCAAAGGACTGGAGGTGCTTCATAGATTCAAGCTATCTTGAAAAAAATATCCTAGTAATGACTTCTCAACAATCCACAAAATCACCCATGTTCTAACCAGTAGCTTGTTCATTTAAGAGCGAAAACAGCATATATTGCCCATATATGACATTCCACAACACAGATATGACAATAGAAAACCAGTTACGGTTGCATATTTATGCAACTATGAATGTGTTAGAAGTTGCAGTTGAATTCTACAACTGCTCTGTTGCAGCAGGTAATAAACCAAGATACAGCAAGAGTAACAATGATTAATATTTAGACATACTATACTGCTAGTCCACAATTTTCTTCCAAGACATCTTTCCATAAAATCATAAAGAAGCAATATAAAATGGTAATTGTAGCAAAGTGCTTGCCAACTTGTCATACACTAACCTAAGATTAGTCTTACTTCTTTTAGCTACTTCTTATTATGCATGGACACCTACATAGAAGTAGTGGCAATTCAAGAAACTATCCAAAGCAACAAATCAAACTTGGCCATTGACGAACAAACAAAGGTGGGTGTTTGAAAATCCAGAAACCTGCTAGCCTGTATCATGAAGGCAGCATGCTACAATTCAAGTCCTAATGGGGTAAATTTACAGTGTGAGAAAACTTGTTTCTACCTTCCTCAACCATCCCAAAAAAATTTGGGTGCAAACAAGGAAAGCTTTTCATTTAAGACTTGAGGAAATCACAAACAGTCATTGGCAACAAACAAAACAAGAAAAGTCAGGGGAAAAACCTCGTAATAGTTATTCATATTAGCTTCAGTTTGATAAAATGCAACTCTAAGAACATCTGAGGCATCACATTGCGATAAAACCCTGTCCCTTATAAGAGAATCTGACAGAATACTGGCAACCTTCTCAGGAAGCATTCTGGAGAAAAAAATGACAAGGCAATTACTAAATTACCAAAAAGGCATGGTAAGCAGCCAATTCATCACGTAAATGCAGAAGCAGGGGATAAAATAGAAAATGATAACAAATATTGGTACAAAGAGTCATGAATCAGGGAGAACAAGGAGAAAGAAAATCACAAGATATTAGACGCAATAGAAAAGCGGCTTCTTTTAGAGCATAATCCTTAAAGAAGTCATCATCAAATGACAATCTCAACCAGCCAACTTCTTGGACAAAAACAACAAATAAAGCTTGCAAGGTAGTTTGATATTGTTGTTAGAGGTGGTAATAGAAAAATGATCTTGGTTTGATCTGCATCAAGGCAACACATCAATACTGAAATATGAATACTAACTTGCTAGCAGATTTTGCAGCAGTGACTCCACCATGTCCATCACAAATACCAAACACTCCAAACTGCAAGTAGGAATTTAGATCGCTTAGCTTTTATGACAAATAAATTTACATCCCTTCTTAAAAAGAGAAAAAAAAGAAAGAAATCAATGGATAAGAAAACCTGGGGAATGCCAGGAAGGGGCCACTGATAATAGCACACATCTTCCATGGCAAGCTTCTTTCCTCCTCGGCGAAAAGCCATGGGATCTGATGCTATACCTATGCCAAAGGGTGTCTGACTCTCAGATTTAGATGTCACATGGACCTGACAAAGAGAAAATATCTTTATAGTTCAAAAGGTATATGCAACGAGAATTGTATTTTTGACACACAAAAAAAGGCTATTTATCTTTGTGGTTCCTCAAGTTTTTAGGTCCAAATCACATCCATCACCAGAAACGAAATCATGAAAAAAAATAAATGAAGTAGCCACTACTATCTATATAGCAATGAAGCACTGGGGACTATGGAAACAGATTGTTGAAGTTCTCATGTGATTTCATGGATGCTTTGTTTTGGAAACTCCATGATAGTTGAGTGATAGCGCAATCTAATGGTTGGATTGTAGTCGGGGCTATGGAAAGAGTATGTAAAATTTGGAGTTTCATTTTCTTCTTACTCAGAGAAGTTTTAGAATTTCAATAGCAAGATTTTTAAATCCCATCAATCACAGCAAAGTTACGGTGTCTCAAGAAATCACAAAGGGCATAAATGAAATGAATTCATGATTGTAGAACACGATTCAGCTATTCATGGACAATTAAATTTAACTGCCCAATCTGCACTGTAGCACAGATGCTTAAATGCTAAAAAACAACTTGATTAAACAAGCAGCTTGGCTTACATGAACATTTGAGGTTGTGCCAAGCGTTATTATATCTCCACTTGAAAGCTCAACAGGGTCACCCCGATGTCTACTTCCAGAATCAGGATGGCTAATCAGCTGAGAATTCAAAAATGTTCCATTGAGGCTACCCATGTCTACCAACTCCCATTTATTTTTCTGAAACCCAAAAAGAAGTCTGTGATAAGCAGAGTGCCACATGCACAGCACATACCCTGAACTGAAATCAAGTGGAATAGTTATCAAGAAGTTACATCTGCATTCCAGTTGATCATCGCGTGCTTCCCTGACACCTCTGAATCCTTCAATAACAAGTCACTGGAAACCCTTCCAAGGGTCAGTGGAAGCCTTGAAGCACTTGTTGGCTGTACAGAGCAACGGAGTCCACAAGAAGGACCGGAGATGACTTCCAGAGAGAGACAGCTTCCTGCACTTCTAACAGAAAAATATGATAGAAAGTTTTTCACATTTGGAAAAATAAAGGAACATACCAAGAAGTGCCCTCTTTCCCATAAGTGAAAGGCAAAATTTACTTTGATCAGCGATGGCCTTAGGCGCTAAGTCTTGAAGTAAATCATTTTTCAAATCAGATTTCAAGTTCGGATTCTGATCTTCCTGTCTAACATGTGTTTGCACTTCAGCTAAGCGCTCTGTCAATGAAAGGAACCTGAGGGTTTGGCCAACTGAAAGATCCTCTATCGGCTCTGAATTTAAAACAACACTATCACCTAAGGTAAGTAGAGAATAAAAATGAATGTCCTCAAAGAGGAAAAGAGAAATTAACTAATTGTATGAATAAATATAAGGGAATAAGAATCAAAGCGTAAAATATACCTTCGTTCAATTGGAGAGATGCAGAAGGAAGCCTCTGTTTATATACAAGGTCATGCATTCGAGGTGAATGCAAGAGCCCTTCATTTTGACCACATGCTCCCTCTAGATCACTGCTTCTAGTTGATTCATTGCTTTGGCCCTGGGCATTTGCATCATCCAAGACAAGGGGCCTCTCTAAGTCACCAACCTAAAAAATGGAGATGTTTCAAGGCATGAGCAGAGCCAATCAGAAAGTTATAGCATGCAGATTTTAGTATCGGTGCAAATGTATACATATGTCACCAGCCTTAGTGAATCGATGCTGTGTGCATAGAAATTAACGTATGGAATAATAGTAGTGCAAATTTCCCAATATTTAGTGTTTGTGGCAAGCACAGGACAGGGACAAGATAAATGTGATACTTCTATGATATTTAGAAGGATTATAAGTAAAGAAGATTTCAAGGAGTGCCTCGTTAAATATAGATTCAATACAGGTATGATTACCTTATAAAAGCAGTTTAATTAACTACTTGAGCATTTTATAAAAAAAAAATGAGGTAAAAGTTTAAAACTCCGCTTCATATTCCATCAGTTAAAGTAAAATGCAAAACAAGCGTATATTTGCATTTTTATGTAAATATTTGAGACCTTAATGATTATAATCCTTCTTTTCCACAAAGAGCACCTCCAGACAATTGAAAAAAAAAGAAAAGCTTCCATTGCTAAAATTAAGAAGCTCGTTCACAAAATACAATATGTAAGTAACACCGATCTGGAATAAAAAAAAAATCCCATTTATTTAAGCAGTATTTAAAACCCTCGTCCGAAAAATAGAGGAAAATGTTCGTGAAAAATAAATGCTTGCTATATCCGCTGCCCAGGACACAATCAACTAGCTGATAGGACAGTGGACGAATTGCTCAAACCATCAAATGACCAAATCCTCCTCAAACTAACGGACAAACTTAAAATAAATGAGTATAAACAAGAAGGCGCATGTCCCAGTGTCAATCAAACCCCTAATTCTTAAAAAGAGCATGATGGAACCAAATATTAGCCACCATAAATTCTAATTTCCCACCCACCCAGGCAAACAAGATCAATCCACAAGAAGTAAAAAATAAACCTCGACCAAGCTAAAACCCTCCACTCTGGTTTCTAGTTTTGAGCTAAATTCCTTAAAAAAATGATCTAACAATACACGAAAGTAAGGTCGAATCGGCCGTTACAAAATCCCTACGATTTCTCACCAACCAAACCGAGCATCACAATTATGGTACCTAAGCAAACGAAGAAGCTGAGAAATAGAATTAGATTATTGTTGCAGTTGCTGCTGTTGTCGTACCTTAAGCGCCCGAGAAGGGGAAGAGAGGGAGGAGAAGAAGCGCCATGGCTTACAGGCGAGGAGGATAAGGAGAAGGATCAGAAGCAGCATAAGGAGGAGGAGGAGGACACCGACAATGCTCCCTTGTAATATCATCGCCATGCTCGTGCCTTTCTCTCTCTTGTCTCTCTAGACGAGATTAGAGATGTGCCTCCTGATTTGCGAGAACCTCGCTTTGAAATGGTCGTCCCACTTTGCATTCCTCTCACGCTCTCGCCCTTCTAGTTTTGATTTTATTCTTGATTTATTGCTTGTGATATTTCTTTTAAACCTATAATGTTTTTATTCAATAATTAAGGACATTTCTCTGATTAACTTGCGTGTTAATTAAGATTAAGTTTCTCTTGGGATTATTTTGAAGGCACAACCTAACAGTCAAACTAATGTATTAAAAAAATTGGTAATTTTTAAAAATATTAATCTCAGAGTTTGAATCATAAATTACAAAAAAAGAGTATAGCTCCATGATCACATGCTAACATGGAATGTAATCTAGAAAGATTTTCTCCTTGCCCTCTAATGGACGTGTAATCACATACTATATAGTATTATTCTTACGAATTATGGAGTATAGTCCAAGGAGGTTATTTAAAAAATAAATGTAGAAGAAATGGAACGAGTTGTTCAAAAAAGAATAGCTTAATTTTTCATACTGTCATTTATAATAACTTGTTGCGATTCAAATAAAAGGCAAGGAAGGATAAATTTTGTTGCATGATTTAAGGCTCGCTGTACTTGAAATGATATTAAGAAATTTCCTGTGAGTATGTTAGTAGTATTGAAAGTGGTTTGTTTGATATTTTTTTTTTTTGTTTTTGATTTACATGGAGTGTTCAGGTCAACTTGCGCGCACCATGACTAATCCTCACGGCTCACTGAATACTCTGCAAACCCAGTAGGCATATAAGGCACCACGAGGGTGACAGACATGCACATTAAGGCTCGAATCCAGGTACAGTGAAAATAAACAAGTCCTTTCCACCACTAAGCCAAAACCCTTACTGCATGGTTTGTTTGATATTTGAAACAAAAGGTTAGAAGTTATGTGAAACAAGCCTCATGCGTTAACGCATGAGTTGATGAACTGGTAAATATTTTTTGGAACAATATTCTTTCACCCGTGTGAAAATTGATTTCCGCAGTGGCCTTTAATACTAGTTTACTTGCATGCGAGTAAAATTATTTTTTCAATAAAACAAAAAAAAATAATATAATTTTTTAAATATTATTATTAAATATTTTACTTAATTTAAAATTTTTTGATCCACTTATTTGTTGAGAAGGTGATAAGATATAGTCCATTTGGTCCAAAACAATTGATTTTATCTGTAAAAAATATTTAAAAACAAATTTAAATAAAAAAAATCTCATAATTTAAATTTAAATTGTTCTTTAGTCTAGATTTAAAATTAATCTATATAAAAATTATTTTGATATAACTTGATCGACTCAATCAAATTAAAAATAATTTAAATAATTAGCAAAAAATATTCAAGAATAAAATTAATAATTCAATCTAAAAAAATCATTATTTGTTTAAATTAGATTTAAAATTGAATTGCATAGTTGCCTCGATGATCTAAATGAATGTTGAAAAAAAAAAGAATGAAGTTAAAAAAAAGTTGAAATTAAAAGAAAAAAAAGAGAGAGAAACCAGATTGAAATAAAAATAAAAGAAAGAAAGAAAGAAGAAGCGTGTCATTGAAGCTCCACTAACTTTCCAGGTTTTTTCTAGCAGCGGAGGGCAATCATAATTATGTGAGAGAAAAACATTGCTTTTAAGGTGTGAGTTAGTGATTTTGTTCTGTTCTTGTGCATGATGGATTTGGATTCGATGTGTGGCTATACATTACCAGGTTTCCTTTACAAAACTGAAAGTTTAGAAGTGGGTCCGTGTAATGCAACCGCATGAAGGGGTGGGTAGGATAATTCTCCAACTTTTTGTTTTTGTCTGGCACGGCCAACTGCACTGCTTCGGGCTTGCAAGATGGGCAGGTCGTGGGCCTGCCTCAACTCCTTCAACTGGCAACTTCTTGCAAGTCGTTCAACCTCTCCCGCAGTTGCATTTTTACGTGTGTTAGAAGTGTTTTGAAACGTGTTCGGCATTAAAAAAAATTAAATTAATATTTTTTTAGTTTTTTCATAGTTTGGATGTATAGATATTAAAAACATATAAATATATTTTAATATATTTCTAAGTAAAATGTACTTTTAAAATATATTCTGTATCACCAAACACGCAGAGAAGTTTCAATGTAGCATGAATCCATTTCCCCTCACGCCGAGCCAAATTCAGTTTGTTTTGCCCTTGCGAAACTTCAAAACGGCAGCGGGAAGATAAGAACTTGGGCTCGTGGACTGATTTTGAGCTTACTGGGCCTAAATGGATCGGTACTATTAAAAAGTAAGCTCTTGTGGGCCGCCAACTTCCCAGTATGAATCTCGAGACGCGAGCGAGTGCATCATGCTCGCTTTTCCTCGTCCCCTCGATGTTCCTGTATCCATGTGCATATAATGCCTTTGCTTATAAGAGAATTACTTACGATACTCTTGTAAATGCAAAGAAAGGAGCAACATGCCAGATGCATGTAATAATTACTAATTAACTCATAATTAGAGAGTGATAATTGGAAGCCAGATGAGTGGAAATAAGGTTTTCTTAAATTTGTCATACCAAAAAGGTTTTGGTGCGTAAATGTCCAGATCTACTTGTTCCCTTTGGCTCAATCATGACTTCTCTCACCGCGGGGATGAATAGTTGACTGCCAGCCTGTGTAGTGTGTGTTGCATGGAGAGGCGCGGAGAGACTATTTATCAGCAGGGCAATACGAGACTACGGAAATTGAAAAGGTTCGGGTATTTGATTTTAAAAAAAACACCACACTAAAAAAGAGAGGCGATAATCTATAAAATCATTGGATTAGATATTACCAGGGTTATAAAGATCTTTTAGTTTATTTTTTCTCCTTTTATAATTTATATCATTTTCAAAGAAATTGGATGCAAGAGGTTTTTAAAGAAAATTACCTTTCTTTTATTTTTTCTATTTAAATTAGAAAATTAAATGGTATGCTTGATAATTTTATTTTTCCTAATTTCCTTAAGTCTTTTATTAATTTTCTTTTTTTAGATTTTCTATTTGATTTATTTCCCAGTTTTATCTCTTTTCCTGCTTTTATTAATTTTCCTTGTTCCACTTTTATAAACGTTGATAATGTGGCCCATTGGATTTTAGTAGTTCAGTCATGGAAAAGTACACTGGTATCTTGAACATTTTTTTTAAAAGAAGTCAATGGAGATGTGCTCTGATTTTTTTTGGTTGAAAAACATTTTGGCAATTTTTTTATTTAATTTTTTTTTGGATATTTTAAAATTTTTGAATGTGCTGGTATATAAAATAATATTTTAAAAATAAAAATTATTATTTTATTATATTTTAAAATAATATTTTAAAAAAGTAATTACTTGGTTGAAGAAGCAACTTCTCATTAGCTACATATTTCACTTATGTGGTTTTTTTAAAATTATATAAGTTTGAGAATGTGTTTTTAATTTTATTTTTAAATTATTTTAATTTATTAATATTAAAAATAATTTTTTTAAATAAAAAATATTACTTTAATATATTTTTAAATAAAAATATTTTAAATCATAATTACTACCGTACAAATACTTTCTAAAAACGATACGGGCTCGATGATGGATAAGCCCATACGGGCTCATTGATGGATAAACCCACGCAAGATGGTATGATTTTGTAATTGCAAAAACCTAACAGGGGATAAACATAATTATCAAACGTTAGAGGGTAAATTATATAAAATATTTATCTGCGGACTCCCGGCTTCGAAGTCAAAAAAAATCAAAACCAGCGGTTCTGCGCGCGGCTACTGCGGCATTCTCACAACAATTTAGCCTTAACTTCCAGCGGGATCTTTCACCTTCCTTGCTGCCATTGATGCTGTTCTGATCACCGTGGTCGTCACTTAGCTTCCCTGTGTTATTGTAAGTGATTTGTCTCTCGTTTTTATTCATTAATACTGCTATTATCGGTAATTGAAGAGCATTATTAAATGCTGATGATTTGTTGTTATAATTTGAAATGTAACTGTTAAATTCATCTAGTAATTTGACGTTAAAATGTAACTTGAATTTCAATATTTAGATTTGGATTTGTATATTGTAAATTTGGCAAAAAGAAAAAAATTAGAGTAAAGAATGTTGAAATCCCTAAATTATGAGTTGATATGAAGTAGTCTCAAAACTGTCTCTTTTTTTCCTTGAAATTAACTGATCGTGTTTGTTCATTCTTGAGCTGAACATGTGTTCTGAAAAACAATGTGATTGCAAGTGATACATCGTTGTTATCTCTTAGATACTGAATTGATCGAAACGTATGGCTGTTGTTTTACTAAAATATTTGACAATTCAAGGAGTCAAAATCATAATTTTTAAAATGTAAAGGGCCCATGAGAGCTCGATCTGTAGCTGAGAGGTTTCCTGCCCTTTTCTGCCTGAATATATCTCTTAATTCAGCCTGGTCATTTATTCATACCTAAGAGACTGATTTTCAGTCAATATGTTTCCATATCATTAGAAACCTATAAATGGCAGGTATAAATAATTATGGTTCACTTTGATGGTTGATGGGTTTTTACTCATTTAAGGATGGATGGTAGACGTGGAGTGATTTTGAGAACAAATCTCCCTGATAATTGACGAGGATCTGAGCCATGGATGTGGAATTTTGAAGCTTGGGGCTCTTGCATCATTCCTGGAAAGAATACGAATTAAAAAAGGTGATAAATATTTCATGTTTGCTTGCATGCATGATACTTTAGAATTGCAAGATGATAGAGAGGGTTTGAATCTGCGACGAGCTATGTGGAGTATTCATTTCTTGTACCATTTTTGGGACAACCATCTAGATCAATCATATATTGAGATTTTACTTCTGTTCATTTACGCAATATTGTGTACTTGTTTTGAAGAGTTATCTATCAAAGTCAGAAACTGCAAGAGGAATGTGTTTGAAGATATATAGTTAGTGACATTTCTTGAGTCCTTTTCTTTTTGTTGGATCCAATGGTTGGATTCCAAACAGAAAGTAAATTTCCAATCTCTTGATACCTCTCATCTTTATTTGAGTGACTTTAGTTGGCACCCTCTAGGAATGGTTGAGAATTTAAGACATCCTTATTAGCGCCCTTAATAATTGGCATGTGATACTATCACTCTGGCCATGATGTCGCATTAATGTGTGCCAAGAATGATTTGCGTTTTGTATTCTGCACGATGTTCCTTAAATTGCATCTCCTTGTTTTTAGATGATGGGCTTACCGCTATAACGGTCTTGATTATAGTAGTGTTATTTGCAAGTGGATCTTTTGAGAACATAAATATTGAACCCGCCAAAATCACTGACAAGAGCTTCTTGGTGTTGAATTCATAGTTTTGAGTTTAATAATTTGGTTAAAAGCAGGTCGTCCTAGAGATAGAAATTTGAATTAACTTTGTGCACTTTAATTTCTATTTTACCAGTTTTTTTTTTTTTAATTTTCAACTGGGGAACTGTATTTGATGTTCCCTGTATGGTTGCTTTGGAAAACATTACTTTTAAAAGCTTTTTTTTAGCAACACTACCCTCTAATAATGTTTGGTACCTGGTTGGTGGAATGCAATTTATTGATTCAGTTTTTTCTTTGATTTTGTACTTTTTTTACTCTTGATAAGTATATTAATAAATGGACTTTTTATAATTTCCCAAATATCTAAAGTGGATGCTTTTACCAAATTTTCTGTGACTGTGTTTTACATTTGATTGCTTTGACTTGGAAATTCCTATTTTATATCAGATCTGTAATAAATACGTTGCTTCTGTTTCCAATTCCTCTTTTTCGATAAGTTGAAACTGTGTTCAAGTTTGGGGAGGATTGAAGCCACAACCAATGGTATAGATTCTGCTGGCCCATGAACAGGCATCATCATCTTTTCTTGAAACTTGGCAAATCTTCTAAGATGGTCATATGACTGCCTGTAAGTTTTCTAAACTAATCCTGAAAGATGTACTCCCTTTGTACGTAGCGTTTTTCCACAATAGTGATGTAAATAGTTATTACTTTAAAATTAACTATTAACATATTTATAACAGCTTGCAGGCTAAAATCAGAAACTCTCTGTATCAGTCTTCTAGAGCATGAAATAATAGATTGCCCATTATATTAATAGTTAATTGTCAGAGCAACAGGATTGCATCGATACAAATCATGCATGCCAGTTGAGATCAGACTCATATGTCTAGTCACTGTGTGCTAACCTATCCTTCAAGTGCGCCATTTACATGTTGCTTCTAAAGGTCTTTCATGGGCTCTATGCAGAAAGTGCTTTGGCAATAGCATGACCCTTAGTTGCATTGCATGTTTGCATGGATTACGTAGGCATTCCTTGTGTATCGTTTCCAGTGTTCTTTGGGAAGTTAAAATAAAAATTAATGCAACAAAGTATGTAGTGAAAGGGAAAGGTGGCACTACCATGGTCAAAAAGGCAGGCAGAGTGATTTGTTTACATGCTAGTGTAATGTGAGCCATGAACTGGCCTTGTCTTTCTTAACAAATTCTTCACTAAATATGCTTCATGGGAAAAAATCAAGGGGCCAACTTTTGGCGGGACATGACGTCTTCTAAGTTAAAGATTCTCCATTACTTGATATAAAATCAAACAAATTTTGATGGATTCTGATGCAAATTTCAGTATCTCTTTCTCTATCTCCAAGTCAAAATGGGCCTAGGCGCTAAAATAAAATCAAAGAAACGCAGATGGGTTCTGGACCAAAATTAGTGCGCTCTCACTCTCTCTGTCGCACACAACTATTATTAGTCACAGATAAGGAATCCTTGTACTAGGAAAGGCTCGAAAAGGATGCTCGTTTAGAGCTACCAAAGGTTACTGAACTGAATAGGACCCTAAACTTCCATTAAAGTTCTGGGAAGCGACATGGAGGCACGAATATCTGCACAGATGAGATATTCGTACACATCTCTTTTCAATCCATAGCAATCTTCAGTTTTGTTCTATTTTATTTTATTTCAAATCTATTATTTTGGAGATTGGGGATGCATTGAATATGGCCGTAGTTCTTAGAAAACCACACCATATTGGTTCAAATTTTTGACCTAGAACAGCTCCTCAATTGTTCATTATCGATTATTTATGTTATCATCATTTCTTTCTTTGACGAGTAGACATGTAATACAAAAAAGTTGATAATATCAAATGTGATTTTTTTGACCTGTAACTTATACGCTGAATCCTGTAAAATTTGTGAAACATGTGATCATATTGTCGGTGATGGATTAACATGTTATATCCTATTTAATATATTTTTTAAAGGGATCATGAGGGTGATAATCCAATCTTTCTAGGTTTCGTCAAGTGTTAAACTCAAGCATATGGAAGTTTAGTGAGCTATCAAATCTATTATATTTGAGTTGAGTGCTTGCATATGGAGGTATGATGAGTTGCTAGGTTCATTCTGAGGGTCTAATTTAAATACATTTGATTCTAAAAATCTTAGGCTCCGTGTTTGGATTAAGAGATATTTTATCCTTTAACATGCCAATGATATATATTTTTTTGATAAATTAGATATATTGATAATTTACTTGTTGATGAGTTATAAATATTTATTTCTTTAGCTCCTCTTTTGCATAAAGAGAAAGGTGGACTATAAATAAGAGGAGGATCTGCTTTCTGGAAGGAGAGCTTAATTGAGATCACATTCTCAATTTCTAAAATACAGTTTTTCTTTTTCTTAAAATAATATGTATTTAAGTTTTGTAAAGTCTTTAAATTCATTAAAAAAAATATTTTGCAAGTATCAGAAATTAAACGCTAAGATAAAAGGAATATATTAGATTATTAAAACTAAAGAATTAGCCGATATTCCAAAATAACAAGCTTTACCTTCTTGGACGTTGTGGAGCATCGTAAGTGGGAAAGAAAGAAAAAAAGGAGGAGGAGACATGTATACAACCTGACCGCGTCCGCGTCCGCGTGAAAAATGGCCATATGCTCTTCTAAGTACAAAGAAACTAGAAAACATGAAGGAAAATGGAAGTTTAGAAAATAGACAGATAATCAAACGTATACCACAGCTTGGCATATGCTTTTCTATGCATATCCTTCTACTCCATTATGTTTTTTTAGATTAATGTGGGTGTCTGGGCCAGCTTTCGCGCACCACGACTAATCCCACGGGCCCTGAAGTTAACGACCATGTAAGCCTCCAGTGGCCATCATATGAGCAACCAAGGACTCGAATCTGAGACCACAGAGAGAACAAACCCCTTGATCCTAAATCCTTACCACTTGACCACCACCTATATGGTTCCTTCTACTCTATTATTGATTAGCTAAGTTGGGAACGTAATAATCGTAAATATCTAATTTAGCTGGGATGCAAAGTATAACAATGATCCTATCAGTTATTTCTTTTGTGTTCTATTCTCCCTGCACGGGCATTCAAGGAATGCTCGTACTCGTAGGTTGTGTTTTTCCCATTTTGTGACTTTCTTAGAATCATTAACCAAAATATTGAAACAAAAAAGGAAGTACATAACCATTTATGTAGAATACAAGTAGAGAAAAGAAAGAATGTACTTGATCGTGCTTTATGAACATGCACGTTGAATAAAAGAAAATCTGCTGGTTCAAGCATGTGTGGTCACAGAAAGGCAACATGTGAAAGCGTACCGTACAGTTACATGTGATGCAAGGTTCACTGATGCCATTTGCTCACTTTTTTTACCGTAAATGGTTCGATGAGTCCTCCCCTGATTTCCAAACTTGGAGGTCTCACTCACAAGCTCAAGTAGCAAAGAGCCATAGCAGCAACTTTTGGGGAGGCCAACGGGGCCTTGGGTTTACTTTAGTGCAGGAGGCTAGGTCATTTTTGTTGTCTGTCCACATGGATCAGGGTTCAGAGAGAAAAGCATAGTAGGGTTCATAGGTTAGTATGTAGTGGACAATGAAAAGGTGCCTGAGTGGGGGATCCTTTATATCTTTTTCAAAGGATTGCATTGCATAAGCAATCCGTACGAATCGTGATAGCTGGGCAAAATATGAATTAATTATGAAGGGAATATATGTTAACATAAATTACCTTTGGGAAAAGCAGTATTTGTGTATTTGAAAATGTTTTTTAAAACGTGCTTCAACCATAAATGTTTTTTAGATTTTTGAAAGATGTTAAGATAAATCCTTAAAAAGCAATAATTTAATGAATTTCATCTGCTTCGTATAATCAACCCAACACACTCTAAATCACATCGCAAGTTAAAGCTAAACGCAAACTCAAATTCTCTGAATCTTAATTGGTTGCAATTTACAGTGCACAAAATGATGCCCATGTTTGAATAAATGGCAATTTATCATGCAAGTGGGGTCTCACCGTCACATAGCCTCACTTTAAATTCATGGTGGGGTATGGAGGTCTTGATTCGGCCAGGCCGGTTGCTCCAACTCTACTGCCCCTCTTCTTGTTTTCTTTTTCCCGTACATGAAACAGAATTATTGATCCACAATGCACGGATTCTCAATGCTAATCAAACCAAGCATTGATTTTTTTTAAAGGTGAAAATATTCTTCATTTTGCTGTCGGGCATGATTTTGTTACTAGTTCTGCTGGTCTAAATCAGGGAAAGTTGAGGATTTTGATCAATTTTACATATCTGGTCGGCATGAATCATGAGCGTTTATGTAATTTGACACTTTAGCTTCAAATCTCAAAGGGTTTGTGCTGATGTTTTCTTCTGCTTCTATTCACCGAGAATGCAATCAACTTAGGTTTTGACCCTCAAGAAATGAATCACCATCTATAAAAGAAAGGATAGTGTAGTTTCTGTCCTGATAAAATACATTCTAAGAAGACGAAAAAAAGGACGGGAAAACCAATCGCCATCAAAGTATCAAGAAATATTTGAGAGAATCCTTTGTTTCGTAGCTTTTTTTGTCGGCTTTCTTTTGGAAGGAAATAAAAGGGAATAGAAAAGCAGGTAATTTTTTGGAGTCATTGTTACTTCCCATCATGTTCGTAGTGAGCTTATATACTTGAGTGGTATTATCACACAAACAAGAAGGATAGAGGTCTTAAATTTGAGTCTCATTGCATAATCATACAAACAAATCCTAAAAAACCCATTTACAAGTCAAACCAACGATTAGTTCCTCGTCTTTAAACTTCAAAGACCCCCACCTTCTCCTTCCTACACACCCACCACTTTTTTACTTCTCTCTTCTCTTTTTCAGTGTGGCAAATCATTATTTGTTATATTTCAAGTGGCCTAAAAAGCCCCCTCCCACCTCTGTCCACTGTACCTCCTGGCGCCTTTTGGAGACTACAAATTCACACCCCACGCCCCAGTTATCCCTCATGTTCAGTCTCATCTCCTCTCTTCTCTCTCTCTTCGCAAACAAGAATCTCTAAACCCCAGATACTAAACTCTCCTGTCTTTGCTCAGCCTTCATTTATTCTTGGCGTGTCTCCTGCAACTTCTTGTTTGTATCTGCGATAAAACTCGTATAGCTAGCTTATGCAATGGCAACTATGGTCTGCCAGGGTTTGCAGTCTTGCCTCGAGTCCCCTATTGTCGAGTCAAGAACACTAAGACTTAGATTATCTTCACCAAATCCTAACTTCTCCCAACCCCTGGAACTGGCCTTAAAGCCTTTTTTGTTAGATTCTGACACCAAAGAAGTCCGTGACAAATCCCACTACGAGGAAACTAGCCACAAAAGTAGCTTCCTTCATGATAAGCACACATCTACAAAACCTGATTTGGGTGGCTGGAGCTTCCTCCAAGTTCTATCCACCAGTCCTGAAGGTCCCAAAGAGTCAATGGAGAAAGAAAATATATACGCCCAACCTCTATTCAATCGTTCCTCTTCAGTGCTTAGTGAAAAGAGCCTGGAATTATGTACGGAGAGTTTAGGTAGCGAAAGTGGAAGTGATATCATTGAAAGCAGCATTTTCTCACTGTCTTCATCAGACTCAAGAGTAGGAGATTCTCCAGCAAGGGAGCAACAGAAATCGCATCGACTTTTGGGAGCTAAGAAAGCGAATTCTCGTAGTTTTCCACCTCCATTGACAACGATGCGTGGATCAAAACCTCTACAAGTTAGGCCCCACCGCGAAGATGGAAGGTTAATAATCAGAGCCGTCGAGGCTCCATCAAGACACACTTGCTTACATGCTGAAAGAAAGGATGGCCGCCTTCGATTAAGCTTTGTCAAAGATTCCTCTTCTGTTCTTGACTTAATAGGCGTAGCCTCCACTGAAGAAAATAAAGGCAATGACGAAGAAGATGAGATTGAAAATGACATGGATTATGATGTAGATGACTTTGATGTCGGGGAAGGAAATGTTGCGTCCTCTGAAGAAGAGGTGGGAGGTGATGATTCGGACATTGATACTGAACCTGGAACGGAGGAGTTTCAAAGACCAAGAAGGTGCAAAGAAGGCGAAGTAGAGAACAGAGGATTGTTAAACTGGGAGCCCTTTTGGGTGGCTACATTATAAATTTTTTTATCTTGGATCTCTTAATTATGATAGTCAGATTCTCAATTTTTAGTTTGTCCCTTCCCCTTTTTGTTCCCTCACCTTTTGCGAATGGAAGCTTTTTTTTACTTTTCTTTTCTTCTCATGGGTTAACCTGTTAACATGGTTCTAGCAGGTAGTTATTATCGCCACTCCAAGATGATTTTTGTGTTTAATTCTCAGCGCAGAAAGCAGGTTTGAGAGGAGAAAATTACTCTTTCTCTGTACGAGCATGGCGAAGACAGAGAGATTAATAACCATGTAATCTTAATGCTACCATTATGAAGCATAGAATTAAAATGCATACAAGGAGCATGTTTCCTACTGTCACAATGGGTTACAGGTGCTCCATCCAGGAAGGAATTCAGTCAACTTTCTATGGTTGAATCATCGAAACATTAATTTTTTTTTCCATGTGCATGCTGTATCACCCATGTACTATGGTCGCATAAATAGCTGCTCCATCATCTATTTAGATGTTATTTGTTGTTATTTTTAAAAAGATATATTAAATTAATATTTTTATTTTAAAAAAATTATTTTTGATATCAACATATTAAATTAATTTAAAATAAAATAAAAATTAATATTTTAAAAATATAAAATCAAACCAAAATTTAATATTATTTTTCCCACCGAAACACTTTACCACCGAAGTGGCATTGTGCTGTCCATTTCAATGACTTTATGACAACATGGAGAAGAAAAGCAACAACAACTCACAACATATATTTTTAAAAAAATTAACACATTTATATTTTATTAGTCTCGTTGGTAAAGATATATTTTTGTTAATTCTAATATAGATATAATTAATTTACTCATGGCGCAAACCCTGCGGGTTGTTAAAAAAAATTGAAAGTAAAAAAAACAAAATATAGGTTACAGGGAATTATTTGATTTTATTATTTAATTTGACCTTTGACACCTTCATTTCTTGTCATGCATTTTAAATTAAATCTGGTATACTCAGTTTGAAGAATAAAAAAAATAATTTTGATAACAAATAAGTAATAAAATGGTTTGATTTAAAAATAAATAAATCAAGATAATATTTTTTGAAAAAGTATTAAAATGATAATATATTAAATTAATTCAGGCTTCATAGTTTAATTTTCTAAATTTATATGAGGTGATGAATTCTTTTATATTAAATAAATATTTCATTATTAAATTGTATTTTTACTTTGAAATGAGTTTGTTAATTTAACGAGTCTAAATACTATATGAATAAACTAGTAAAAACTAATTTTAAAAAATTAAAATAATATTTTTTTTAATATTGAAATAACAAGGTATTAAATCCATTTAAATTTCATGACTTTACCTATTACATCTATTACTTGGGATTTATATTTCACTTAGTTTAGTAATTCTGTTTTTTTTCTTTGACTTTTTCTCTTTTTTTTTAATTAATCGTATTATCTTTTAAGTGCTGTTAGTAATGAAATGAGTTAGCTCAGGCCATGGCATTAGGGTGGAGGGGACAAAGGTGTCAATGAACCGCAAAGCTCTCTGATCATGAACTAATTAACTGGAATTAACGATTACAGAATTCAGTGATTGGTTCCCAACGGAGAAGGGCAGCAGCAGTTCTGTTCCATCTTCCGACATCATCAACCCGTGCTGTTATTAGACGGCGTCCTTATCCCCTTCGGAGATGAATAACGATCAGCAATCCGTGTCTGTGTGGTACAGCGTCAATCCGTACGTTATAACCCTCTGACAAGATCTTCGCATAAAACCAAAGAAAGTAAACCCCTGTAAGTCTTGCCTGCATCACAAGTTGCATGAATGAAAGTGAAAACACAGCGGCTTTGTACTACACGGCCACGGTGTAGCAAAAAGATAAAGTGCAGGCTGGGGGAGTTTTTTCTTTTTTTTAAAAAAAAAATAACAACACACTTGATCAAAATATTTTTTTCTTGTGAAATTTCAAAATGTTAATGATTTTTCTATGCAATTAAAAAAATAATAAAGAACAATACTATTAATAGTAACGCAACCTTTCAAAACAAAATAAAATAAAATAATAATAATCAAAAGTCACGTTATTGGTCATGAGATGAAGATATACATATTTTACCATACTTTGAAGTCACCGTGACCTTGTTGCTGGACTTCAAGTAAAATGCTGATTTTAAGCAAAATCTCACGTAGTTTTCCATATCATGATCAATTACTGAAACATGAGAGTAATTCACCTTGTTCTACATGGGATCGTGATCTTGCATCTGCATCCTTTCCACAATTGCATGTCGGAGGATGATGTCTGCTCTAAAAAAAATTAATCACACTCTAATGATCATCCCATATTTAATTTGTTTTGAGAATTAAAATAAAAAATAGTGGTAAGATAACACCAGAATTAATGTGGTTAAATATATTATAAGGTAATTATAATATCAACACGTTTATTGTTTCAGAGTATTGTGCAAAAATATCCCTATCATCACATATAAAAACAAACAAGTACGATAAAAGATCAGATGATTCTCTTTGTGGTGTTTATGTACGCTGAAGTAAGTAAGGAATATGGTCCTGAATTTAACACGTCCTATTCTCGTTTTCCAAAACCTCACCGTTTAATGAATCAAAGTTTTAAAAGAAAACAAAAGAAAAAACATATTCGGAAAGAATAAAGCAAGGAATCACAAAAGAGAGTACACAAGTTGATGCTTAATAATTCAGCTGCTAAATATTTCGTAATATTATTCTTGGAATTATATTATATAAACAAAAATCTCATATAAAAGTTCTTATACAAGTGACAATTTATTTATTTTTTAAATGAAAGGCTGTTATTTAAATTTTACACGATTTAATTATATGTTTTATCATTTACAAGTTGACATATCAAATTTCATAGGAATTTTTAATGAAAATCTAAATTATTCTCAATTTATTTTCAATTATTATAGATCTAATTTAGAATTATTGTCAAAGTGACACTTTATAATTATTATTATTATCATAGTTGTTGTTGAATCCCATGTAATATAATTTTTCTTGTACCTTGAGTCATGTTTACAAAAAAAATAAAAATTTAAATTGATTATTTTTTTGTGATGTTTTTATGTTAAATTAAAAAAAAATTAAACATATGTAAGATATTGAACAACCATATGTTGTTCAAAAAACATTTGTTTAACATTATGTTTTAATCTTTTCTTCAAATCTTGACATTATGATTTATATCTAACGAGATGGTTTGCTCATGTATTACTATGGGTTTATAAAATAAATATATTTAATGGTATTATAATTGTAAATTAGCATTAAATAAGTAATAAAAACTAAAGATATAATAAAGCCAGTATTTCATGATGGAAAAAAAAATTATGCTGTTGAAAAAAAATTTAGAAATTGAACAAAATAATTTGTAGCAATCCACAATATTTTGTAAGGAAAAATACAGTACTTTTACCATATGATTTAGTTTTTTTATTAATAAAAAGAAAAAAAATTACAAAGCTAAATTCTTTATCAACTTAATATTAAAAAAACCAATAAAGATAATCTTGGAAGGAAGAAAGCCTGTGAGGAAAAAAATTGTAGCAATTGACAATGTTTTGTAAGAAAAACTATAGTGTTTTCTCCAATAAAATTGACAAAGATAATTTAAAAAAACTATTTAGAAAAATATTGTAACAATCCACGGTATTCTATGAAAAAAGCTATAATGCTTTTCCCATATAATTTAGCTTTATTGTAATTATAATTATTAACCAACTCAATATTCAAAAAATTAGAAAGATAATTTTGGAAAAAAATCATACGAGAAAACACTGCAACAATTCATGGTGTTTTAAAGAAAAAAATTAGAAAACTAAATTTCTAATAAGCTCAATACTAAAAAAATAAAATCAACATAAATAATTTAAAAAAAAATAAAAAACACACAAAAAAAGAAAAAACCATGTTGAAAATACTATAGTTATTCATGGTGTTTTATTATGAAAACAACAGTGCTTCTCACATGATTTAGACTTATTTATAATGACTTGTAATTATAATTATTAAACAGTTCAATATTAAAAAAATAAAATTAACAAAGATAGTTTTAAAAAATCATAAAAAAACATGTTGAGAGACACTTTAGCAATCCACGATGTTTTGTAAGAAAAGTTACAATACTTTCCTCACATGATTAAGCTTTATAAAAAAGTTAAATTCTAAACAATTTAATATTAAAAAAATAAAATTAATATAGATAATTTAAAAAATTATATATAAAAAAATTATACAGAGAAACACTGTAGCAATCAATAATATTTTTTTAGAAAATTACAAAACTAAATTTTTAATCAGCTCAATATTAAAAAAATCAACAATATAATTTTAAAAATAAAAAAATAAAATAAAAAATCATATGAAAAAATACCATAGAAATCCACAGTATTTTAAAGAACAAAATTATAAAACAAAATTTTAACCAACTCAATATTAAAAAAATAAAATCAATAAAGATAATTTTAGAACAAAAATAAATAAAAAAAGGAGAAAGTTGGAAAAAAAATGAAAATAAATAAATTTAATTCACAATATATTAGGAGTGGGTGAACAAAAAAAGGGTGAAAGTTAGGAAAAAAAGAGTAATTTTGGAAAAAAATGAAGAAAAAAGAAAGTTGAAAAAAATATACCATGGATTACTATTATAAGTCGCGGTATATTGGATGTAGATAAACAATAAATTCTTCCTATCCTTTAATTTATTACTTAATATTAGCTCTTTTTTTTAATTATGTAACAAAACTAACTAAAATTTTTTGTTAAGAAAGCATTAGTACTTTCAATCTAGCTACACAAATTATTTTTTATATTTAAATGATAAAATAACTATATGTATGTATGATTATGTACAACTTTTAATAAATAAAACAAGAAAGTCATTGAAGCTTTGAATTAATGATTATATTAGTTCTTCTTTAAATTTTTCCTCTTGTTTTTGCTAGATTGCTCTCTAAACTCTGGATATATCATGCAGATTTTTAACCAGTAAAAACCGACCTCTGATTTAGTTAATATTTTTTCACAAAACTTGAAATTAATTTAAAATCTAGGGGCCAAAAAAACGGTGAGTTTCATTGCTAAAAACTACGTGAAGGCGCAGAGAAAAAAGTTATTCCGGCCGTATACACGATGAAACCGGTCCTAGTTATCTCCAGTAAATAAAACCAAAGAATGTGGTTTTTCCCTTTTCTATATATATATAATGAAACGCACGTGTTTAAATTCAGAGAAGATACGTTTTCGTAAGAGAATAAAATAGAAACGGGAGCAGGAGCTGCATGGGTGTAAGAAAACTAAGTGCTGGAAAAGTCAAAAAGCATAAATTGCAAGATGGTCCTTCAAATATAAGGATTTCACGTGAGAATGGTGGAGGTACACGTCGATATAAAGGCTCTGCATAGTTACAGGATTCTTTTCTCCAAGCAAACCATATCCACAGAACGGCCATCGAATTAAAATTGAAATGATCCATAAGAGACCAGTAAGGCTGCGGCATTAGCGATAAATTCAACATATATATATATAGATATATATATGTATAAACATGAAATAATTAATTAATACTGTTGAGGACAGATCGAGTGCTGAAAGAAGTGACCGATCTTTGTAGCTTTTTAATTATTGATTTCTTGGTAGTTAAGGACTTGAAAGGGCTGGCTTTTCCTATGCAATTAAAGCGTGAGTTGAGTTCCCCCCACCTTCTTTGCTAAAACAAAATCTCCGAAGGCCATTTGTCATGGACATACTTGGGGTCAAGGTCTTGGACCTCCTTTTGACTTTTCAAATTCTATTCTTGGTCAACAATTTGGATAGATTTTGCCATCTTCAATGATTATATTTTCAGTAAGAAGTTAAGAAATCATGTTAAACGAGGAATTTAAATTATCAAATAATTTTATATTATTTTTTATTTGGATTTTGAAACTAGCACAGCTAAGCTATTAAATATCACATGTTTGACTTTGGTAATTTATATATATATAGTGAAAATAAAGGACGAGACTATTAAAGGGCTAAATTCTTATCCAAGTTGGCTTACTGTCAAATGCTATTTGTCTGGAAAAAAAATAACTGGAATTGATTTTAGAACATGCTTAATTACTATGAAAGGATATGATCATCATTCCTTAATTTGTCCCAATTAAGCTAATGACCGCGTCATGGATTGGAATTGAAATGCAAGATAGTGATTTTCTTGATTTAAACACGATAATGAATTAAACATTAAACTGTAGAGAATATATGCATATATCAAGGTGGAGAACATCCCACCATTTAGGGGGGGAAATAGCATCCTTGAATGGATGTGAGTTTATTGTCAAGCTAGCCTTGAGAAAACTAATTTAGAGGGGAAATTAAAAGGGAAAGTTAACAAAAAAGAAAAAGAAAATAAAGCACAAGGCTTTTAATTAGCATTTGTGGTGGGTCTACATAAACATGGCGACGTCACCAACAAAAGCCACCCATCGATATCCACCCACCACAGATCCCACTCCAAAATGCACTCATGCTTTTGCAAAAATAAAACCAGTCCCGGCAAGAGACAATGCCAAAAAAACTGACTGGTTCATTCATCTTTGGATACGGATAACACAGCAGGCCCTCTTCTGTGCTTGTTCTGCCAATAAAGAAAAAAAAGATTTGGGATCGAATAATCAAAGAATTATTATATGAGACGCACGAATGTTTATTTATCAATCTCATAATTTTTTCATGCTTACCATGTCACGAGATCCTTAATCTCATCGTGAAGAAATTAATTTTGTCAATCTTCTATTTTTCAATTGACTCATTCTATATGAAATTCTCATGATTGTTTCATAGAGAATCCTTACACCGCATGAAACGACTGGAACATATTAATATGAATGGATAAAACGAGTCAAATAGAGGAGGAGTGTTTATAATTGAAGGACCTATTGACATATATTTTATTAGTTTAGGGTTTTAATTGAGGATTTGTGAAAAAGTAATGAATTAATCTGAGATTTAATTTCTCTTAAAACACTGAGATTGGATATATAAACAAGTGGTGTCCACGAAACTCTTGGGTCACCGTACAACAGTATGTTGATGGTAAGTGGTAACAAACTTGAATGGCAGCCACTTGAATTGATGTACGCACACTGAACCACAGATTAATTAACAGACGAGAGATGGTTTTTATTTTATATAAATAGGAGAGCAATACATCCACTGATCTATTAATCTTGACACCAAATTAACCTCTAGGTTAGGTTGGAGTATAAGCTCAGCACCATTCTTTGCGCGCGCGCGCACAAATATATCACTGGTGGCCAGCCTCAATATTAAGCTCAAATATTCAATACGATTGAATTCTCACCATACTTGAGAGATTGTTTTTTCTTAAATCAAACACCATAAGAATATACTCGTGGTCATAAAACCATTTTGTCACATCTCTTTTTGTACAGGGAGAAAATGTTGCCCTCCACATGTAAAGCAATGGATGAACGGTATCCTAGCTGATAGATCCTTTCATTAAATGGCCATCCATGTCGCCCACCACACACACAGTTGTCCCTTTCCTTGAATTCAAATTCAAATCCCCTCCTCCCCAAACAGTCGGCTTCACAGTGAAAGTCTTGTGGTTGAATGTGAGACTATGGCTAGAGCTAGGTAGGTTATCCATATTGCCTTTGAGAAAGAAGTGCTGCTTCTTAGACTTGCCAAAGAAGGTTTACCTAAAATAAGATAAGGGCTATTATTATTATGAGTCATTGAAGGGGTCCATAATGCTGGTTTTGAATTACGACCACTAGAGTTTCTATGTGCTTATCCATTTGATTTCTTTTCAACTGGCTGGCACGGCGCTCGCCAGTTACAGTAGTGCTGAAAGCCATGTTGAAACCCCTACATATTTTATTAATAATACTCGTTCCTGCATGCCTTAAATATTAGGAACGAAACAGAGAATTTATTTCTGTGCTTTATGGCAAGGAAAAGTGGGGGCACCGGTATCTTTCTTTTGGACAGAACAGGAAAGTAAAGATAAAGATACCCCCATCTCCTTTTTGAGAATATTCAACAGAATCACTAGCGTTCTTTCAAAAAATATAATTAAGTTTGGTACTCCTCATGTTTAATTACCTTCGACGTCTCCTGTAGCACATATACAAATCACAGAGTCCAGGAATTAATTAATTTGTTTGTAATTTCATTGCTTATATATTCAACTAATAAACAATAGTTGTGTCGCTCTGTAGCTGTGTGCTAGCAGTTAAATTTAACTGTCTAGAGTTAATTAGTTTAGTTTGTATTTGTCTCAATAAAATTACAAACATTCAATCAGTAAACAGTACTTGGCTAGGAGTCAAATTTAGTTGTCTATAGTTAATTAGTTAGTATTTGTCTCAATAAAATTATGAACATTCAACTAATAAACAGTAGCTGTGTACTAACAGTCAAATTTAACTGTCCAGAGTTAATTGCATAGCATTTGTCCCAATAAAATTATGAAAAAAATTCTGAACATTCAACTAATTAATAAACAATAGTTGGGTAGCTGTGTGCTTTGCAATCTAATTTAGCAGTCTAGCTAGAGTTAGTTAGTATTTGTCTTAATATATAAAATTATAAATATTTAATAGCTGCTGTAGCTGTGCGCTCCCAGTCAAATTTAGCTGTTTATAGTTAATTAGGTGGTATTTTAGTCGATTATTTGAGAAGCCTAGCAGGAATTGAATCCTTGCAGTAGACATGAATAACATGCATGGTGGATGAGAATCATAATTAATAAGGTGAATTTCACTACTAGCACACTCGATTTGTGCTTATGGTCCCTTCTAAGCCGGTTTCCCTTATTAATGATTTGTCATTGTGAAGGGTGAGATATTGATTAGAACAAGAGAAGGCTATAACTGGTGCAATTCAAGCCATCATAAGATGTTAATGAACTTAATTATTGAAAACGAGTGGCTAATTAGATTTTTTGTTCTTTTAATTTGATGTTACCATGCATGGAAATGCTGCCAGTGAGTCCTTCATTTTATAGATTTTAAGTAGATTTTTCTTACGATCTCTACACATGTACGTAAGAGTACTTCTATAGGGATTAAGATTGGCATATTATTTAACCTACAAGAAAGCACATAAAAAATGAAAATTAAGAACTCTTCCTTTTATCTCTTATGTATTCTTCTTTTTCATGCAAGAAGTTTTGTGTCCGATCGATATTTTCACTCTTCCTTTAAGTGATTGTGTCTGATCTCCCAGAATTCCGGTCTTTCACGTCTAGGGATTAACTTTTTACCGCAAAAAAGAGAAAGAAGACATGAACAACTCACCCAACAAAACATCTTTTCAAGAACTTTAGTCTCCTCCCAATCAACTAAAAAAGTTGACCTTTCCTTTCAAGGGTGGGTTGGGTTCGGCAAAAACCTCACCACCTCCATGCAAAAACAGGAGAAAAAATAATTAATAAATGCTATAGAAAAAGTGCTTTCCTTTGATCATTAACTTTTGACCCCACCAACCACTTACACCCGATAAAACAGGTCGTAGTAGATTACATTGGATTTTGACCGGGAAACAAGAGGAATTCTTACAGATTCTTAAATCTTGAATGATTCTCTTGTTGGGAGACTAAGGCAAGACAGGTTCAATGTCATGTACTTCCAATGGGAAACATGAGGAATTCAAGGGCAGGCGGCCAAAAAAAATTCCAGGACAGGTTCATGATCCTTTGAATTACACAAGGAAAGGAAAAACAAAAGAGTAAATTCCTTGCCAAACTCATGATCCTATGGAGGCCGGCTTTGGCAGCATACATATTGTGAAACATGCATGTTAGCAGTTACGAAAGCATTGATATTGTGAAAAGAGAGAGAACACTGGAATCTGCCCCTTTTCAATAAATTTGATTAAGGTATTTCCCCTTGCCATCATTTGTTTTCCTCCCCCAAATATTGATGGTATTTCTCTTCTCAGAATTGATAGGCTTTATTTTGGGAATTCGAGACAGTACTGTTTGGTAAGCATTTTAACAGTACTTTTTTTTGGGGTATAATTATCAAGAATTTTTAGAAATCATTACTGTTACCTTTTTTCTTGGAGAATGCGCCATACGATGTTACTTTTAAAATTACAAAACTCTAACAATTATTCAGAAATTGAAAGAATAATTACTCAGTAACATATTCCAACGTGGTTGGAAGTACTAAATATTTAATTTACTTGGGATAAGGCTGGAAGCTTAATCGTAGTATTTTTGAAAAAAATTAATTTTTTTTATTTTAAATTAATATTTTTAAATTATTTTGATATGTTAATTCTAAAAATAATTTTAAAAATAAAAAAAATATTATTAACATGCTCTAAATTATCTAAATTATCATCTATTATCGTTTCTCTAACACGTATATAACATATAAATAGTTATTTTTAAAAGTATTTTTTATTAAAAAAATTATTTTTAATGTTAAGATATTAAAATAATTTAAATATATAGTTTTTAAAATAAAAAAATATTTTTTAAATACCAAAATAAACAGTACCATGATTCCATCAACAGAATTCCGGCTGGATCGGGTCTCCTTGCACAAAAAAGAAAATGAATGAAGTCAAAGCCCTCGATTATAAGTGGGGAGCTTGAACAGTAGAAACTAGGGTTCGGCTCCCACAAATCTCGGCCTAGTTTTCTCGATCCAAATTTTGTCTGTCGGCGTTCTCTAATTAATTTGATTGGTCTAAAAAATCAAATCCCTGGTACCATGAAAATCGTCATTTTTTGACTAAAGAACATGTCGCCCATTTAAAACTCGTACAAAGCGAGAGGAGACATCGTGGGCTGGTGGCATTAGTTGCTGTCTAATCAGGCGTGGAGCTGTTATGGCAACCCTGTGAAACGAATGGATCGTGGAGACTAAGCTCGCCGGGCCTCCCTTGAGGTTGAGAAATACATATACACGTAAAGAAATGACAATGACCCTGGTGGCCGATTTTTGGCAAGGAGAAGACAAAAAAATCCTAACTTTGAATGGGTTTTGATGCCAATACCATTTTGGTGGGTGGAAAACGAGAGCAGGAATTGAATTAGCTTGAGCTAAAAATGGGATAGAATTTGAAATCAGCATTTCTAACGGCTTTTAATCACTCTCCATCAACAGGGTAACATTATTAATATACTAAAAAGAAATGATACTTTCATGTGGAAGTAATCCGAATGTAAATTTTATTATTTTTTAATTAAATACATGCATGTAGCTTTTGATTTATAATTAAATTTAAAAAAATATTTAAAAAACTTACATATTTATCTTTTTTTACTAAAATAAATTATTCAACCAAATCAAAATATAAATTAAATAACTAATAATTACTTGTTTAAGCAACGGTGGATGAAATTCTATTATGTTTGATGAAATATATTATCGTCAAAAATCAATAAATTTGATTTAGTTTTTTTAAACATCCCATAAGAATAAAGGCAAAACTAAGATTTTTTAAATGAAATGAATTAACAAATACTTGATATTATATATTATATATACATGTATTATATATAAAAAATCAATTTAAAATATATGTATTAACTCATGTCAAGCAAAATTAATTTAAGAATACTTAAAAAAACATATATTATAATTATTCTTTTCGAGTTTTTATATTTTAAAACTGCTTTATAATAACTTTATTTTTAATATTTTTTTCTCAATATATACAATCAAACTTTTATTTATTTATTTCTAAATCTTTTAATTGTTGGTAAAGTTTTTTACAACAATTTTTACTAACATATGATACATAGTAGCTAAAACTATAACTTGAAAGGATTGTAGTTACAAGTTGATTTTATTCTAGCAAACTTTGTTTTTTTGTACATGTTAGTTAAATATAATTTTTTTTTTTAATTTTTCTATTATATCTCTAATTTTTCTAGTTATCTTGTATTTTATTTTAAATTACTAATAAATTTATCATTATCATTTTACATATAAAATTCATAACAAAATACATATTAATTCTTTGAAACTCATTTCAATTCATATTCATATAATATTACTTATACATAAATTAATTCAACAAACCCATAAATTATCATAAATCTTAACATTTTCAATAATTAATTATAAATAAATAAAAAAATAAATAAAAAACATAAAGAAAGTTTACCTAAAGTATAAAGTGGTTAAGAAGTTCCTCGCTGAACTAATTAATAGCTTAGTACTTGAGAAGAAATTTTATTAAAAAAAGAGAGAGAAAAGGACAAGAGTTCAAAAAGGAAAAAGAAGAGCCTTGAAACAATAAAAATTAAACTTGTTAAGCTATTATATTAATATTTTAATATAAAAAATATTCGAAGAAAATAAGGGGGCAATTGCCCCCTCTTACCCTGTATAGCTTTGCACTTTATAAAAGGAAGTTAGTAATGTAAAAACTTACAGTGGTGTTTTTTAGATAGCGTTTGTTTATTATATGAAACTTAAAAGACGAAAACAATGAATTCAAAAGAGATGAGAGAAAATTAAAAAAAGAAAAAGAAAAGAAGAAGATAAAATTATATTTTATAATGGTGTGTAAGATAAAATAATTATTTTTATATCTTGTTTGTTCTGAACAAAATAAAATAAAATATTTAAAAAATATTTTACCTTTAATTTTTATTATTGTTAAACTTGTATATTTTAAAAAATAATTATTTTTTTATTTTAATTTATATTGAATATTAAAATTAAAAATATTATAATAATTGTGGTTGTAAAACCAAGACTAACTTAACCTAAGGTCTAGATTTGGTATGAGTTTAAGAAAAAGGGAAATGATTGACTCTATCTAACTCGGTTAAAAACTTAAGTCAACCCAAGATAGAAAAAATGGTTCAGAAACTTGTTGGTTTTTTTTAAAAAAATAGTCAAAATAAGGTTATTTTGATTATTTTTAACTTTTCTTGGGGTTAATTATGTTGACCCTCCAAATCAGTGACATGAACCTTGTATTGGGTCAACTCTCGAGTTGGATTTTTAAACTATAATATTTATTATTTTTATTCATACATTGAATCGGGTCAACTCGTGTTAACCATTTTGATCCATGACTTAAACCTTACCCTAATCGACCTCTAAATCAAGTTTTAAAACTATAATGATAACGGTTTTTATCATTATATTGACTCAGGTCAATTTATGTTAACTTTTTTAATCCATAACCCAAGTTTTGTCTTGAGTTGATTCCTAAATTAAATTAAAAAACTTTGATAACGACCACTTTTATTTTATATTGATCTTTTTGACACATGACATTAGTCTTACCTCGAGTCGACACATGAGTCAAGTTTTAAAATTATAATAATATTTTTATATTAACTCAGGTCAACAATCAACCTCACTCGTAACTTAAGTTTTACCTCATATTGACTCTTAAATCGAGTTTAAAATTATAATAACAATTATTATTTTTCTTATACTAACTTGCATCAACCCTATTTATGACCCAAGACTTAACTAATAATCTAAATTTTGTCTTAGATTACCTTCAAATTGAATTTTAAAACTACAATAATAAAATTTTTAATCTTATATATCTTAGTTATATAATTTTGAAATTAAAAGTTTTTTAAAATAATGTTTTAAAAGTTAAAAATAATAAATATTATCTTTGAAAACACATGTTTTTTATATCTCTTGCTTTGAAAATACACAAAACATATTTATTTTTATATCTTTATCTTTATTTTTTTAACCAATATATTTTTATCTTTACTGTATTTATCTTTTTTTTAATCCAAAGACAACAATCATATAGTGCCTTGATACTGCAAAAACTCACTCAATATGTAGCAATTAGCCGGCCTCCCACTTCCCTCAAATCATCATTTTATAGATTGATCATAATCATACGCTTTGTGTTAGATGCATAGTTGCAAACAACATAAGCAACCAGCCTGACTCCTGATAATTAGAGAACAGCTTCTTACCTTTTCCTATTATTTACAATAGAGTGATCATTTACAGCCTTTTGCTTCAACTTGGAGGTTAGAAAAATGGTTACTCACGAGCCACGAGTGTACTGTTTGTTCATACCACCCAAATATATTGAAGCTACATCCTGCCAGCTTGAGTTGCTTAACATATCCATCAAACGTTACGTGATGACCTCCATGTTTTGAACATAAACTCAAAAAATATTTCATTCTCTATGTTTTGAATCCCGCAACTTACATCAACTTAATTTACCTCAACGAGGTTGAGAAAGGGCATACAAGGATACTGCTTATATCAACTGAACCACGAGGATGTAATACAATGGGTGGAAGGTTGCCTGTGGCAAGGTGCCGCTTTATATTATCATACACCATTTCACCAGATATATAACTAGATTTACAGTAAAAACTTCAAATGGAAAAACATGTTTCTCTTTTCCATTAGGCAATAAGACAAATACAAGTGATGTACATACATTTATTTCCCAATAAATGCAAGTCGTAACCGCTCTCTCTGTTGCATTAGAATTGGATCCTTCGGAGATGATGTCTTCCCTCCCACGCCTGCCTGCCGCATCATCTCTGCAATAAGCACTCAAATATCATACCGCCGAAAGAGCACAATAAAATGTATCAATTATGAGTTTAGAACCGAACTCGTGTCAAATGCAGCTCCGCAATAGGCACTCAAATATCATACCGCCGAAAGAGCTCAATAAAATGTATCAATTATGAGTTTAGAACCGAACTCGTGTCAAATGCAGTCTCATATGATCTTTTGCTGGTAAATTGTTCTAAAATTTCGTTTTGCGTGCTTTTGCCACATTGTTTTTTCAAATAATTCTTGCGCAAAAGAAATCTGTTTGCAAATATGTCCACACATTTTGTCAATATAACTAAACAACTCCAACTAGAAGGATCAATATGCAAGTTACATGAAGGCAATGAAATGCTGGGGCCCTAGAAAACTATCTACTTATCAAGGGTTAGGTCAAGTCATGCTGCTAAGTTCATGAGAAATACACCACCAACCATTTTCAGCTCAATATGCAAACATATCTTATTATACAGGAGGTCATCCATTCAATTGCTCATCTTGCAGCCCGCCCAACCATCTTCACATTTTCATCACCTAAGGGTAAAAGTCCAGGACTCAAGAAAGAGATTAAACGTTTTTTCAGAAATAGCATTTCTTTTCTCAAGCGTCAATACATGCGGCACTTTGAGATTGAGGTGGAGTTCTAATACCAAGACTTCAGCTAAGGAAAGAAAGCCTCAAATTTACCTCAATGGTGGTTCATAGGACCAATCCTGGCAACAAAAAACTAATAGAAATTTAGTCTTAAAATCAAGATATTAAATTAAAACTTGCCTCGTTTTCTTTCAAGTTCTTGATAAAGCTCTTCTTCCCATTTTCTTTGCCTCTCAGAGAAGCTTGTACTGCAAATCAAAGTAATGTCATTCTCAGGTAACATATTTCAGATGTGATTCTTTAGTAAAATTAAGATAAACCAGGCAACAAATAATGGCAAACACACCTAGACGTAAGTGTTTCCTGCTGGCCATCATGAAGAAACTCTTTCCACTCACTAAGCTGAGGTGGCTGAATTTCCTGCAAGGCTCGATTGTGTATACTACTTTCGTTTGCTACATGATTAGTTTGACGACCAGGACTTGCAATGCTGGGAGCATCAACAACTGCAGAGAGTCTTCTGCTAGGCAAACGTTTGGGTGACCTGCTTTTGGGGGGTAAACTTGGTAAATGAGTAGGATTTTCACTGTTTTCTGTTCCAACTGCAGTTGGAGCACCCATGGTATTCAAAGCGCTGTTGTAAAACTCTTCATATAGAGGTGTCTGCAGCTTCTTCAAATCTAAAGCCTAGTGGAGTTTTAAAGAACAAGTATTAACAATTTCATCATACCAGTGAATAGTGTTACCAAAAGAGGGAAAGGCATAAACAAAATTTTGATTACATTACATCTTTGACTGGTTAAAGATGTAAACCTCCAATCCGTGTTACAAGAATGTAATAACTCAATAAAAAAACAAATCTAATAATAAAAGACAAGAAAAAATATCAATTAAAAAAGCAAAAACAAATATTTTTTTATAGGATGGGGTATTTCTATTTATTGCTATAATAATTTCCCAACATGTTTTAGTGTATTGTTAATTGGTGCCCGCCAAAAAAAAAAATGTACCTTCTCATCCAAAAATGCTCTAATTTTTGACTCGGTAACTTCATCATCATCCTCAGGTACCACTGGCCCACATGGAAATGTGAAGTCGTTCTGTCCCCTACCGGATGCTTCATGGTTTGATTGACTGCAAGACAAGTTATATCTACTTCTCTTAAACAATGGATCTTCATCAAACTTGCATGGCCAGTCATCCAAGGGTTCGCACATTGGGTTGACACTCTGGTTTAAAGAAACAATTCTGTCATTAAAGATAATACAAGCTCCTGAAACGCATAGTTGGACAAAGAAGTGTTCATCACCTTATTTAAATCAGCTGATGCTAAGGTAGATTTGAACCCAGTGGATGCACTAACCGCAAAATCATCTTTATCATCTATCAGACACATGTCATCATCAAAATTTGCTGCACCCCAGTAGGATCTTGATCTTGACAAATTATCACGATATACAGTTGAGGACTTTATACTACCCATTTCGCAAACATCCTTCAATCCTGCACATGTTGACCTTCTGATCACGGAGTTCATGCTGCACCATCGATACATCTTCAAGAGTCAGAAATAGCATAATAATAATGAAAATGAAAATGAAAACACACGAAGTTAAAAAAAGCTTACGAGCTCTTAAGATTCGACCCGGTCGCAGCTATCAGATTTCCAGATTCCTAAACAGGAAAAAACACATTAATTGACATGTCGATGGTCACAGAATACAGTAATCAAACCAGCACATCTTACTACACTTACTCTAACTGAGTTGCGGAATACCAAATGAGTTTCCTGATAATCCCCCGTGACAAATGGATGCTGCACATGTTTAGAAAAGGATTCAATGAGATAAAATCTAAGCCGTGTTTAGTTAGCTATAATTAAGCAATACCAAATAGTTTGAATAAATTTTGTCCAGGTGATAGGAACAGCCATGAATATAAGAATTGATAATAATGAAGGTTACTGCGGTGATTTTCAAAACAACCAAAATTTAATCTTCTATACCCTATCATTATCTCCAATCAACAGCACATTTGTCATCCCGCGAACCTAATTCTCTCCATTCTTCAGCTCATTAACTTCTTTTTCAAGTATAAAATTTGAAAAATCTTTTCAAGTCCAGGTATTTCTGCCAAGCATATGTTCATATTTGAGTAATATTACGCCTAATTTATAATTTTTATAAACAATATACATATCAAAATCACCTGCAATAACTCAGATGCAGCAGGCCTTAAGTTTGGTACCCTGCCACCACGTATATACATAAGAGTTTAGTACAGACATGTATCTAATACAATTCATAGAAATTATGTTTCAGAGTTCATTGATGAAAAATACAGAGTCACTTCTGCCTAAAAATGTTGGCTTGTTAAAAAAGAACAAAGATTACTAGAGAAATGAAGGACTTGAGATAAATAAAAGTGATACATACTCCTGAAGACATTTTAATAAGAAATCCTTTGCCTCAATAGATAGATGTTCAGGAATTGGAGGATGAGATTTAGTTGTCCCAATGTGGAAGAGAGCAGCAACCTGAAACCGAAACTTGTTTTCAGACTGCAAACTAATCTAAAAACCAATAAGCACCCACCAATACATTATAGTCAATTTTCTTACACATTAATAGAATTAAAAAAAAGAAATCAGTCAATGCATCAAATCTGTACCTCCTGATACTGTTGACTCCATGGAGGTTTCCCTGTGGCCATCTCAATCACAGTACAACCAACGCTCCATATATCAGCAGAACTATGAAATTGAATGTCAAAGACAATGGCGTCCAAAGAAGAAGAATTAGGACTAGCACACAAATCTATTTCTCTACTGAAGGAATAAGTGCACAACGATACACTACTGCATGAAAGCATGGCATACATCATTAATTTCCTCTTATGCAAGTTCTGACATTTTTCTAACTTTATAGAACTGCAAATAAAACTTCAATGCCCTCATATTATGCAAATGCTGACTAATCAACAAGTTGTATTGGTCATTATCTCCATGCGTTTCAAATATAAATTATATTGACACTTGTTTTATGATTCAAAAAATCCAACTTCTAACTTGATTATTGATATGTAAATATCTAATTCCTCGCTAAAGGAATGAATAAGATCACACTCTGCATAAGAGCATAGCATACATATTAAATTTCCTCATTTGCAACTTCTGACATTGTTTAAGTTTTTCGAACTACAACTAAAAACTCCACGTGTCACAAATGTGAGTAAATTTTTTTTACATTATTTATGATTTCAATTATGTATTATTACATCCTTGCATTTTAAATCCACTGCATGATTTTATAATTTTTTTTTAAAGAAAAATCTACTGAGATGGTCAGGGAGGATTTGAAATTGTGATATCCTCTTTAGCAGAAAGGTGTGGCTACCTGTTAGATTATGCCTTGGCCATGTCATGAAAATCACAGAGAACTTGATTATACATATGTACATACTTCTTCTCTAATGTCAAGATACATATTGGACAAATATGAGGAGAATAAATTGAAACATTGTTCTTACAAGCTATGCCCAGTCTGGAGAATAACTTCGGGAGCCATCCAATATGGAGTACCTTTCATTGACTTGGCACCATTTATAGTAGCCTGTAATCAACACAGCAACTTAGCAAAGATGCCGACAGAAACTCAACCAGTAAAGAAAGATTTTAAAATAGTAATATATGTGATACCAGTTCAACTACTTTCTTGGATGCTCCAAAGTCAGCAAGTTTAATGCAACCCTTGTTATCAACAAGAATGTTTGCCCCCTGAAACGAAGCATGCTCAATGTCAAATTTTGGAGAAAGAGAGGGATTTTCTAAATAAAATGTACTTTATATAACAACAACACAATACCTTGATGTCCCTATGCATAATACCATTCTTGTGAAGGTATTCCAATCCCAACAACAGCTGTTTCGTATACATTCTTATTACCTGCATATAAAATGATTTTAAATAGGACCATCATCAGCATTTCAAATACCACCGACATTCTAATATTTCAAAACTAGAAATCACTTACCGACTCAGGGAAAGATCCAAATTTTCCCAGTAACGATGATATGGATCCACCCGGTACAAATTCCAATAAAATATTCAATGAATCATCCTCTCTGGCAGTTCCCAGGTATCTCTAACAAACATGGAAATAACATAATAAGCCAATAACCAGCCAAAGTCGCCAAAATGAAAGAGAGCTAAATATCATACTCACAACAATATTTGGATGCGAAAGATTCTTGAGAAGCTTCACTTCTTCCTCGAGCTCTCTGATGTGTGCCTATTATAAAATTTTAAGTAAAATCTTCTCTGTTAACCATGAGAATACTTGATCAAGAATAATTCTGGATTGAACTGGTTAAAAAGTTGTAGCTTTAGTTAGCTTTCCTATGTTTTGAGATAAAAACATAAAAAAAAAACAACAATAAAGCAATATTGTAATAAGTGTCAGTGTGCATGACTTTTTAGTTTGAGGCATAATCCAAAAGTTTTTCCTAACAAAAGTGAGTGGAAATCACTTTAAATTAGAAGTATGTTAGATGAAAAAGACTCAGATCAACTTTTTATAAGTTAGAATCCATAAATAAAAATTAGAAATTTTAACTTTCAATTAAATCAATTTTGTAACAAATGTTTCATTTGAGCCATTCAAACATATTTATGACTTTTCTACAAGTCAAAAGTTAAAAAACAACTTAAATCAATTTGCAAAATTCACGCCAAACAGAACTTCAACCATTGTAATTGCCAAGAAATTCAAAAAAAATAAATTAACCATCTAAAATTACCAAAATACGCCAAAAGTAACCGAAAAGGAAACTAATTGTACACGTAAAAGTAAAATTCAAATCCAGCCCTCACCTGCGTTTTCTCCTTAGAAGCACTATTGGCAGCAATCGAAACCTGCAAAAAATATAATGATTTATAATGATCGAGTAATTGTTAAAAAGCAAAGGAAAAAAAATAGCAATTGAAGTCATTAACCTGTTTAACAGCGAGAAGTTCTCCAGAATCAAGATTCATCCCCATATAAACCCTACCAAATGCGCCGCATCCAATCAACTCACCCTTTCTCCACCTGATCGGCGGCGCATCTTCTTTTTTAGATGGCGGAGGCAAGGACGGTATTGAAGGCTTGGCGAAGAGGCCGATTCGCGATTTGCGAATGCTAGAGCCGATTTTCTCAACGAAACCACTGAATCCTCCATCTTCTCCACCTCCTCCTGGAGTCGATTTAAACACTAAGGATCGACGAACCGATCCAAAAATGTCTTGCATTTCGTGGATCTTTAATTTCTAGGGTTTTTGCCTTTTCGGTGATTTTTAGACTCGAGTGTTTTAGTTTATGTTCGAGAGAGACAGAGTGAGAGAGAGAGAGAGAGAGAGAGAGAGGGGGGGGGGGTAGCCGTTAGAGGCGTGTGAGGTGGTTCATTTTTTCGGGGAAGTGAAAATTTGAAGGGAGGGAAAAGCAGGGTGAGAGATCTATTTCAAAAAAATAAAAAATAAAGAATAAACAAATGCAAGGCAGATAAAATGATTGGTTAGTTTCTTTTATGGGCCTTGTGCTTTGTTTTTACTGGATCACCTGGGTCGGTAGCAGTGCAATTTTGGTTTTTTTTTTTAATGGAAAAGCCACATATTTGTTGTGTTATTTTACATGTATACATCTCTTATCTTTACACTGATTTTGTGTTGTCTTATTTGTTATTGGTAAATGACATCACTTTGTTATCAAATTTTTGGACGGATCAGATTGTATGTTGATAAGAATAAGTTCTTTTTTGTTTGTTTTTTAATTGCTTTGTATTTGTATTTATGGTGAAATAAATATGATAAGGGGAGCAAATTAAATTATCTTTTGTACTGTGAAACCATTAAAAAGTTAAGTTTAAAACATAATTTTTATGCAGTGTTTTTTATTTTTTTTGTAAAAAAAATATTTGGCATTTCAAAAGCATTAAAAAAATATTTGTTTCTTTGTTTCAAATTAACATATTTTTTATTTTTCATATCATTTTGATGTGTTGGTATCAAAAATAATTTTTTTAAAATTAAAAATATATATTTTAATATATTTTCAAGTAAAAAAATATTTTTAAAAATAATTGTGACCACGCTTTTATTGATCATTTTATACATGTTTTTTGTTACATATAAATTTCAATCATAAATTTTACCAGACACATATTTAAATCCAACTAACCATAGCTAACTATAATTTTTTAAAATTATAATTATAAAAACAACCACAAAAACTAATACACTCTAACTAATTTTAAAAACACGATTCTATAATAGTTTGATATATTTAAGAAAATATAATAAATTTTTTATATGTTTGCTATAAAATTTAAATTTAGAAAGTTGGGTGATGGAATTTTTTTATATATGATTTTCAGAAAACACCACGGTAAAATAATGTTCATATCATATATAGAATAATCTTTTTTACAAAAGAAAATTATTTTTTTTAAATAACAATATTTTGAATGATTACCGGGACAATGACGTTCATTAATTTAAATAACTTGAGAGGCAGAATAAGCTACACTTGCTTCTGCATATTCAAGTTTTCAATTTTTCTGTGACGACAGGAAAAAAATCCAAGAAAAAATAGGCATCATCCCTGGAACAATACTCTCGTCCGTTTTGTCGATCCCTTGTGCTCGTATATTGTTCTTTATTTCTCAACGTTAAAATAATGTTTCCTGATTTATATAAAACTTTTTTTATTTGTCTTGCGAGGAATTGTGCTTGATGTTTTTAAAAGCATCCACTTGATGATGAGAAAAAATAAAATAAAATACATGTTGGTGATAATTTGGTTTTTTTATATATCTTTAAAGAAAATATTAACAAAATAACATAGTTTTAAAAAATAATAAAATAATATAATTTATACATATTACAATTAATATTTAAGTTTGTTGTTGCACAAAATCATAATATTTAAAAAACAAATTTGAATTGGGTTTATGAGAGAGGATAGAGATAAAAAATAATCTTTTAAGTTCATCAAAACTCTAACTAGATATCACAGTATTTTAAATAAGATTTTGAGGAAATGAATTTAGTGATAACAATTATTAACAGTAATCCAAGTGTATTATTTTTATTTTTTTAGAGTGGTAAGTGGCTTATTTATTAAAATATAATTAAAATAACTAAATAAATTAATTTATTATAAATTTAATAATTAATTATTTTTTATTCAAATATTAAGTATAATATTTAACAATGTGTCATTATCTCTCAAATACCATGACATTCACACGAGGTCTGATTTAATTTTTTAAAAAATAATTTTTTAATATAATTATTATAATTTTATCATTGATGTTTCAATTTAAATATCACAGCGACATGTTTTTTTTCAACATCATAATCATTTACTTTTAATATATTATTTGAAATTATTTAAAAATCTCATTGTACCTGGCACGAAGATTTACAATAAATACTATTTAAAAATATAAAAAATATTTTTTATAGTTTACATAGGATAATAAATCTTATTTTGATTACTTAAATACCCCATGCAGTTTATATTGTACCCAATTTATTCGCTTGTTGTCATTTAGAAGAATAGTGTGTCATAGGATCAAAATATAAAATTATTTATATAATATAATTTAATAACTTCAAGTTCAATGATTAATTACATAAATATACCGTGAGCTATTTCATTGACACAGATAATTTATCTATGTAAAATTCTTATGTTATCTAGCAAATAAATATATATTAGTTACATGTATTCCTAATAACTAAGCCTATAAGAAAAACCACTTCAATTCATAAATAAAATAACACAACATGTATCAGTGTTAATAATTTTAGTGGAATTCTCATGTTACAAGTGATCTTCAACACGTAATTTTTATACTATCCGATAATTATCTATATATTAACTATAAATATTTTTTTTATAACTAAGCTTTATTTTATAAAAAAAATAATATAATATGCATTAACATAAACAATTATAATTAATATCCAATCTTAATATAAAATTAATTAGAAATAATGTTTTTTTGCAATAAATATATTTTAACTATAATAATTTTATAAATTTTTTTATAATATATATATATATATTTTAGATCTATTAATTGAATATTTAATAAATATTAAAAGTACATAGATTTATATAAACAAAATCAATACTAAATATAACCAACAATAAACAATTGATACAAAACAAGCACGCTTTAAAATGCAAACGAGTGAATTTGGAAAATCCAAAGGGCTATGGAAAACCCTTTCAGAGGCTGCTGGGGGCGACGCCTTCTGGGCATATCACGTCTTCCGACAGCAAATCCATCAGTCCAGGTACTTGACTCTGCTTTTCAGTGCTAGCTTCTGCCCAGCATAAAAACTGCTGTTGGTGTTACCTTTTGATCATGGAGCTTATGCGCAGAGGGCCCGGCCTGTGGGACAGACTTGGGATTCGAAGAGAGCGGCGAGGCGGGGGAATGGAGAATTTTGATTTTGCCATCTGAGCTTTTGATTTTCCACCTCTGAGGTGGGAGATTTTGAGAGGTGGACTGCTCTTTTTGGAGATGTTCCATTAAATATAAGCTCTCACTCGGGATTTTTGTCTTTTAGGTTCTGCTTAGATACTGGTGAGCAGGGGTAATAAAAAAATCAAAAATCGATTAAATCGGAAAAATTAAAAAAGCCAAATAAAAAAACTAATTAAATTGATTAAAATTTTTAAAAAACTTGCCAGTTTAGTTTTAGTTTTATAATTAAAAAATAAAAAACTAAACCGAACTGAATCAAAACCTATAAAAACTGGGACAAAACCGAGTCAAACCTAGTAAAAACTTGAAAAACGGAGTTAAATAAAAAAAAATTAAGCTAAAATCAAAAAATCAAGCCAAACTAGAAAATTGAACCAAACCGGTTTGAATTGGTTTTTCCCTAAAAAACCAAACCAAATTGAATCAAAACTGGTCGGTTTGATCCAGTTCTAGTTCAGTTTCAAGATTTTTTTTATTTGATTATTTTTTTGATATAAACTAAACATAAAATAAACATCATTAACAAGAATAGAAATGATTATAGTTTAAAATATTTTTTATTTAAAAATATTTATAATACCAGTATATTCAATTAATTTTAAAATATAAAAAATTAAATTTAATAAAAAAATTAAATTTTTATAAAATAATTATTCTAAATTTCTCCATTTTATTGAAGATGATCGGGGGACGGGACTAGAAGTTTATCCATGGTGCAGCATTGGATTCCTCAACCTTCGTGTAACTCTTTTTGATACGTGAGAATTTCCGTTACCAAACAAGTGCCTACCCTGTTACATGGCTTAAAAAAGAAAAGCACATCATTAATTCAGCAACTAGGGATTAGAAATAGCAGTTGTACACAGTTTTGAATTTCTTACGGTGCTGATGATCATAAAAAAGTCAGTTCAAATATTAAAAAATGATGAACTTACAGTGACAGCCACTCGACAAATGACTTTGTCACCTCGACCGAGGAAAAACGTAGAATCCTGAAATGAGTTACATAGAAATGGGGAGCCTCTTGACAGCACAAAACAAGAAAATTATACTTGCAAGCCTGCACAATAACTGAACACAGCAAAAGGTAACCTGGAGAGGCTATTGAAAGGTTATTTTAAAAAATAATATAAATTATATTTTAAAATTTTATTTACTAATTTAAATTATTAAACTAAAATAATTTTTTAATATAGTATCAGAGTTTTGATAATCAAATAATTTTAAATTTAAATTTTATTATTTTTATTTATTTAATAAAAAATCAAGTACAAAATAATATATACTTGTACAAGTTTGAAATCTATAAAATTTTTATTTAAAAATATAAATTAAAAAATAATATAAATGATACCAGTACACCAAAACAAAACCAGAGTTTCAACCAACACAGCACGCAACTAAATCATATGATCCAATTCAGAACAGAAAGCAGGTCAGATCCCTAAACATAACACAGCATCTGGGATCACGGGCTATAAAAAGCACGTGCTTAGCTTTAATTAATAACTTCAGTTTCTAAGGAGACATGTGTAGTCATGTCCAACAACAATCGCTCATGTGAGTTTATAAATGGAGAAGATGAAAGAAAGTTGGAGAATTTCTTTTGTTTGATTATGGAGCAGGAAGTGTAGATAATTTTCGCATCATTCATTGCATTCATGTCATCGGAGATAGAGTTCCTAAATTACAAGGACATTATAGAGATTTTCCCTCGCTTCATCTTTTGTTTCATGCCGTCAAAGGTGTTCTTGGTTAGCATGCACGTTACTCCAAACTAGTCCATTCAACGAAATAAATTCCTTTGAATTATGGTCTCTTGAAAAGTCTAAGAAAGGGAGTAAATGTTTGCTCAAAACCTCCTTCCCTCCCTTAATATCTGAAATAATGTTTCTTTTTTCTATCTCAAATACTCGAAAACCACAAGAAGATGGTGATATTGATTTATTTATTTTTCTCATTTAATGAAGGAATTAGTATCAGTGATCAAAATTAGCGAAGGTTCCGAAGCAGAGTCAATGCTACAGGCTATACAAGAAACTGTTTATCAGACAGTTTTTGGTTAAAAAGCTTATGGTTAATTTGTATCTGACTTGCTAACTGCCACTTTCTATCATCTTAATACTATACTGGTGCCAATAAATGGATAAAATCAGTGGAGGAAGTAGGAAATTCGTAGCGAATTGCAATTGTAAGCACATGAAAATTTGCTTTTTTTAAAATATTATTGCAAGCCGCCACAGTTCCTGGAAGCTATCTGAGATTTCTTGCAACGGAAACCTCTAAAGAAATACAAATGGTGCAGACAGCTAGCTGAGTTTTTTTTATTTTTTCCAAGCACTTCATATGAAAAGAATGATGCATCCAACTCTCGTGTCTTCTTAACATCCATCCATCCAGGAGCGCCATGACAGTGCAAGACTTGTGCTCCCACCTCATTTGCAGCCAACATGATCCGAATAACTTTATGAACAAATAATGACACCACCGCCATTAGAGTGATACACCAGGCATTAAATCACAATAACGAGCATCAACTTTTAACTTTTTACATAAAAGAAGATGCTTAACTTAAAAAAAAAAACAAAACCCATCAAGAGTCACCTGTGACTTGCCTGAGCAGCACGTGACCTTGGTGAATTTGGAGGAGAGCGGAGGCCTCCTCATTATCTTTACCATTATCATCAGCTGCTCTAGTTTGTGAAGGAGAATTCAGAATGGCCTTCAATGGCTTAAAATTTGGTCTAGAAAAGAAGACATATAGCTCTGTTCTCTTTACAAGGATTACTGGTTTCTGGTTGAAGTAGAAAAAAACGTTTCGAAAATAAAACAGCCTGTGAAACTGGCAGAAGGTGAGAAGCTAAGATTATAGAAGCCAATGCCGGCTTAACTATTGGTTCTCTCTTACTAGCTAGCGGCAAAAAAAAAAAAAACGATACAGGGTGCAGGAGATTGATCCATTTGGGCATGTGCTGGACTCCATGGACTAAAAAAAGAAGTGAGTTTTTTAAAAATATAAATTGTATTGTTTTCATTGAAGGTACTTTTAAGTTAAATCTATGTTAAGCTAAACTATATGTTAATTAATTAAATAATTAAACTAAACAAAATGCAATTTTAACTTTCTCTCATCACATAATCACGGTACGTTTGCATGTTGATGTTTATTTGAAAAGTATTTTTATTTTTTAATGTTTTTTAAAAGTATTTTTTATTGTTTTTTAATTTTTTATATTATCATATCAAAATTATAAGCCACTGAGAAATACAAATAAACTTTAAGATGCTATACCTACTTTTTTTATAATTTTTTCTTTTTTTAAAAAATAATTTTTTAACGCATGGATTAGTTTAGTCTAAGATCTTGCATGTGACATTCGCGATGCATGAACTGTAGACTTAACAAATCAATAATTGGATGTAATTTTTTTGTAATGCTTCTTGTAATTTATTAAATTTGTTGATCATACCCTGTAACCCTGTCAGGTATTCATTAATGACTCTCATATTTATCTTGTATATTTGTTTTTTTTAACAGTTTTTGAAAATGTAGATCTACCTGTGTTTTTTTTTAAATAATTTTTTTATTTTTAATTATTTTAATGTGTGATTTAAAAAAAATATTATTAGAATATATTTTAGTATAAAAAATATTTTTTTAAAAATAATAAACACACTTGTAAACAGGCCCTACGCTTTGCTTTCAGCGGCTTCTTTTGAGATTCATTGATTTTAATCGCGTCGGTGATCGAGGAAAGGACTCATACAAAGGTATGGTGGCTTCGACGAGGGAATGGAAAGAAAACTTTGCTTCTAGACGTGGAAGGAGAGGAGAGGAGATGGGTAGGTGAGTGAGGTGATTGCCCATCTTGGATGTAATTTCAAGCTTCAATCGTAGGTTGAAGTCATAATTACGTGAAAGAAGATTTGGTGTAATTGTTAGGGTGGAGGGTCAAATTAAACAATCAAATGTTGCTTTGAAATTAATTTATTCCATTTATAACTTTAATCAAATCAAGAAAAATATGTTTTATAAACGGAAAAATGTAAATCATTATATTGGAAAAAAGAAGAAGAGAGTAGAACATTAGAACCTCGAGGAAAAAATGCAGTTCAAAAAAGCAAAAACTCCTGTTTTATATATCGTTTGCTATTACAGTATAACCATATTTTAAAATTTTATTTTATTTTTAACTTTAAATTATTATTTTTATATTTTAAGATTGTTTTAATATTAAAAAATAAAAATAAAATATTATTTAAAATAAAAAATATTTTAAAAAATAACACCTATTATTCTCTCCAACAAATCATATCTCTGTACTTGTTAAAATACAAGTTTTGGATGTCTCTCTTTTTTTATTTTTTATTTATTCTTAATCAGTTTTCATTGTAATTGAGAAAAAGAGGACCACGTCAAACCAATCAATAATTTATTTCATTTTTTTCTTGTCAAATTTATGCAACATATAAAGAGAAAATTGTCCTTCTGCTTTAAATATAAATGAGAAATTGACTTCAAGCGATGCATGATCTCGATGGAGACTGATGGGATTACCCATTAGCCTAACTTGATCATATCTTCTCAGTTACAGGAGTAGAAATGGACCCGAAATTAAAATCCAACGTTCCTTTTGCTTTAAATAATAATTTTTTATTTTTTAATATTAACGTATCAAAATAATTTAAAAAATACTAAAAAGTAATTTTTAAATATTTAAATAAAAACACGGCAATGACAAACACTCCAACGTGTCAATAAAATCTTAATTTTACTGGTAACTAAATGTGGCACGGTAATCTAAAAATGGCTTGTTAAATGAAGGTTAATCTTATCATTCCATCCAAGCACAGACCAGTTTTAACAGTATGTGGGGGTGGGTACAGCAGTAACTAACTAAAAGAAGTAAAAAAATACCACGGGATACGGACGGACTTGTAAGCATGAGAGCAACGGGGTGTGCTAGATCGAAAGTTAAAAATTAAAAAAATATTATTTTAATTTTTTATGCTTGTTTTATAAACCGGAGAGAGAGTAATAAATAAAATGCTAAAATATTTTTATTTTTGTAAATATTATTTATACATATCTTAAAAAAAGTTAAAATTAATAAAGTGAGGTCAATAAAAAATAAATCAATTGAATGTAAAAGTATTGAAAAAAACATCAAACTCATTAAAAAAATAAAATACATGTTTTTTTTCTCTAATATAAATAGTTTTTTAAATACTTTTTTATTAAAATATACACAGTACAAAAAGTTACGTTTATATTATTTAAAATATTATTTTATCAATTTTAGATCTTCAGAATAATTCAGGCGTCTCTTTTGGTGAACAACCACTCGGGGCATTGAAGCAATTTGGAAAAAAATAAATCAGATGTAATTAATTAGTTAACCGACTGTCGGTAAATAACTTTAATGCCAGAAAGAATCAGAAGAGATTGACCAATTCAATGGAACCGTCTGAATAGGATTCCCTTGCCTGCATTTTCTGCCTTCTCCCTTTTCCTCTCCTGTAGTTCTTTTCGTTTCTTTGACCGTTTACAGACACTCTCTCTCTCTCTTAAGGTCTCTTCTTCTTCACCACCCTCCCCTCTGTTTTCCATCAACTCAAACAGTGTCTCTCTCTGAAATGGCGAGTTTTACTTTGCTTTCCTATTCAATGTCTGACGCTCCAATGATCTCAGTTCCTGCGTATTTATCTTCTTCTTCTTTGGGAGCTGGAGGCGAGGATGCTTTCGAAGACGACGCCTGCAGTATTTGCCTCGATCCTTTCACCCCTCAAGACCCCGCTACTGTATACCACTCCATCACTCTCTGTTTATTCATTTTTTTTTTTGTTTTTAGGGAAATAAAAGGGAAGTTTATTTATCAGTTGGAATCAAATTTAGAAAGTAGTAAGTTTGTGGCACAATCATTTAATTATCATAATTTGTTTTCCTGATAACATTGAGGTAAATTTTATGATCTCTAGCGGCTTTCTTTTGGCACCATTTTCATTCGAAGAGAACTGTTGACGAGAAATAATTTCATTTTAATGCCTAAAGAAAATATGAGCTTTTCTTTTTCCTGAAGGCACTAAAGGATGGTCTTGGAATATAAAAATTATTTTTTATAATCTCTTATCTGCATATATTTTCTTGGCCCTGTTTTATTTTTTTTAATTTTTGCTACGGTTTCCATGAAAGATTGATGATATAATACCAATGCTAGAATTGATCTTAGGCAATGACGGAGCCACAGTAGGGAATAGGGATTAAGGGGGCAAATTGCCCCCTTAAATATTTTTTATATTAAAATTTTAATATAATAATTTAACAAGTTTTTTTTAATTATTTTTTCTATATCTTTTTATAATTTTTTTAAATTTTAAACTATTTATTGATTGATTAAGTAAATAATTTTTATACTTTATATTTAATTTTATGTTTTATATTTTGGGTGAGTTTTATTTATTTATTATTTAATTTTAGTTTTATTTTTTACTAATATGATAATTTATGAGTCTTAAATTAAAGTGTTTATGTATAATATTATATGATATAAATATAAATTAAAATAAATTTTAATAAATTAATATGTATTTAGTTATAAATTTTGTATAAAAAATAATAATGATTAACGTACCAGTAATTAAAAATAAAATACTAAATAATTAAAAAAATTAGAAATACAATAAAAAAATATAATAATATTTATATTTATATTTAAATCACTTATATAAAATAACAAATTAACAAATAATTATTGTTAATAATTTCACTAGTTCTTATAAAATTTAGAAATAGATAAATAAAAAATTCATTATATATATTGAAAAAAAATATCTTTAATAAAATTAATAATGGAATCATTATTAAGTAATTTTAAAATATAAAAACTTGAAAAAAATAATTATAACATAATTTTTTTTATTTTAAAAATATTTTAAAATTAATTTTACTTTATATGAGTTAATTCATAAATTTTAAATTGATTTTTTTATATAAAATATATATTTATATAATATATAATATTAAATATTTATAATTTATCCTATCATTTAAATTTTTTGTGGCTCCGCCCACTAATTTTGGGATGCTTTTACCGGTACTACCATTGTGTTTCTCTTCCTGTTCTACAGCGATCCTTTGACTACATTGTGTCAAAATGTCATGGCTCTTGTTCTGTCTCAACATGATTGTCTGTGATGGATTGTTATATTTAGGGCTTAATTTACCTTTGGACATGTTTCTTGTCTCAGGATACCTGCTGCAAACATCAATATCATCTTCAATGTATTGTTGAATGGTAGGTAGCAATCTCCATAACATGGTTTTATAGGAATCGATGCCTTGCGTTGGATTTTGATGCTATGACTGTCATTGATTTTACTTGTTTCTTGTTTAGGTCACAGAGAAGCAAAGAGTGCCCGATATGCTGGCAGCTTCTTGTACTGAAAGACCCTGCCAGGTATATGATTTCTCGTGAAAAGCCATCTATATCAATCTTTACCTGTATTGTCCAGTTTTGCGTTGATCAAAGGAACCTAATGGATTGCGGCTTCTGTTTGCGCACCTTTGTTTTTTATTCTGTTTTTTCTAGCCAAGAGCTTCTAGCTGCTGTTGAGACTGAGAGGCTTGTCAGGCCAAGGAACTCTAATCCTGCATCCATGATCGTTCATCATTTGGATGAAGATTATGATGTAGAGCAGGTGATTATTAAGTCACTTTGAAACCATAACCACAACTATTCATTTCACTGCATAGCTGCCTCGAAAGTTTTTCTTTTATTTATTGGGTGCTACTGGAAATTTTTAGGATTCCTATTCAGATGACTCTGATTTCGACGATCATGTTATGCAGCATCTATCTGCTTCTGCTGCCAGCAGAGCTCGTTATGTTTGCAAAAGGGAGAGGCATAGGTCTACCGGACTTGGTCCCTCCCAGGTTCTTGTCTTGACCTCTCCTGAACATGTATCCACTGTTCAGCAAACATACACTTCACCAGAAGAAGGTCAAATTTCAAGTTATGGGTCATCAGTGATTAATTCATCAACTCCTGGCACACCATCAATTATAATTCAAAATTTGTCATCGGTGGCCCCTCCGGTTGTGAACCAAGTCTCCTCCACTGCTGTCAATAGCCCTTTAAAACCCAGGTATTATTCTTTTAATTGCAACTTGTGATGCAGACATTGCTTGTTATCTGGCTAGGTTACTATTTGAACCACGAGTTGAATGGGTCAGAACATGTGAGAATAGCTGAAAACAATAGGGAGAAAAATAAGAATGACCCTTCCAATGCAAATGCCCTTCTTTTTTACTTTATAGCCAACCTCCATTTTCCTCCCTCATTATCTTTTAACTGGTGGCATCATTGGATGAATGGCATTTCTTTAACAGAATTCTTCTGTGGTAGATTGATATGGCATGTTTCTTGTGTTGGGTATATGACCAAAGTCCCACATTGGTTAGAAATGGGGAGGATCAAGGGTATATAAGGATGAACAAATATCTCCATTGGTATGAGGCCTTTTGGGCATAGCCCAAGAGCAAATCCATGAGAGCTTAGGCCCAAAGTGGACAATATCATACCAATGTGGAGATATGTGGTGTCTGTAATCCTTACATCTTGTTGTCTGTAGCTGGACTCTCTCTCTCACACTCACACGTGCGCGCATTCATGGGCATGCAGCTGCACACATTATCTTTTTGTATCTTATTTTTTCAAATGCTCGCGATGCAGGATTCTCTTTAGACAGCCACCAACTGATGCTCCCCAAGGGCAAGGGTCATCAGATATGTTATCTCTCTCAGAATCTATTAAATCTAAATGGTTTGCTGCTTCAGCCAGGTAGATAATCGCAGCTTGGTTCTTTGGGACTGATGTTTACATGTTCAATTTCTGCTGCTGAAGCGTGTGGATATCTTGCAACAGGTACAAGGAATCACTTTCAAAAGGTACCAGAGGTATGAAGGAAAAGCTACTTGCAAGGAATAATTCGGTTAAGGAGCTGAGCAAAGAAGTTCAAAGGGAGATGAGTGCAGGCATTGCTGGTGTTGCACGAATGATTGAGCGCATGGATCTTACTTCAAAACGCACGGGACCCTCCATGTCCGATTCTGGTTTTACTAGGGGGACATCAAATTTCTGCTGGAAGGGTAAGGGTGTGGAACAGAACATCATTGCTCAGGCTTTGGCCAAACAAAGTGAGGAAATTGCTCATGATACAAGTTTAGGTGCTTCCTCACATGCCTCTGCTACTGTCCCAATCCAAGTGGAAATCTCCCATGCGCAGGTTCGGAAACCACTGAAGTTTTAACATATCCTCCATTGCCATAACAGATTGGTTCCAGTATGTTGAATCTGAAGTGTTAACGTTTAACAATATTTTCCATGTCATTAAAATATTTATGCCAATTGATAATGATAAACATGGAGACTAACCACCTAGGCGCATATAGTATCAGAACATGTTAATCCGTGTCTTTTTCTTCTTCCCTCGTTTTACAGAGAGGTCATTGATAAAATGGCGCTTGGACCTGGTAGCTTGACTCTGTTTGAACTTATCATCTAAGAAGGCATATGATGCAAGTGACGTGCTGTGAAGAAACCAAGTGCCTGTTGGTTTGCGTCCTGCATCGAGTATTTATGCACAGCAACGCCCTGTTAATTAACCATGAATGACTTGCTGTTCTGGGATACCTTTTCCTTTTGTCACAATAAACTGTTTGAAGAGTTTAAGATAGATTAATGTATGAATTCTTTTCATTATTTGCTTTTCAAGTAAAAAGAAACTTGATGTTCTTCCACGCCATGCCTGCTCCTGCTTAAAATAAAAAATTGCAAATAAAACCGGGCGTTCACATTCACCAGTATCACACGTTTCTACTTTGATAGTTGGATGTGATTGGTGATGGATGTTGCTGTTCATTTTATTTTACTTTGTGAAATAGACTGTAGGGTTCTTTTGATGAGAGAGTCCTGCTCTACCGAACTGCACCCATTCACACAAACGTGATGCGATAAATGAATATCTTCAGGCATGTTCGATCATTTCCAGCTTAACGTTTTGAAGTTCACTGTTTATGACATATGAGTAACGTTTTCGTAATGTCGTATTCTTTATATTGGTGAAGCGATGCCGATGAAATTTAGTCCTGGGCCAGAATTTGGGGGTTTGAAACAAAATGGCCGCCTGAATTTACTTTTCTGCATTGTCGGTGAATCCACTTTCCCGGGAGATGGACTCCGCACTACTCATCCATAGATATTGGTGAATCCACTTCTTTGCATTATTAGATCTTCACCGAACTTCGGTTCTTTTAATTTATGTGCCTGACCTCTAACTTCGTTAGATGGATAATTGATGAATTAAGACTAGATTCAATTTCTTGGTTCGAGAAATTTATTTTATACTCTTATTGATTATTAATAATCACACTACAAGACATTCATAAAAATATCAATAACTATTTTATACCAACCTACCTAGCTAATTAATTACGCTCATAAATTAAAGAAAATGCATTCGCAAACTTGGGTTTAATAAATATGAATAATCTGCAAAATATTTATAATGCCATAAAGAAAAAACAGAACATAATTGTTTTATTTATTTATGTATTTAGAAAACATATATAATTGTTTTATTGATTGATAATAACACGCAGATAGGATCGTATTTCTTTGGCAAACACATACATATATAACAGCGTACACGTACGACCACTCGCAGAACGAATAGAACCGCGAGAGCATGAGAGATGAATTAACCATTTATAATCGTACCCCCTGCATGCATTAGACGAAACAAGTCTTATTAATTAATATTATAAGTTATAGATGTGTGTGTGTGTGTGTGTGTGTGGTTGATAACGAATTAAATTGTTCTACCATACCATTAGGATGAAGAACTTGGCCGGTCATGTAAGACGAGCACTGATTGGAAGCCAGGAAGACGTAAGAAGGTGCCATTTCATAAGGCTGTCCTGCTCTTCTCATTGGCACGTCAGACCCCAGGTATTCTACCTCGTATGCAGGCAGAGATGCGGGTTGCAGTGGCGTCCAGATCGGACCTGGAGCCACACCATTGACACGAATTCCTTTATCCACAAGTCTTAGAGCCAATCCCCTAGTGAAGGAAACAATCGATCCCTTGGTAGACAAATAGTCTAGTAATTGGTGAGGGGAGCCAGCATAAGCAGTAACAGATGTTGTGTTGATTATACAACTTCCTTCTTTCATGTGCTTTAATGAATGCCTGCGTGTACCAATTGAAGAAATTATTAATGCAATTAGGAAGAAATAATTAGGTGCTAAAACTAGGTTCTGTTTAATTAGGGTTGTGATTTTTGACATGGTTGGAATTGTTAATTATTGGTGGTTCTTATTAAGAATTGATTGGAGATTATACTGTTACAATGTTTTTATATATGTTGAACATTCAACACGCATAACTTCGAAACTTTTGTTTTTATAGTATGGTCTAGTTCTTGGATTAAGAGAAAAGAAAAACTGAATACACAAGTAGTTACTGTTTCTCAGCTCTTGTTTTCTTACTTGGTCATGAAGAAACAACCAAATATGTTGGTTCTGAACAGCCTCACCAGCCAGTCCTCAGTAATCTCTTCTACCAAGTTGGTATAATGCTGTACGCCAGCATTGTTGACCAAAATATCAATCCTCCCATATTTACTCGCAACTTGTTCGACAACCCTCTTGCAATCTTCTTCTGATGAAACATCAGTAGCTATGGCAATTGGATCCTCTGCATCGCTTGACTTAGCCTTCAGTAGCATCTTTAGGGTGTCATCCTTGTCTCTGTCCTCAATGCCTTGTACATATGTAAAGGCCACGGTTGCACCCTCTAGTGCAAAATGGTAGCATACAGATCGTCCTATCCCCGAATCCCCTCCAGTCACCAGAGCTACCTTTCCCTGACGTAGTATCAGCAGACATGTATAGTTGCTTCAGTACCATTATATATGCATTGAGATAATGAAGAGAAACACACACATATATATAAATTATAAATATATGTAAGTGTGCGCGCTTGATATATATCTAAGAAAATTAAGAGAAAAGGAGAAGCAAAATAACAAAGCACGTACGTTGAGTTTTTCGGAAGGCTTGTAGTCAGGGTTTATGGCTATCGGAAGTGGGCACATGACATATTCTTTACCTGGTTGCTGAGGTTGAGTCTGTGGTGGAAACTGAGGTTTTCTTTGTTCTTCCATTGTCGCTTGAAACTGTGTGAATTCTAGTAATTGAAACCAAGGTGGGTTTTGCTAATTGCTATTGCTTGCATGGAGATGGAGAGCAAGATCCCTGGAGGGATCCCTCTTTATAAGGAAGATATTACTCGCAATAGTACGTTAGCACATGTGCGTGAATTAATTGAAGGCCCTGCTGAATCTGCCAAGTGTCAAAAACCATCCCATCACCGATTGATTCAACGGTTCAAATTAAGAAAAACGATTTCGAACACGTAGGAGTGGAAATGGACCCGTGCACGTGGATGCCAAGGAAGAAAGGCACCCAGGATGTGCGCGTGGAAAATATTACATGTTGGTGCAGTGTACCATATTCTCGCATGGAGTCTCGTGAATTAATTGAAGGTGCTGCTGAATCTGCCAAGTGTCAAATGCATTTAGCAATTTCACTAATGGATGAGTTCCAGTGGTTCACGTTACCACTGTTCTCATCTCGGGGACTGGTTGAGTAAGAAACAAAATTACACGAAACCACGTCATCTACCGATTGATTGGTCGGTTGAAATAAAGAAAAACAATTTCGAACACGTTAAGAGTGAAAAGGACTTGTGGATGTGGATGCCACCACAGCAGGGGTATAAGTGCAATTTTTCCCTATAAGCGAGACAAGATGGTGAACCGAAAATGTTGACTTTTAGGTTTGTGCCCTTGTTGCTGACGGCTTCATGACATTGGGATAGAGATAGATGCACGGCTGGAGTTCTAATTGGGTCGATCACGGCCATAGGGGCTAACTCGAGTAAGATTTTTAGTGGTGAAAACTCAAAAGCTGGCCCAAATCAAATAATCGAAGCTGTTATCGAAGCTGTTTTATTTTTGTGTCTTAATAGTATTTTTTTAAAATTATTATTAAAATTATTTTTTTAACCAGTTTGTTGTGTGATTATTTTTTAAAATATATTAAAATAATTTTATATTTTTATATTTTTTAAAATTTATTTTTAATATTAACCTATACAAACAATCTTAAATTATAAAAAAACAATATTTGTTTAAAAAAAAGTATTTTTTTAAAAAATATTTTGAAAGTATAAAAATAAATAGACGGTTAAACCAGCACAACTACCAATGACCACCGAACCCACCGTCCTTCTGCTAGGTTCCAGTTACTAATTAGAGGGACAACTCAATGAATTTAGACATAATATAAACAGTGATTATCAGATGAACGATTTATAATCCAAAGATTGTTAATTATTGTATGACAATTTTTTTCTTCTTTCTATGTCTAGTCCATACATGGGGAGTAAAATTGTATGTAAGGGACTTTGAAAAAAGAGAAAAAAGAAAACAACAATTTCTCCTTCGGTCCTGATCGTTTCCAAGATCAACCGTTCAAAAACACACAAAATAGTGTCTAAAACATGAGGATCCATTTTTAATTTTCTAATTTCATAAACGAAAAAAACTCGAACTTGAGATCTGAAATCCAAAACTCATAACACGACGGTGGTTGTTATGGTGGCCGTAACTGAGGAGGTGATGGTGGAGGAAATGGGGCGGAGGAGAAGAGGGTAACCAGTACTTGTTATGGATTCGGTGGTTTTTAACTGGGTCAATTTCTTCGGGTTGTGATGATTTTGATGGTGTTTTTCAATATTGTGAATGGGTTGAAGGAATGGGAGAGAAAGAAGGGAGGAATACGGGATAGAAAGATCATATTCTTAATTCTTTTACCTTTTGTTGAGTTTCAAGAAATCTTAAGTGCGCTGGTTTTTTAAACCAGTTACAAATTAACGATAAGGGATCTGGTTTTGATATTTTATTTATTGGATATAAACTTTGAGAATAATATTTATTAAAAAAATAATATATTAAATTAATGTATGAGATGCTCTTTCAAAATTCATCAAAGAGTGAATTTAGTTCTGATTGAAGTACAAGGTGATAGGAGAATAATTTTGAAAATTCAAAAAAAATAATAATAATTATAAATCAAGACAATTACATACCATCCTGGTATTTTGTAATTGTGACAAATATAACCATATATATAGAAACAGTGTAAATATAATTTTGCCCTTACCATAAAAATGATTAAGCCTACAATTAAGGGTAGAAATGTTTTTTTATATGATGTATTTTATTAGGGATAAAATGGTTTGAATATTTTTTTGTTGTAGTTTAATTACTATTTTACCCTCAAAAGCAAACACAGATGATCTTTTGGTGAGGAAGTTTTTTGTCCTAGAATAAGAAAAAAAGTAAAGAGTTGAGTTACAGTCATGCCCTTGAATAAGAAAAAAATAAGCTTTTTCATTTTTTTTATATAAAAAAGTAAAATAACAGAATTAGCCTTGAAATTCAAAAAATAAAGGCTATTTATAATTGGCTCTATAACGTGGGTGTTTTTATATGGTTTTTATTGAACTTTGATTTTTTATTTATTTATTAGATTATCTTTAAAAATTATTTTTTGCTAATTCAAGTCCTTTTCTTTTTTCTTTACCGTTTTTTTTTTTTGGAAAATAAATTTCATCTTTAATACAGATGATTAGATCTTAATATATTTTTTTTCCAGATCACATGTTTTAGTTAATTTAACCTAAATTATATCGCTTCACCTGATGTAAAGCATAAACCTCCCTTTCTAGTCTCCTTTTCTAAGGTGAAGGCATAAAGTAATGTAAGGATTCATTCTTGTGCTTTCCAATCCTTTCGAATTGGTGTCTTTTTTTCACCCGATTCGGTCTTTTTTACTCTTCGTCCATCTGATCATCCCTTTTCCTCTCAATCTTTATGCAATCCTGAAAATTTTCGAACCAGAACAATGGCCTTTTAACTTCTTAACAGAAGCGTAAACATTAAGACGCTCGTTTTTTGACGAGAAAAGCTGTCAGATGTTTAATTATCGAAGCGCCTATCAAAATTCCCAAGGTTAGTGAGACGAGCCACATTGATAATTTCAACCATTGATGCACCTCCAGCGAAATAATCCTCCTAAAAAATCATACAATCTTAGAAATGCAGTGTTTTTTCATTACAAAATAAGGACACCAAAATCTCATCAAAATTTCTGAAAACATTCTCCTACTGACCATTGATACAAACCAAAGCTAAAAACTGGTGAAATATAACCAATTGACACCACTGTTCTAAGCAATGCTGATGTTCGCTACCTGCTCCATTCATAATCTCCCCCATATCTTGGACTGACATTGTTTCCACGGCTGCTGTCATCTGGTTTTATGGAATTTGCATAGGCATGCCAGCCCAGAAGGTATGGCAAGATATACTGCAAGAGACATGAAGTACGTCAGAAACAACATGATTGGAAGAATGAATAAAACAAAATGTTCACTCCATAAAAACCCAATTTAGTACTATTGATCAGGAATTTTCTCGTCCCCTTATTTAACATTTGGTTAAATTCCAAGAAGCAAATTCTTTTTTATAGGATTTACTATTTGTTAGACAAGATTCAAATGCATTTGGTGTTGATAATAATACCAGCCATCATGTTCTCTATTTGACATTTTCTGGAAACAAAATGGAAGACTTAAAACAATAGACCCAAGTACATAATACTTTGGACACCCAATTGAAAAACACTTTAGTTTGGAACTATATCTGAAATCAGTTTCACATATGGGGACTATTTTGAGGGTTACCCTTTTAGATTTTGCACATCATCTTGCTACTCTACGGACCCTCCAGAGGATGCTAGATAGCAAAATTCATAATGTTGGGCAGGTGGTACAGCTAATTCTATCACATTAATTCAGCACGATCCCTCAATTTTCTGATGCTTGCAACTGTGTGTGTGTGTGTGAGAGAGAGAGAGAGAGAGAGAGAGAGAGAGATGGCATACATTAAAAGCAGAGGTGAGGACAGTGTACTCTGCCTTGGTGACTGGAATGTATATGTTCTCATCTATATTCAAAACTTTGTTTTGAACACCTGCACAAGAACAAGAACCATGACAATGTTGGATTAATTTGACTTCAAAATGTCAATGAGCCACAATTACATTCTCAACCATCCGATTACCATTTGCACATGAGAATTTTATTTACCATCTGCGCATGAGAATTTTATTTTTGTTCCAACTCCGATGACAGAATTGAATGTGTATGCAAAGCGGCACTTCAATGTAATACCACCACAAAACACAATTGTGGAATTCAAAGTAAAAGCAAAACTGGTAAAAATGATCTATCAGGACAATCTGCACCCCAAAATTTCAACCATACATCACATATGGATTGAATACTAATAATAGTTGACTTTTTTTTTTTTTGCGGATATGATGGTAGACATATTTGAAACATTATCAGGGTCGTGAACAAGCAAGGACTTGGATGAACAAAGATCTAATCTCATTACGATAGGTCCTCTGGATGTGAACCAAGAATTGCTCCATTATAACCACATAAATCATGTTTTTGAATTCAGTACCAAGAGTTCAAGGGAAAGAGAATTACTGAGGTTAAAGAAGTGACCAGAACCATCTGGAAGTGGTTCTACCTTCAACAACTTCCTGACCTTACCTTCATCACTGCAAATATCAACAGTTTTGTTTCATTTTACAAGCTCGTTAAAACACTAAGGCTATAACTTGCAAGAATCCATGGTAAAAAAAAAAGCATCCCTGCAATCTATACTGAGCTGGATGATAAATGCACATGTATCGATAGGCAAACAAGATGGAAACATGGCAATTACGTGGCTCAATACAGTTCTTAAGGGACATAAAACCAGTCTTGAATTCTGAGTATCTTATAGCATCACGACATGCTACAGCTTTCAGTTACAGTAAAATATGAGAGTAGAAACATACATTGTATACTGTTAGTTGGAGTTCGATGCAATTAGAAAAGAAGAAATCATCGCTCATCAAATATAATCACCTGATGACCGCAGGAAGATGGAATCACAAAAAAGAGATTTTCATTTATTCTTCGTTGAAAAACTCATTTCAGATTGCAACAGAAGAAGTGGAGTCATATATTCAAGACAGTGAGAATAAAAAGCATTAAAGCAGGGCATGGCCAGCTGATTAAGGTTATATATTCTGTATCAGCAATCATTGTGAGAACACAAGATTACAAAGAAGAAATGAGAATGCAGAAAGAGCATGCAAAGAAGTTCAAAATGTTTAACTCTTGTCCACATGAAAAAATAGAGAGTACCTTTTCCCCTTATTAGGATCATGGAAAAATTCACATGAACCTTTTGCGTCAAGGCTTACAAGATGCCCAATTTCTGTCACTGACAACGAAAATACCTACAAGATGCCCAATTTCTGTCAGCCCCATTGAAAATTCATCATAAATCAAACATTAAAGGATAATTGTGATGGGGGAAACATGTCAAACACATGAATACTTTTTATTTTCTCTCAATCATATCAAAGGCCTGCTTCTCCAATTTATGCTTGAGAGTTTAGCACGTGTCTACCCAAGGTGGTTAAGGCCCTGCTTTCTCACGTACACACACATTTAAGAAATTTAGGCGCCGTTTGAGAACACGCCTAAATTGCATTCCACAAAAATTTGAATTTTTTTAAAAAATTATTATTATTTTTGTTTTTGAATTGTTTTGATGTCAAAAAATATTTTTAAAAAATAAAATAAAAATTATTTTAATACATTTCCGATAAAAAAGCAACTGTAAAACATTCTCAAACAAACACCACGATCGGCAATGAACGGAACAAACCTGATCTGAAGTTGGAAGGTTTTTTTTTTTTTTTGAGACTTAAGTGGTCAAGTATGCCAAGTAAAACTATTGGAAATTGAAACGGTAATTTAATTCGGGAGCAGGCTTAGGTTAATTGTAGGTTACCTGCTTTCTGGTCCAGTCATATTGACGAACAGAAGCTGCAGGAGCAAACTGCAATAGCACGAAGCCTTCCTTGACTAGTTTATATGCCCCTGACTGCCATATATTAATTTTAAAACATAAAGAGAAGAGAAAAAAGAAAGAAAGAAAGAAAGAAAGAAAACGAAAGTTTAAGGAGAAGAGCAGCGGGCTTACATCTAGTGGGGAAAACTCTGGGGACCGAGGCTCTACAGTAAGAGCAGCCTTCCCTTTGTATATCGAATGGCCCACGAAAACCTTAGGCGGTGATTCTCCAACTGTGTGTGTGTGTGTAACAATAATAGTGATAAATAATAAACCTCAATGGCGATTCCAATCCAACTAATCAAAAGTGAAATACGGATAAATAAAAACTACCTGGAGGAGCAGAGGAGGGAGAGGGGCGTGAGGAAGTAGTGAAGGTCTTGTGCTGCTGGTCGTAGTACTGGCACTTCACTCCCAAAGTTTTCTTCTTCTCGGTGCTTGAAGTTTTACTGTTCAATGAGATACTTTTTGGTAAGCAGAGACTGTTATACTGGGGAAGCCATAGTTTAGGGTTTTGAGGGGAACTACTCACCCGGCTCACACTGTTTAGCTGCAACATTTTCCCTCTTTCTTCCCTCTTCTTTATTGAGCCAGAGACAGAGAGGAAGGAGGGACTGGATAGATCAAGTATACTAACAGATAGGTTGATACTCCCATCCATGGGCCATGAGCCCATTCCTGTCCCGCCGAAAACGCAGTTTTTCTCGTCGTTTTATGGAATGCCATCATGCACTGTTTTTCTTGTGACACGTTTGTTTTTTTTTTCTTAGAGTGTCTCGTGGTAACCATACGTGACCCAAACAAGTTCCCCCCACTTCACCTAATGTTTCTTGTTTGTTTTCCTGCAAGTCTATGTATTGCTTATATGAGATATAGGTCACCTGTTTTTTTTTAAAAAAATATATAAATATCTAAATCTGTTAAAAAATAAAAAAACACATAGCTTTGCCAGATGTGATTGCACAAAAAATAATAAAATATTATTGAACAATTGTTGTAGCTATTAAATAGCCTTGCACTGAAAAAAAAAAAAACCACCCATGATTTAAAATCTTATAATCGTGGTGCATGACTACTTTAATAGAAAAAAACAATCTTGTTTCTCAATTCAAGGAGGAATTATTCAACTTAACAGAAATAAGCTTAAAACATGAGAACTTTGAATTTTAATAATAATTCATCATCCTCCCCTAAATTGAATATCAATTTATACCTTAATGTTCATACACTTCTAGCAGAATTTGCATTTCCAGAAAGGTTTTCTTAGAATATCTACAACTTCTTGCTGTGTAGAACAATGAATTAGCTCTAGAATCTCATCCTTAACAAGATAATAAAGAAAATGGAATCGTACATCTATGTGCTTACTACGACAACGCATCATAAGATTCTTTAAAGTTTAATTGTTGATATATTATCATAAAACACCACAATTGGACTGTTTTGCTCTTGATTTAGGACTGCTAGAATTCTCAACCATATGACCTGGCATGCGCTTGATGCTGCAGCAACGAACTCAGTTTCAGTGGTAGAGAGAGTAACCACCAACTATTTTTTTGAAAACCAAGAAATAGCTCTTGAATTTATGAGAAAAGCATATCCTAATATGCTTTTCTTATCATTTTGATGGTTAGGATAGTCACTATTCGAATACCCTACAAGTTTTTCACTTCCTCTTTTTTTGTAGAATATCTTGAAACCAATCGTGTCCTTTATATATCTTAAAATTATTTTTGCAGCCTAGAAGTGAGAATCAGTAGGATGCTCCATATACTTGCTGATCAAGCTGACGCTAAACATTAAATCAGGGTGTGTGGCAGTCAAATACATTAGGCTTTTTACCATTAGCTTGTAAACGGTGCTATCAGCTGTCATTCCTTCTTTATCTTTCATGAGTTTAAAACCAGGAACCACAGGGTTATGTATTGAGTTACATTAAGCCATGTTAAACCTTTCCAAAATCTCTTCAGCATACTTTCGTTGAGTAATGAAGATATCATCTGCCTTTTTGCAATACTTCAATGCTAAGGAAATACTTCATTCACCCAAGATCAGTCATATTGAACTCAATTTTCATGGACTTCTTAAATTCTTCGAATATAGCGTTATCATTGCCAGTAAAGACAAGGTCATCAACATAAAGATAAAAAATCAAAATTTTACCTCTAATTACAGTTTTGATGAATAATGTATGCTCATAAGGACATTTGATGAAGCCTTCTTTGCTGAAATATGTTTTGATATGACTATACCAGGCACAAGGAGCCTGTTTGAGTCCATATAATGCCTTTTTTACTCGATAAACTTTAGCTTCATACCCCTTCTATTCATATCCTGGTGGCTGCTTAACAAAGACTTTTTCAGTAATTTCTCCACACAGGAAAGTCAACTTGACATCAAGTTGGTAGATCACCCAAGATTTCTATGCAGCAATGGATGTAACAATTCGTATAGTGTCTAGGCGAGCTACTGGTTCAAAAACTTTAGCGTAATCAATTCCATGCTATTGACAATACCCCTTAGCAACTAGTTAAGCCTTGTACCTATCCATTTCTCCATTTTCATTGAATTTTATTTTAAACACCCATTTTATTCATATGGTTTTTCCTCTTGATGACAACATTGTTAAATCCTATATGTCATTCTTTTTTATAACTTGTATCTTTTGATCCATGGTTTTTCTCCATTTCTTAGACTTCACAGCTTCAAAAAATATAATGGATCTCCATTAGTGAACAAGGCTAAATGTGTCAGGTTAACAGTTTCTTCATCTAAGAGGCCTTGTCTAGTTTCATAATCTCTTATCCACACTGGTGGTCTTCATGCTCGTATATCATAAGATAAGTGTTCTTTATTTGAGATATTAATGTTATCTCCATCGGCTTCAATATTATCTTCATCGGGTTCACCTTCTCCAGTTTCTTCGTTGGAGATAGATTCTTCATTTGAGATATTAATATTCTTCACTTGAGATATTAATGTTATCTCCATCAACTTTAATATCACCTTCATTGGGTTCATCTTCTCTATTTTCTTTAAAGAAGACATATTCCTTACAGTCATCAGACTCTTCTTCATTTTTTTTATTTTCAACTTCTGCTTCTTTTTTATTTTCCCACTCGATCTAAAAAAATATGGCTTATTTATGATCATCATCCCAATTTCATTGTTGATCCTCTTCAAATACCACATCTCGGCTAATAATTATTTTATTTAAAATTAGATCAAATAATTTATAAGCCTTAGATTCATCACTGACCCTAAGTAAAATGCATTTTAGACCCCTAACATCAAGATTTACTCTCTTGTTGTTAGGTACGTACACATGAGAAATGCAACCAAAAACTCAAAAATAATTCATTGATGGTTTGTGCCCATTCCATATTTCTGTAGGTGTTTTGTTCTTCACAGCTAGAGTTGGACAGCGATTTAGAATATGCATCATTTAATTTACTGCTTTAAACCAGAAAGTCTCGAGAATTTGCTTTGTTATCAACATGCTTTGCACCATGTTCATAAAACATGCTTCACACCATATTCATAAAAATACGGTTCTTCCTTTCTGTGACATCGTTTTGTTGAGGTGTATAGGCTATTGTTAGTTATCTATGAATACCATGTTCATTGCAGAAGTTAGTGAAATCCTGTGATATAAATTCTCCCCCATGGTTTGTTCTAAGGCTCTGTATGTAAAATCCAGTTTTCTTCTCAACTCTAGCTTTATAAGATTTAAATGTGGAAAAAACTTCTAATTTCTCCATTAAGAAGTACACCCAAGTTTTCTTGTTGAAATCATCGATGAATGTAATAAGATATTATTTTTTGCCATTAAAAATTGGATTAATTGGTCCACATATGTTAGTATGCACCAACTAAAGAATGTTGAAGGCTCTCCACATGCTTGCTTTAGGAAATGGATCACGATGTTGTCTTCCTACCAAGCAATGTTCACAAATCTTTTGGGAGGCTTTAAACCGAGGTAACCTTTTTACCATGTTCTTTTGTTGGAGCACTTTGAGCCTATTCTAGCTAAGATGTCTATATTGACAGTGCCAAAGGTTTGCTTGATTTGTCATTAGTGAGGAGAAGCATTTTGGTTTCTTTGGTGTGTAACGAGCATGCACAGTGAACATTTTGTTGTATGTCATTGCTATTTCCATGATTAAGCCTTTCTCTTTGTGGAATATTTTGCATATTCCATGTTGAATAAGAACTGTCAGCCCTTTTTTTGCAATTGGCCAATACTCAACATATTATTCTTTAGGTTTGGTATGTAGAAAACATTTGTGATTACATGTATAAACCTATTTACTTTCATTCAAATGTTTCCTTTCCCTTTCACGATAAGGTTAGAGTCATTATCAAGCTTCATTGATTCTCGAAAGCTTTTATTAAGATAAAAAAAATATGTTATATTTTCCACACATATGATTATTACACTTAGAGTCAAAAAACCAAATGTGCTCCATTGCAGTCTTATTGGAATTTACAAACGCCGTAAGCAACATCTCATCCGTTGTTTCGACATAATTCACCTTCTGTTCCTTGTCTCGTTTAGGACATTCCTATTAAAAATGCCCTAAGTCATGACAGTAGTAACACTTTAGGATGGATTTGTCAAATCCAAACCTACCTCTTCCTTTTTCTCGTCCTCGATAAGTGCCTCTACCTCCACCTTTTCCTCCTTGTTGAAATCCATGAGTGATCTGAAATGCTTGTTCATCATTCACATGTCTGTTGATCTGTTGTTCATGTTTCAATAGGTTGCTTTGAAGCTCAACTATAGACATTGTGTCCAGGTCATTGGATTCCTCAATGGAGTAAAAAACATAATCATATTTTGAAGTCATAGACCTTGGAATCTTTTCAATAATAACCACATCATTCGTTCGTTCTTCATGAGTTCGCATTTTGTTAGCTATGGTGAGAGTTTTGCCAATATAATCATTAACTGATTCTGCAACCTTTATATACAACACTTCAAACTCTTTACAAATAGCTTGCAATTGACCACGCTTGACACGTGCTGTCCTTTAATACTTTTGCTTTAATGAATCCCATATTTCTGTAGTTATATCTTTCTTTAAGATGATTTCAAATATCGATCGATCAATGACTTGGAATAGATAGTTTTTGGCCTTAAGATCTTTCTACTTCTGATCTCCATACATCTTCTATTGTATCTTATTGAGACTCGATCCTTCTACTGCAATAGTGATTCTTGTCTCTATCAAGTTTCAATACTCTTTGGAACGCAAAAAATTCTCCATTAGCTACTCCAATGGTCATAGTGACCATCAAACCTTGGAATGACAAGTTGCATAAAGTTATTCTCGGATGCCATGTCTCTAACTCTTCACTTTAATACCTGAATAAATTTTTTGATCAAATCTCGTGAAAAGGCTCTGATACCAGATGTTAAAATAAAAGAAAAAACAGAAAGCTTTGCCAAGTTTGATTTCACAAAAGATGGTAAAATATTATTGAGTAACTATTGTGGCTATTAAATAACCTTACATTGAAAAAAAAAAACAACTACCCATGATTTAAAATCCTATAATCGTGGTGCATGATCACTTTAATAGAAAAAAAAGTCATGTTCCTCAAGTTAAGAAGAAATTATTCAACTTAATCCTCAAGTCAATAAGAAATTATTCAACTTAATAGAAATAAACTTAATAGAAATAAGCTTAAAATAGGGGAATTTTGAATTCTAATAATAATTCATCAAAATCAACTTATATGTATTTTAATTAATTTTTTAAGGTTCTAAAATTCAATATTATATAAGGTTTTAGTAGTTTTAAAATTTATAATAATTAAATTGATGATCTTTAAAAAATATAGTAAAGGTCTAATAAATTAAAGATTAACATGTCCTTATTTTTGGACATTAGAGCAACAACGTAAAGGGTAAAATATTAGCTTATAAGTCAACTTAATTAACGAAATTTAAATTTAAATTTAATTCATAAAATTTTTGTATCTTTTAAAAAATCCATTAACTTAAACTTTTATATTTTTAAAATCAATAATTAACATAAATTAATTTGAATTACATGATGATGGTGAAAAAACATGTAATGCTTATTTACATGTTGAGCATGGATAGTATATATATGCATGTTATTTTCTATTTTTCTTGTTATTCTAAAAATCTCCTTTACCTTGGTCTGTTAGAAGCTGAGCTACCTTGCAAACTAAAACTATAATGGGCGGAGAAGGCCCATTATTAATACACGCTGTCTTATTTTGCGCTAGTGTTTCATAGAAGGACATGGATGGACTCTCCTGCTCTCATTTCCCGCTCCTCCTTCCCATCATCATCAAACAATCACAACTCTTTGCCTAGATAACCCCCCCCCTAGCCGCAAACTCTCTTCACCCTTTCTTTACCTTTCTGTGATGTCATTGATTGTTTTTATTTGATTCTGGTTTTGGAATAATTAAAGGCAGCTGGGATATGTTCCTTCATGGAACTTGCTTGGACTCGAGGTTGATCCAAAGTCAAGGTCATTCCCAACTGCATCGCTTTTATGTAGTCTATTATTTGTTGATTTCTTCCTATTTTTTTTAATTCATCTAAAATATTGATCAGAAATGTTATCTTCTCCGATTCACCTAAACCAAGGTCTTGGTTTGGTCCAAATGGCCAGTACAGTAGAGAGCTTCCTCGCCCGAGGTGCAGGGAACGAGGTTACAATCATGTTCTGAGTGTGGAAGTGACAAATGTAGATTAATATTAAAATATTGTTATTGTGATATATAATATTTTTTTAGATTTATTTTGAGTATTTATATTAAAAAAATATAAATTTATTTTCATCTCTATGCAGATATATTTTTAGAAAGCATAAAAAAATAAAAGCTACCAGATTCTCAAATAAATATTAAAAACACGAATAAAATTGGAGAGATGAAATGTTGACTGCACCTTGTCCCTCTTTCTTGGGTGCACTCGTGCATAAAATTTAGCCCGCAGGTGCAATTATACACTCGAGTAGTTTTTAATATTCTGGACAAAGTTACCTGCTTCCACGAATAGTTAATTTTCAGACAAACTCATAAAAGTCCCCAACCTTCAAGATTAGTTTAGTTTAGGTCCCCAGACTATTTTTTCCTCTCAACCAGACTCTTAACTTATCAATTAATTTTTAAACATACATGGGAACTTAATCGAGATAAAATCAGGGATCTAATTGAGATTACCCGACTTGTATCATTTTGGAGGTTTGCTTTTTTTTTTTTCTATTAGCAGTATTTGTTTTGTTCCCATCAGGCCACATATACATGGACTGTACGGCCCAGTGAGATCGGTCCAAACTCAAAAAGGCCAATGAAGCAAATCCGGCCCAACTAATCCCAAAGGTGACGCCGGCCCAGTAAAGACTGATCAACAACTCTACTGATCCTCCCTAAACAAATAGTTTCTCTCCGTCTAGGGTTCCTGATTTACCGGACGTAGCCATGGCTATGCAAGCAGGAGTCAGCGTCTCTAGGATCCTCATCCTCGCCGGAGCTGGTATTAACTATTATTAATAGCTGATCAGTCATGTATACTTGCACAGCTGTATTTGACTGACCTTTGCTTGCTGTGTTGTTTACAAGGATACACCGGTACGATTATGCTCAAAAACGGTAAATTATCAGAATTATTGGGTGAACTTCAGGTAATTTGTTATTGCATTATTATTATTATTATTATTATTATTAGTTTAAAGAATACCTAGTTTCTCTCTGTTTTGATATGATAGCTTGCAGCTTAGTTAAATTTACCCTTGTATGTGTTAGCTGAAAATTAGTGGACATTTATATATTTTTTATTATTTGAAATAAAATAAAAGTTGATTTCTATGTAAATTCTGGTAACTAAATGTGTAATTGTGTTTGATAGTCCTTGACGAAGGGAAAATCTGGGGAACAATCTGATGGTGATTCTGACTACTCTGATGCCATAGCCCAACAGGTAATAAGGATTTCCATTTTAATTTAAATAGTGAATTATATAATATTACACCGCATGTAGTTGTAACTAATTTTCTGTTTTGAAATTCCCCACAGGTGCGTCGGTTAGCAATGGAAGTTCGACAACTGGCCTCTGCACGGCAAATAACAGTTCTCAATGGGAATTCTGGCCAAATGGGTATCCTCTACTGTATTTTATATTTAATGGAAATTTGAACAATCTTTTCTTTTTCCCTTTTCCTTTCAGTACATAACCAGCATTAGGTTATTTTTTTACTGGCTTGCAAAATGTTGTGTTTTAGGCTTTTGGTACTAGTGATGAACTATTATTTTGATTATTTCATATGGAAGTTTACTTTCTCATCAGATTTTAATTCCTCCTGCCTGGTACAGGTAACCTCACTGGTCTTATAGCTCCAGCTGCCACCTTGGGGGCATTGGGTTATGGTTACATGTGGTGGAAGGTATCTACTTAAATACCATTGCATTATCTTGTGTTTTCTTGTATCAAAACATCTTTTCATATTCTCAAAACTCTTATTTTTATTATTTATCTTATTTAGTTTTATGTAGGCCTACAATGAAGTTAGGTGCTTTCAGGATGCTAATGTTTTTTCCTTGTTGACAACTAGGGTCTAAAATTCTCAGATTTTATGTATGTAACAAAGCGTAGCATGGCAAGTGCTGTTTCAAACTTGACAAAACATTTGGAACAAGTATCTGAGGCTCTGTCTGTAAGTGCTGCTTCATTGATATTTTTTTTTTTAGGGGGTGGGGGTTAGGATGTGGATAATGTCAAAAAGCAGATAACATTGTGCTTCCATTAAGTTATAAACGTGCCAATCCATGTTGAAGAATATAAGTAATATGCAACCAGCCAATTGTTGTAGGTGATGAACTTTATTTGCTGTCGATTTTTCCACTGACTAGTTTCCCACTGTGTTTGTGTGGGCAATCTGCTATTCTCTATTTCTAAGTTTTTTTCCTTTCCTTTTTCTTCTGGATTGGTTGCATGAATTCTTGTTGATAATGATCGTGTAAAAGCTGATAGATATTTTTTTTTCTTGTATTGTGCTATCAGATTAGGCTGCTTTTTTAGCAGAATTTTAATTGAAGCTTTTCTAATTACTAGGAGGTGTAAATATCCTTTCCAAAAAATATTCATAAAATTTTATTTACTAAAAACTAACTTATCATGATTTTACATTAGCATTAAATAAAACAAAACAAAAAACCAGGAAAGCCTTCCTCCAACAAGAAACAAGCTTATTAATTAAATGAATCCATTGCATCCACACAAAAAAATTCAATGGAATGCAAAATTCTGCTGACATTGTCATGTTTTCCATTTATGCTGTTGTGTTTATGTATATATTCTTTTGCTAGACTGCCAAGACGCATTTGACACAGAAAATACAACTTTTGGATGATAAAATGGAGAGTCAAAAGGAGATCTCAAAGGCAGTTCAAAATGACGTAAGAAAATATGTCTCTCTTTGCCCCAGCACCTTAATTTGTGAATGAAGGACCAGGTTTATTTGTTTTGATAGACCTCGTCATCAAATGTGTGATCCTTAGTTTTGGGGAACTGTATGAAGCTGCATATAGAAGCATTTAAATGCAATAATTGAAACCCTGATTCTGGCTATCTTTCTTGTTAATTGATATACCTGTTGAAGGATTTGATTTCCATGAAATTGTTTTTCAATCAGTAAACTTTATTTTATGTACATCTTATGTGCTGAAAGCCTAGTTGCATGTGAACTTTTTTTGTTAATAAATAACTTGGTGTGATATATCAGCTCATTTAGCTGTTATTTAGAACTTATTATATCTTTCTTATTAATTGAAAATACAGCCTCACTTTCGACTGATTTCTATGATGTTATAGGTAATATAAGTTAATTACAGAGCTGTCCCTTGCAATCCAAATATTATCTGTGATATGATCCTAATGTGTCTTTTCTTACGCAGGTCAATGTTGCCTCTGAAAATCTTACACAAATTGGTTCTGAGCTATGGCAGTTGCAGTGTTTAGTATCTGGTTTGGTAGGGTTTACCTAATGATAGTTCCTCATTTTTTTGGCTTTGCTAGCTCTGACTTTCTCTGTCAATATATATCTCATATTCTCAAACTCATGTATCTGCACACAACCCTATTCATCCGATTGAAGCACCAAAAACACTGACAACGTGCTTTATGAAGCCACCTTATTTGTTCCATTTCCATTTGAAATAGGAAAAGAAGAAAAAAAGTTCAATAATAATGAAGGGTTGAAATGGCTCAATTTTTATTGTAATTGGGTATGTTTGTCTTTGTTTCTCTGTCCCTTCTCTGAATTCATTACAATCTGTTCTTTTTGCAGGATGGAAAGATAGGTTCATTGGAGGAGAAACAGGTGAACCAGCACTTAAACATAAACATTTTTTCAATTTAAATTGAAAATCATATCTAATTCTATATATCCATGTGTTGCTGGCATTTCTATAACATGCTGAGGTTTGCTGAACATCTTTCCCCATGAAAAGTTTGCATTATCTGGTTTATTTATCTTTTTTTCTTTGGAGTCGCAAGAATATTAATTGTTAAGTACATGCATCACAGATTGGACACGTTTTGTGTCGAAGATGTTTGAATGAATGTTTGTTATGTTGAAGTGCACCGTAAGTCATAAACACTGAATATTTTTGTGTGATATTCTTCATGTTTGCTCAAGGAATTGAAAGATGTATTTTGAGCATCTATGATGCCTTTAATAATTGAAATGATGTTTACATGCCATTGAAACTTTTGGTGGATGAACAAACCTTTTCTTGTTCCAAAATCTTGTTAAGAGTTGAAAAGTAATAATCCATGAGTTGTGGGTGCTCTGATAGTCAGATGAGTCTTTGAATTTTCTTTTGCTATGGTTTTTCATTGTGTGTGTTTGTTACTTAATTTTGAGGCCGACTAAAAGCTGGAAGCATTCTCTTAACCTCTTTATTCATTTATTATATAGATTGATTGTAGTTGCTTATGATAAAATGGTTGCTTTGTAAGCAGGCATAGTGAGATAACTCACCAGTGTTTTATGCCTTGAAATTGCATAAATGGGCGGTTCTTGTTGTCTGAGCTCCTGTTTGTATTATTGCTAATGTACTGATTCAATTGTATGGTGACAGGATATTGCAAATATGGGTGTGATGTACCTGTGCAACTTTGTTGGTGGCAAAAAAGCAAAAATGCCTAAAGCTCTAGAGGTTGGAAATAGTATTTAATGCATTTGGTTATTTTTTAATTCTATGCATCTGATTTTTACATTAGAAGTGGTTAATGGGCATTGTAAACAAATCATATCGCCTGCTTGAATTAGCACATTGTAAAATTTTTCTCTCACCACCATCCAGAAGTGGAGGTTTTGGACAGGGGAAGGCAGTATTACTTTTCATTTTCCTGTCTTGTCAAACCTTCAACTACCTAAGTCTAGTTTTATATGACTACTTCAGCTTTCTGTATCTTGCAGGATCAGTTCAAACCTTCAGGAAGAACTCGTGCTTCATTGATGTACTCTGAAGTCCCAAGTTTGACGGTATGTTTCTTATTTAATGAATTGAATTTAAATTTCTATGTCTTTGTTCTCCCTTATTTGCACACAAGTGTACTAATACCCTGATATAGATTAGCTGAAGTTAGTTATGCAGCTTAGCTGCAGATTTACAGTTTGATCCTTCAGCCCTTACATGCTAACTGGCCTGGGCACTGTCATTTTAATACGTAATCATGTCCCTCTAAGCCACACTTGAATCCCAGAAAAGAGAGCAAACAAATGTAAAATGTATGTTGCATGCTTTGAACCAGCCTATTTCTGCTTTCTGGTCTGTTGGCACTGCTTATTTAAGGTAACAGGAAATCTTTATGCTTGAAACATTGAGGATTTGGGCTGAGAATTTTAGGTGACAATAAAAATGCATTTTGTTCACTGAGTATAGTCTAGACTAGACTAGAACTCGATGCCTATGCATTCTGTTCACTGAGTATAGTCTGGACTAGAACTTGATGCCTCTCTCAATCCTGACAGGGTCTAAAGGAGCTTGCAGATGATATATCTCAAACCTTCGGTGAGCCAGCCACTGATGCTATTCTGCAAGATGGAACCGATAATCTGGAAGACCAGCTAAGAATCCTACGTATTGATCAACCAAGAGCTCTGCTCAGGTTCTTTTCCCAACATTTTCAAGTTTTAAATGCTAATAATCTGCTAGAGTAGCTTGTGCATGTGCATAGACAGTTTATTGGGATGGATTTCTTTGTTGCAGGCAGAACAATAAGTTATTTACTGTTATTTTTCATAGTAATCTGAAAGGAAAAACAAGAATGATCATATTTTGTGCTCTCTAACAACTAGTGAGAAACTTTTAGGGTGGGTCTGTTTCCACACCTCAAAAATCTAAATTTACAAAAACACCATTAATAAGGTGTTTGTAAGGGGAATAATTAATTGACTTTTATATAAATCTGCTTTTATATAAATTTGCCAATTCCCATGATATCTATACAGTTTGAATTGCACCCAAATGGGTGCAGTTGTTGAAGAATTGGATGTTACAAATTGAATTGCACCTAGACTTTTGTTACGTTCTTCCCTCCCTCTTTCTTCTTACTGGTTGTGATAGGGACGCAGCTCCTCATTTTTTCTCCACTCTTGAAGGGATTTTAGTCCAACAACTACTATGAGGTTAGGCATTTTTTTAGAAATAGTTTTAAATTTCGAATATCTGTTTCCCTGAATCTCCCATCTGGTGACCAATATTGCTGGAGTTATAGTGTTTGACTGCACTGCTTTGCCCCTTTGGTGGGTTTTTGCATATGAAGGACTAAAGAAATGCACTTAATGGTGAGGCTTTAGCCTGGTGATTAAAAATAAAGGTGTTATTGCTGGCGGCTTCAGAACTCTGGTGTTAGAAAATTTCCTTTTGAATCTTTTTTTCCCATATTTTTTTAACCCTACACCTTTGAATTAATTGATGATGATCTTAGTCTCTTTTCGAATTGTTCTGGTGTTACTGGTGGGTAATTAATCTGTCTTTTTGCATAAAGGGGGGATTAATTTGGCTATTTGTAGAAAGGGATGAAGGAGGAGTGACCCCAGGAGATGATAGGGAGTGTTTGGATGCTTAGCTGGAAATAATGTAAAGAAATAAATGTGGGTCTGATTATTATTTTTTCTTGGATTAGATTTTGGTGGCGTGGAGATAGAATTACCCAAACTTTATTGGTGGAAAAACTTTCCTTGTACCGAATCCGTGTTTTGATTTTGAAGTCGTCAACCCATATGCCACATATCATAACTTAGTAGCATATACCCTGTTTCCTTATTATGTTAGCGGACTATGGTGGTTGGTGATTAAGCTTGGAGTTATGTCTCACTCACTGAGCTGGTGCTTTCTGGTAGGAAAGGTGGTGATAAAGCTTCTGGGTTGTGCTTCATCTTGTTGCTCATAATTTTGTGTTTCTCTGAAATACAACGTTGAAATGCCATGCCCCTTCTTTCTTCTTGACGTGCAATTCTGTTGCTTACAGTTTTGTTCTGCACGGTTTGCCATTTGCAGGTTTAATTCTGCCAGGTGTTGATTGCAATATCCTTGACATGACACCTAGCTGCATCTTTGCAACATGCTCGTTGATTATTTATGTACAAATTAGGACATTTTCCACTACACCGAGCAACTTGATCACTCAAATGATGGTTGATTTCTCACGGTAGATTCCCTCTGTAGGTTTCTATTCGACCATATACTTTGCTCTGCTTTGGAAATTTAATAAACAAAAGCAGTCTGTTTAAAGTACAATGTGTGTTATGGAAACAACCCGAAGGCATGTAAAGTATGGAATTTTTTTAGTGACTTGTAAAATAGGCTTGTTATGAGAATGGTTTGCGCCCTTGCGTGCCTGTTTGGGACATGAGAATTTTATGTTTTCAGAAAGTAAAAATGCGAAAGTATTTGTTGTTGTTCTTAAGCGTGTTTGACATTCCAGGGATGTGTGATTATCTCCGTTAGTTCTTGTCGTTTCCACTACTTTAAGCTGCTAAAAATAAGTCCAACAACCTTGTTTTATTTGTTTCAGCCGAGTCCTTTAATTCCTAACGTTAAAAATTGATCAGATTTAGATTCCTTGGGCTTCAAATTTGAATTTGTAATTATATTCTTGGTTTTGCTCAACCGCGAATAGCTTTTTTTGGTGCCATGGACTCTACTTTTCTTTAATGAATTTTTTTCTTGGTTTTTATTAGTTTGTCTCCTTGTTCGCTAGAATTGATTATTTTCACAAGAGTATTAGAGGAGATGGCATCTATCATTTATTTATTTTCAAGTGCAATTTATGGTACATATTAATAGATTAGTTCAGATGTGTTGTCACCATGCAAGGATGAGACAGAAGGAAGCTGGAATCTTGCAGTTATGGGAAACGAAAAGGAATGATCATCGCTTCATTCCAAAGAGATCGCTTCATTATATTGCATGGTGGCAATGTACACGTCTCTCCTCCCTGCTCGAAGCACGGCAATCAATCGTCATATGAAGTGCCCATGTGAGGTATGAAGCTGAATCCGTCGTGGAAAGCCTCCCCAGTAATGTTGTTGCCTATATGTCAAAGGTTTATCGAATCATTTTCTTCGTAGGTTGTGTTCAAGTTCTGCTCCACAAGCTCCATAAATATTGAAGATTTAAGGAGGCTAAGCGCGGTTGGGGAAGATGAATGGATAGCTGGGTTGGTTTCTCTGTAGGAAAGTGGTTGGAGACGGTTGTCATTGGCAGGGGCTCTGAAGTTGGTTTTGATTCTTGAGGTGCATTGGCAGGGGCTCTGAACTCCATAAACGTAAATATAGAATTAAAAGGGTATAAGATTACTAAGAAGGATGACATATTATATTTTATTTCCTCTTTTATGAAATTCAGTGTGAATGTTTAGCACCAAATTGTCTCGCTATTCATTAACAGCATAACAATGTGCTATTAATGAATCATTTTCCTTGAAATTATCACAAGGATCGTACTCAAGTTTAACAGCATCTTTCAGCCCTTGATTTAGCTGCTGGAAATGATCAGAGATGCATTGAATTTAAGCTAAGTGTCCTGGTTTAAATACCCGAGATTAAATTTCTGGTCCACAGTTTGGATTTAGGGATGATCAGCTGATAATTTTAATAAACAAATGCAGTGTTGAAATTCCTGGAGGGATGATGGATTTAATTTTAATATATTAAGCCTAGCTCGGACAGAAGGTGAATTGGGCTTTACTCACAGTAAAGCTTCCAAATTGCCTTTTAGATTCTTGTTTTCTTAACGCGTTCTCTTCACTTGTTTTCTCCTTCTTTTGGCCTGTTCACTCATGGGATTCTTCCTCAGAGTTGCAATGTTTTCCGTTGAAATTAGAATTTTTCAAATATTTTAAAATTATTTTAATATACTAATATCAAAAATAAATTTTAAAAAATAACAATTACAATATTCTGGCACCTTTATATTTTATAAGTGCTCGCGTTTATTTTATACGAGTCCATGGCTAAATTTTGGAAACGTGGTTTCTTAATTGACGGCGGTGTTTTTCATGGAATGTAACTTCGATAGTTTAGGTTTTATCGGGTTCGGGTATAATTAAATAATAAAAATAAAGTCGGGTTTTCAGGGGTAAAAGAAACTGGTCTGCCCGACCTCAAATTCAACCCACGGTCAGCTCGAAATTTATTTGTGTTCATAAAGTGGAAGAAAATTAAATATTAAATTATAAAATGCACGCATATACTATAATTTAATACATAATAAAAATGAAAAGAAAAAAAATTGAAAGAACAGAATTAAATAAACGACAGCAAAATTAAGCAGTCTCTCGTTCTGGCTTGCTTTTCTTATTCATTTTTGTCTGTACCGGGCTCCCTCTCGTTCTCCCTCTCAGTCTAACAACACGTTCACTTCAAGCAAACTCGAAAATAGATGCGTACATTTCTATATCCGCTATATTTATCAGCAACATGATCAGGCTTTGATTATGTCTGCAGAGGAGTTGATGGAAGGCGTAAAGTTTCTAACAAGGCTTTCCCTTAAAGCAGCCAAGTGAACCAGAAAATCGAGTGAGCCTGGTCACAAATGTTCCTGGTTTCGATCTCATCACGTGAAACCTTGAGATCCGCCTGCTTGAAGTGATAGGGCTCCCGGATTGAACAAAGAATGCTCCGTTCATCATGAGATCGTTGTCAGATCTCCAGTTCCAATTCTTCCACTCGCTCTCTACTGCGTAATCCCTCTTGGTCACCTGCATAAACGTACGTTACGTAAAACAATTGATTAGCATGAAGAAAATTCAATTGATCTCCAAACATTTGGGGGGAAAAAAAAAACTACCTGAAGGGCACTATAATATCTGGTTATTTACATACCTCCTTAGCAAAAGTGTTACCAGGAGCAATAAATCGATTGCCCTGACTGACGATGGTAGGGTTGTGGCTTCCACCAATGGCGTACATCATCCAGTGGGTGTAGTCATTGTTGACCACGTGGAAGAAACCCCATCTGCACCTAGGCATCCTCTGAACCAATCCCTTACCAAAGTGATTGAATGAAACTGTAATTTGCATTATAGAATCACCCGAGTAGCTATCACTTGCACCGAACAACATCACCTGCATGAGAAGTCATTGGTTATTATCAACCAGAGATCTATTGAAATGAGGAAAACTTTAATATTGGTTTAGATATGGCTAATATAACTAAATTGCATGTCATTTCAGGTAATGATTAGCTAATTGATACATTTGGCTAGTCATACTCTGCAGAATAAGGAACAAACTAATTATGAGTTGATTTAGTAAACAGCTAAAGTCATTTAATAAGGTGATTTTCTTCCTTATTTTCCAGATTACATCCTAATTAAGAGTCAAATAATACAAGATAAGGAATTTAAGTCCCATGTTACCTCATTGTGGTGAGTGAAATGGCTGTTGGAAATGGTGATGGCATTTGATCCCATGATGACATCGATAAGCCCGTCTTGGCAGTTGGACATGGAAACGTGATCGATCCAAATGTTAGAGGATCCAAAGATAGAAATCCCATCACCATCGCTTTTAGTTCTGAATCCATAGTGGTCTACAGAATCCCTGATGAGTCCACCACTTCCGCTAACGATGTCATGAATGCGAAGGCCATGAATGATCACATTTTGTGCAAATTGGAGAGTAATACCAGCACCATAAGCAATATGCACTTTGAATCCCCTGGAATCAATGGTTTTGTTACTAGCTACCATCAGCTCCTGGTTGAGTCTGATTACCATACTGCCTGAAAAGATTATCCAAAGGGGTTCTTTTTGAATCACAGCATGGCGAAGGGTTCCAGGTTTGGGGTTAAGCATGTCATTGTCTGAGGCATCTGTCACAACGTAAATCTTTCCATACTTTCCCCCGACAGTTTTGTGGCCAAAGCCAAGGACGCAATCAGCTAACTTTTGTCGATGACTGGCCCAATTCGGGTCACACCGCCAGCATCGATCAATTGGGTTTGTGGCTATGCATCTTCCGCCTCTTTTCCTTACCAGGCTCCTTCTAGTGCTGTTGGTCTCCGTCAGGACCCTGAAAAAAGAAAGAAGACGTGGGAACCCTTTTTGCATGGCGTGTCTATGAGCTTGGAGTTAATTTGTCGTATTAGTTAAAGAAATTTTGATACTTAATTCAATCAGACTCACTTGTTAACCTGGAAGTTAAACTGGCTGGTGACGTTCAAGGGATCTGGGTAGAAAGCCTCCTGGGCGGCTTTACGGGCTTCATCGGCTTTCTTCTTCCAGTATTCATCGAATTCACCAATGTGGCCTTGCAGAGTTGGAACGAATACCGCAAGTGACACAAAAACGGAGAAGAGGAGGAAATGGCCATTGAGAGTTCGCATTCTTCTTGTATATATAGGAGATCCCCCGTTTCTGCTCACCTTAATTAATTTATTGTTTGCAAGATGTAGTTTCCCACGTGAAGCCTGGGTCCTAATAGCAGCCAGCTACAACCTGTTTCGGCGAGCTGAGACAGGACCAAGTATATTTCTTTCCCGATCAGATCAGAGTTAAATAGTCTTTTATGAATGGGATTTCTTGTCGTCCTCGCTCAACTAAATTTAGGCTCTGAAACAATAGAGGTCATTAAGGTTGAGTTTGGAGACAAATAAGGCTGGCATTTTGGAGAACCACTTCTGTAGAAACGATAATAGTATATTAATATCTAAATTAATACTGTCTCTTAACTCTCCTATTTCCATGGTATGTATTTTCCATAGCCAAATTTCTAGAGGTTTTGCATCCAGATGAATTTCTTGGCCTTTTTAGTATCTTGATTAATATTGTATGATACATGATTCAAAAGCGTTGAGCAGTTCTAAGCAGCGGCAGGAGGTCGGAAACTGAACTTGGAGAAAGTCCGTAGTTGAGTCAACGTCTGTGTCTACATTACTTGTTATATAGAAGTTCTGAGCCATGCTTTGGAGACTCATTGAATATATAAATCTATACACAAGAACTTATTATTATTATTTTATTGGTTACTATATATCTCACATTAAAATTTACTATATAAAATAAATTTTTTATTATTTTAATATGAGATAGAAAGCTCAATATACACTTTACATTTATATATAAAAAAAATCTCAGGATAAAAATCTTTTAAAATATTCTCCATTATTTACAATTTCGAAAATTAATAAACAAATTAACTTTTCTGAAGCAACTGGTTAGGTGTAGGCACCTTTCTCCACGAGTTCCTGGAATAGTGATCATGACGAAGTCTAAAAAAGGGACTTTCTAAAGACCCCCGATGGCGTTTAATTTATATCATATTCATTGACTGAGTTTTAATTTATTTTTTTATTGAAATTTCAATTTTTTCAATTTAATTTATTTTTTAGTATTTTCAAATTATATTTTATTAACTAATTTACTAGTTATTGTCAGTGTTCACCGCTATTCAATTAGATTCATTTAGTTTTGTTGACGACTGGGTTTTCACCGGTATTTAATTAGATTCATTTAATTTTGTTGATGACTAAATTTTAATCCATTTTATTAAATTTTAATTTTAAATTTTTTAATGTAATAATATAAAAATAAATTTTAAAAATAAAAAATATTATTTTAATATTTGTCTAAATAAAAATATATTTTAAAAAGTAATTGATGCCCCACCCTTTAAATATTCTCAATTTCTGTGTCTAGCATTGGAAGGAGAAGACTCTTGGAAAAGATTTCAAGTACGTATTCGTCCATGCATTGATTTAAAATGTTTAATAAAGTTACTTCATTTGCTAATTGGAACATTGTTCATCCTAAAAAAATAATTCTTCATTTCTTCTTTCTCGTTGAATAGTAGTGGCAATCAGAGTAAGAGTTTTTCTTCTTATCGCGAGAACTTCCGATTTAGTGTTTGTTTAAGATTGTACAAAATTATATTATAAAAAATAGTTTTTTACTTGAAATATATTAAAAAAAATATCAGTGCATTATAATCATGAAAAAATATATATTAAAAAACATTAATGCAACCCTAAACACCCGTTCGTTACACTACTTCAATGATTTGGTCAACATCCACCGTCGATCATAGCATGAAAATCAAATTTAAAGTCAAATAATTACTAGCTTATTCAAATATTGAGATGCTATTTTTTGAAGAGTAAAATTGATGAAATGACATTATAAATAGTATAAATGACTTTTTTTATAATATATAATTTAATGGAGAAAAAAACCATTTGAAAAATTTAATGCCTTTTTTTTCTAGGAATATATTTAATTAATTAATTTTATTATTAGCTCTACTTTGTTGGTTTTGTTTTTTCTCTCTCTAAATATGTATAAATGGTATTTTTGGGAGAAAAAATACATTTTAGTATTTTATTTAGCATAACCATTGTAACATGCAAAACAGGCATTGAAGAGCCAATATATATATATATATATATCTGTGGGTTTCCATGCAGAACACCTACTGGAGTTGCTCTTACAATTGAACATTCAAAGTTTTAATTACGTGATTATGTGGCAATTGACTATAGTTGAGTACACTTTTTCAGAATTTTGAATTCTTATATTTGAAAGCATTTTTGAATAATAGACAAATTAAATTAAAATGAGGAAAAATAAATCAAAACCTTAAATCTATGTCATAATATAGGTCTTAATGGATTAGCCCAACACCAAACCCAGCCCACTGACACAATTTATTAATTAATTATTTATTTACTCTCACCTCCCTAAATTCCGACCTTAGCTCAGTTGGCAGAGCGGAGGACTGTAGTGGTTACTGGAATCCTTAGGTCGCGGGTTCGAATCCGGCAGGTCGGACATCCATTTTAAACCCCTGATTGCAGGAATAAGGTGTAGTTTGGAAGGTTTAAACTTTAAACAGCATTTAAAAATTAATAATAATAAATTTTATTTAAAATATTTTTTATGTTTCTTAAAGTGATTAGGAATAAAAAAATATTTAAGCTTTTTTTGAATATATATAACTTAATAAAGACTTGCAGCATCATTTATACTTTTTTTGCTTTTTCTAAGAGATGTTTATAGTGTCTTTCAATATTCAATAATAAAATTATAATCATATATTGTTTATATATACACACACTATGTATACTAAATTTAGTGTAACAAATGAAGTAAAACCAAAGTACTCAAAGTAAAAAACAAAGTAGAAAAACACTTGTTTTTATAGTGAAGTTTATGTTAAATATATAAGCATAAAATTATGGATATAATAAGAAAATTAGACTAATAAACTGTGTGGAAATATTTTTTATGCATAAGATTTCTCTTTTAGTCGTCGAAAGTAAAAAATCATGCTGCAAGACACAAGCAACGTTATTTGTTTCTTTTTCTATGTTTATATTTATGGAAATATATATTAACGAAAAACATTTTCTTATCTTTTTATTTAATCCCTAAAAATCAATAGTTCTTGTTTTGTTTTGTTATTTTCATGTCTATAAAACACATATTTACTTGATTTAGAAAACCTCATAATATATTATCATAAAAACAAATAAAAGCCAAATCTCTAATTCTAAATGAAAACGACTTGTTGCATCTAGTTTCTTGTATTGTTTGCACACACACACATATATATATATAGACGCCATGTTTGGTAAATACTCGTAATATCTTTTTTTTTCTCTTCAATGCTTTTCAAGAGACACTGATAGTGTTTCATCAATATTCAATTACACATATATAAGTTTTTTAAAAGAATTAACATATATTTTTTTAAAATAAATTAATGTAAATTATTATTTTCAATTCAGATCGAAACGTGAAAACTAATTTTATGGTAGCAACGGAGTAAAATTAAAGTAATTTATTTATTGTTATTGCTTCAATAAAACTTAAGTAAATTGTACATAACTGATAACACAATATTTATAGATGTTTTACTACAGTGATTGTAAATTGTTATTTTACATTTAATGAAGCAAAAATATATTTTGAAAGGTAATTTAACTTGCGTGTCTGTAAATAACACTACGTATATAATAGTACAGTTTCTTTGATGTCAGTAATAAAAAAAATATTATTATTGTAATAATTTAATTACTCATGTTTATATAATACTAAACAGCGTTTTCTATTGTTTACATTATCGTATGACTGTAAAAGGCACTATTATCACAGTCAGAAGACATTTGAAGTGTACAATAAAATAATTTTAGCTCCACTCTAATAAAAGAATATCTGAATAAAAAATATTTTTTTATTTTTTATAATATTGAGAAAATACATAAAAATTATACAGCATAAACATTTCAGAAGATACTATTAAAGCATATCGATTAAGAATAATTCATAAGCTGCGTTTTTAATACAGTTCATGAAATTTTGCTGATATATTTTATTTTTAAAAGTTGAAATATTGATTCTACTGGCAACAAGTATTTTTTTTTTTAATATACATATGTCATAGCTATTTTACTCATTTAAAATGTAAATATAGTAATTTAAATCACTGCAGAAAAGTCCAAGATGCCTGACTCGAAAGAATCAAAACTTGTTCCCTTTTCTGATTCGCGAGACGGAGGAGCTGCTGCGCGGTAGCTATTAAAGGAGAATCTCAGGCAATGGTAGCCTGGTCTTGCATTCTCCATGGGCTTTAAGTTCTGGGCCTACTCCCTCGAATACAGCTGGGCAAGTTTCCTTGAACATTGAATGAAAACACAAACATCTAAGCATCCCAGCAGAGGACCAGGAATTCCATAAACCTGCAAACTCAATTTTTAAGGCATCATCATCATCAAAAGTTTGTGCAAGGGTACAACACTGACACCTTCTATATGTCCCATGTGTAGTCTGCTTAATCAAATATTGTACCCGCAGCAGACTTGGGCAGTGAGAAAAGAAAAGCCAAAAAATGGACCAACCGCAGGTCATGAAAAGAAACTGAAGCTGGGGTTACCAATCCATCAGGACTCCAGGTCTTTTGACCATGTTCAGCAGTTTTCTTTTCTGTTAGCTGTTTGTAATGAGAGTATATATGGAAGATCAGAACGAGGAGAGAAGGTGCTGTCAAGTCATTGTTTGGCAAAGAGTATTAAGGGGGTCTGCTAAGTTTGGTGATCGAGGGAGCGAACTCTTCCATGAACGCATATCTTTAGTGAAAGATGACAGGTTGTAACTTCATCATCAACTACTCTTTGTCAGTTGCCCTTTGCAGGCTTGCTCAGCCTATAAAGTCCTCTAAATAAACAATAAAACTTCCTTTTCTTGGTACAATCCACATGAAATCGTATTGCATGAGACAGCTTGTACGCTGATTATAACAAGTCCATTGTTAAACACCCCCTGTGTGTTTTTCCTTCAGTGAGCTAGATTATTCTTTGCCTGACCGGCCACAAAGACGACAATGGGCAATTTTAGGACCGATATTGCTACTGACCATCCAAGTTTTAATATAAATACTCTGCAGACACGGTATGGTTTTCTCTTGGTGGATAAATATAAATACTCTACAATATGCATTGATAAGTTATACCAGCAGTGGCGCGGGAGAGCCAAAAGGAGGTGGAGCAAGGTTTACGTACTAGCAGGGCACAGCTTGGACCATACCCTCTCATGACAATTAGAATGGGGATTGATCCGCTGCCTTCATGATCTTGTATATAATTATTTATGTGGACAATAATTTCATGGGCCTTCGATTTAAACCAAAACGTACTCTTTAATTAAGTGTGTGGTATATCATGGGACTGCTATGCTGCTTGTTGAACAGTTTGAAACTATTTTTCAAATACAAAGAGAGCACAGTATTTAAGTCAATTGGACAATTTAAATAACGATAATGATAATAAAAGAGTGCTGTTGGGATCCATATTTTGCATTATGATTCAAGTCAAAAGTTGTAACTTGACCGCCCCTTAATTTATGCAGCGCTGGTGCTCACTAACACTCTTGCATTGCCACAATATTATTTGATTAATTAACAACAATTAACGCTAACACATCTCGAAGATTAGGTTGAGTTAGGCATGGAAAGGGTTCAAACCCTGCTAGTTAGGTCATGCAGAAGAAGAAGATTATTTTATGGATCTAGCTAGCTTCTAGGATATTGAGTTATGGGCACCAGATTTGAAAGGCAAACCCTAATTATGCAGACCATTAACCAGTCAGGATCTACCCCGGTCCTCTTACCTGTAATAAGCAAAGATTAATTATACCCTGTATATTACCGGCGACACCATGCATAAATAAGAGTATATGGATACATACGCCAAAGTAGTGGCGATACATGGAAAGCCAGGCCACCCCGAAAAGGGGATATAGCAATAAGAACCAAGCGATGGGAATATTGGGAATATACAAGCAAGAATGGGGGCATAGGATTCCGAAAACCTTTCTCTTTAGCAAGAGCGTGCTTTGCAGAAAAGATGGCGATGGCAAGTGATCCGTGAGGTGAAGAGCCAACCCTGGCCTTGAAAGGTGGCTCTAATACACGAGATGGTGCCCACATATGTGTAGTAGGAATCCCAAGCGAGCGAGCCGGCCCAACATTCGCATAAAAGCTAAGTATGAAATAAACAAAAGTGTAAGGTTCCCCAATGTGCTGTACACTATTTGGATCCACACGTGGGGTCTTTTCCTCTTTCTTTTTCTTACAGATGGATCAAGGAATATAAACACTCAAGAAACTCTCCTTGAATAAAAACAAACTTTTACATTAAAAACAAAAAATCAAAAGGGAGAAAACAAAAGAAGGGAGAAAGAAAATAAAAGGAGAAAACGAGAGAACAGTAGGGACAGGATTGAATCCAATGTCTCGATGCAACATGGTCCATGCTCCATGCTTGGATCAATAGAAAATTTCGCATTAATCATCCTTGTGAAATAATAATAATAAAAACCATAATATATAGCGCTAAGACAAAGCGTGTAAAGTAGCATGTACTCTTGGTTTAAGCTTTGTTGATTGGTTTTAATTGTAGGGTAAAAACGCTCTCTCCCCTTTTCAGCCTTCTTTTTCGACTTTGCTGTCCTCTTTTTTCATAGTCCAACTTGAATTGATGAAAAGGAAATAATTAGGAAGCGCTCGAACAAATCCCAGATTGGGGTCCTTAGAGAGAAAAGTAAGATTAATATTTTGTCGAAAAAATTATCTGTTGAACTTTGAATATATATCAATTAAGATTAATAGTTAGGTTCTGATATATATAATATTAAAGAATCATTTCATCCCTAAAATTAATTTAAATTAACCACCAAATAAAAATTCAAAATGTAATTTTATATTTCTCTATAATGTATAAAACATGACCAAAAAGCAAAATTAAGATTAATGTAATTAAACGCTGGACGACCAAACAAATGATCAGAGCTTCGGGTTAACGATTCGTTATTTATTTGAGATTAAAATTGAGAAACTAGAGACGACCAAATGCCTTCTCCTTTCTTTCCTTTTACCAGCTTCTTTGAAAGTCGGGAGTACAGAGGAGTTTTATTACGGGCCCCGTAATATTTGAACTAGGCAATGGGATAGCGTATCAAAAATCAACCTCATTGCTTTTGAAGGAGGACCAGGAGACGCATCTAAATTACTTTTAATTAATTAAATTAAGTATATGGCCGGATTTATTCTATTTATTAATTTTCGGATAAGAAATATGGCCCGATTTCATTGGCAATTTTGTTTTTGGGCAAACTGCTGCCATGATCGCCGCCGATTAAGCTTTGATATAGGTATTGCTTCTTTATTTTCCATTGGGTCATTGTTCATGGCTGAGTGGTTCATCTATATATTACATAAGAGAAACATCATCATTTAAAGATGATTTAAAAACGAAAAGGCGATAAAATTTGAAGATTATTCAATGGAGCCCGATTACAGTGAAACCTTTATGTATACATATAATCTAGAGCCCCGTTTCTATAGTCCGTGCTCGGACCAAAGTTGAGGTGAGTTATCATATGCTCATTGAATATATAGCACCTAATCATTCTCATTTTTCCTTTTGTTGAGAATGGGAGCGTAATAAAGGCCCACGTGTTGATTTTTCTCTCCTCTTTTTTGTTTTCACTGTGCAGAAAACTTGAAAGGAAACACACATGGCAGGCGACAGTTGGTGAGCTGGCCGCTCTTGCTTGGTGCCTTGAGTCCGCTAAAAGATGATGCATAAGCCCCACCCCCGTCCAATCAAAATACCAATCTCTTTGGGAACTTGGGCCTCTACTAAGCCTAACGAAATCATGGCGTGTATTTTCTCTTTTTCAGAAAGCATTTTTGCATTAGTTTGCCTAAGTACTGCTTTTTTGGGGATGTTGGGGTGCTTTATTGGCTAAGTATATGATTAGCACATGAAGATTTGGCAGTTGAGTGCTCATCTGGGGCTCAATGCTGTTGTGTTTTGCTCCACTTACGATATAGAAACCATTGATGTGTTAATGCATTTTTTAGGAGAATTTATCTGCTCGTTGGAAATTACAATATTGATCTTAGCCTTGCAGTTTCCATTATTAACTAAGTTTACTATCTAAAATCATGGATCAAGCAAGTAAAATCCTCAAATGTCAATAAATTTATCCATTTCATTTTGTGGTTGATGCATTCTTTAATTATTTTATTTCATAAATATAGTTTGTTATTAAATATGAAAAGCCTCGCCTTCTACGTGTCATTTTATAAACTGATTATTTGAAAAGATATATTGATTTATAAGAATTCTAGTGATTGTTTCAAGATTTTAAATGATGAACTAGGTTCACTTGATAATCTTATGGTGCGCTGAATAAAGATTATGTTTTATTAAAGGCAAGAAAGAAAAGGTAAGGCCTGTAAAGTTTTTTTAACAGTTTACTTTATTCGTCAACTCAACATTAATTAACATGGAACTAAAGCAAAGATGTTTTCAATCACTTCATAAAATAAAGTAAATGATCATACTTATCTTATTTGTACATATAAGAGGTTACAAATTTGGAACATTATTTTCTTGATTAAGATGGTTGATAATCAGCATTGGTATCTGAAAAGTTAAAATAATTAATATCTATAAAAGACATCTTGTTATACATTTTTTAACTTTATGGTAATTAAATAAATATTTTTTTAAATAATAATATTTTTTAAAGATAAATTTAAAAAATACATATATTAAAAACTATTAAGAATAAGAAAAATTACAAATCTATTTTTTTTTAAAGGATTCATATGGTTTTTATAAATAGAAAATCTTTTTTTATTCATTAAGAAGAGGGGCTGAATTTTCATCTTGACCTAATAATTTTAAAGTGAAAAAATATTTTTAATATATCATTAATAAGAGATAAATTATAAATTTTTTTTAAAGATTTTTATACATACGGAGGTGTAGAAAAACAAACATCTTTAACCTTAAAATTTTATATTTAAATAATAAAAAAAAATATGGAGCCTTGTGGTTCAATATTGAACTTGAAAAAATATTAGTTTGGCGTGCATTTAAACTCGGTAAGATGTTTAGCATAAAAATATTAAGTTTAATAGGGTCACAGACCAATAGGTACTTAAACTTAATATATAATTAAATTTAAAGATATTAGACCGGATAACTTCCGATATTCACATGCATTTGAACTTTGTGAATAGTTGAGGGAAGAATATTAAACCTTCACCGTGCATTTAATTTAAACATGAATGTTAAAAAGAAAAAATAACATGTAGCAGAGATTAAATACCCCTTAAACTTAATAAATTTAAACGAAATCCATGACGAGTTCCAAAAATCTCTCACTCCCATTAATAATCCCGACATCCCCTCCTCCTATTATTAATAATAAAAAACCCTTATCTGTGGATCTAATGACCTGGTGTTCGTGGTGCGAAAGTCTTTTCTGGCAGGAAATTTCGGAAACTTGCTGTAACGGAAACAAGACTTTTGTGAACGACCTTGAAGACGAGAACCACACCGCCAAACGAGTGGCTTTTGTATCGTAATGTCTCGAGCTAGTTAATGGTGTCACCAACTGAATCTAAATCAAGCTTTTGATCTCCAGTCAGTCAGACGGGTACAGCGGGACTCCTCCCTTTGTACGTCCCTAGATAGCCTGTAGATTTGTTACTCAAAACATGCAAGAAAAAGTAACAGAGCATCGATCAACGATTGTCCATCAACTGAGCGGACACAGGCCCTTGAACTCCCGTAAATTCACGAGCTGTCTTTTGTTTCCAATAAATTTGAGGACACTATCATTAACCAACTCAAAAGGTTGGCAGCTGGTCAATAAACCTCTCTGTAATCATGTAATATTATGTATAACTTAAACGATCCACTTCTTCATTTATTCCCGTGTATAATAATAATAAGAATACTAATTTACCATAAATGATCTTTTCTCCCTAAAAAGGGACCATATGAGATTCTTGCTACTGTATTGATAGATTTAGGTATTTTTCACGATCGTGGCTCCTAAAAAGACACCCCCATCTAGCATTTTCATCTCTAATAATTTTTACCCGGTGTTTGTCAAAGATCATAAAGAAAAGGAGTTCAAAATCACATCTAATAATATTGTTTTTTTCTTTTTTTCTTTTTCTGATTGTTTGTACTAATATATTAGCACAATAAAACAACAATAGGAAAAGTGAGTTAGGCACGTAGAGTCAAGCTCAATACAAGATAAATGGCCGAAAGAACAAAAACTGATATTCGCCTTCAATCAAAGCCGAAAAATGCCAAATTGAGGCATGATGGGTGGAGAAAGAGGCCACAAGGATATGCGGTAGTACTCTAACTTTTTAAACATTATCTGGCTTTGCTAAGGAGTGTTTGAATGTGTGATTTAACTTGTTTTTTAAAAGTGATTTTTATTTTTATTTTTATTACCTAAGAAAATATCAACTGATTTTTTTAATGATTTTAATATGATAATATTAAAAATAAATAAATATTTTTAAACACTTTTAATTGAACCCTGCATTACCGAAAATGCATTTACTCCTTTTATAAAAAAAAAGAAAAAAAGAAAAAAGAAAGCAAGCTTAATTTTCTCGACAGTACTTTTGAAGGTTTTTAAAATAGGATTCCAAAGGGTCGGTCTTTTCGGGGTTTTCTTGCTCTTTGATGGCTGCTTGTGGGACAAATATCCACCGACCCCCCAAAGCGTCCCTGCCAGTTACTATTTTCGCTTTTACACATCAATTCACGTATTTTCTAGCTCCCATTTAAACGATCTTTTCAGTTTTGTATTACATTTATCATGTTCTGTGTTTAATCCAGTCAGCTTCCTTTTCTCCGTAGTTTTGGCGGGAGATTGATTGCCGAGAAAACGACGTCCAGTGAGATGGCCGTTTGTAGTTTCTTTCTTTCCTTTTCAATTATCATTGTTACTATGCTCTTGGGTCCTGGCATATTGGAAGCGCTTTCCCATTCACGGGAGTACTTATTTTACCATGTTGGAAAGTGCAGCATATGCCTTCACTAAGCAATGAAGATTTCAGCCATTGTACTTGTTCAGATTTTCTAATAATGTCTCTTTTATTTTTTTATTTGAATCTCTATCTTTTTCAAACAAATATATCTTTATTTTTATTTTTATTTTTACTTGGATGTTTGTATCTCCAGTTGTTTCTTCAATCAAGTGCCGCTACATCTAACGGAAGAACTTTAGGAAAAGCCTAAGGTGCCAAGAACAAATGAACATATACGTCCACCAATGCTTTATATACAGGGAGGTTGATACGCATATAGCCTCCATCCAAAAAAGAATGGTGTGTATCGAGTTTTGTAGTTCAATTTTTTAAAATTATGTTCTAAGACGGACGGTTTATTCTAGAGTACTTAATACATTAAGTTTTCATTGTTTATTTATTCCATATGGGATCTTGATAGTTTGAACACTACTCTGTCACTTGTAATAAACATCGATCTCTCTTTCGAGGCTTGAACTTTTCAATTGGATTAGTGGATTTTAATAACTCTATTGTCATATTCAAAAACTTAAAATTAATCTCAAGGTGAATGGCTCATTCTTGTTTATATGTTAATCTTTTATTGTTTGTTATTTCATGTAGGAATATTGGTGATTCTAACAATGTACACCTTCTAAGAACTATTAAGATATTAAGATGGACGCACACATCCTGCAGGATGCCATCTTTAAAGGAGTAGATTCACTTTTAGACACACGCATCTCCATTTTCGTTTTATTTGATTAAGATATCTCTACATCCATGCTCGCAGTGAGATAACATCAAGCCCAGCTCTCTTTTCCTCTTTGCATAACCTCTTGAAATTACCAACAAGCTTAATTCGCACTCTTCACGAGGGCTTGTTATCGAGCTTTCGAAAAATGAGTAATCTGGGATATCATGGAAGATGTGGCTTGAAAGACTTAGGTTAGGCTTGTGAAAGACCACATATTTGTTAGCCGGAAAGGTGGTTTTTTTTTTAAGGTTTTTTTTTATGGAAAATAGATTACTGAGAAATGGATTATTTTTATTGTGAAAAATAAATTAAAAAATTCTTTTTTGTATTTGGTTGTATTATAGAAAATAAGAGAAAATTATTTATTAATGTTTTATTTTTAAAAATTTTTATCTAACATGTATAGAATATTAAATGTAGCTATTTGATCTTTTATAAAAAAAAGATTTTAAAAGTCTATTGGTGAGTTTTTGTTACTGTATCATATATTTTATATATAGTTTATTTTAGAAAATATAACTATATATATAATATAAATATCTTAAATATAATATTACATGCATATAACCATTTTTTTTTGGTGTTTGGAGAACATTGAAAATCAATTTATTTTCTATGGTATACTAATTTTATAACACAGACTATGTATGGTTTAAAATGTATGATTATTGTATAATATAACATGTTTTGTACTCAGATATATTCTCTAGCAATATCATATATATTAAACTATTATATGCACTAATATATCAAATTAAAATAATTTTATATTGTATATTAATTTATATTAATATACTAGTCATTTATTATTTTCTAATAATATTATATTTTAAAATATCTTATCAATACATTATTGTTTATATATATATATAAGAATAATTAAGAATTGTATTACTTTAGTTTTTGTGTTCTTTATAGAAAGTGTTTTTCAATCTTTTAGATTTAAAAATACTTTTCCTCAGCTAAAACTTGTGTTTTTCTGTAATTGAAAAATAAATTTTATTAATTTTTTTATAATATAGTCAAATGAAAAAATTAAGAAAATATTTTTTTAAAAAAATAATATTTTTATGGAAATAAACAATTCCTAGAGTTTATGATTTTTCCTTAACTAAAAAGTACAAAACGCTTTGCATTTCCTGAAGACAACGTAAAATCCTATTAGTTATAACATCTCATACACACATACCAACATTTGACCAACTGTCACAATCTTATTGGTTGTGGTATCTTGTTCGTTTCACATGAATAACCTTCACAAGCCGTTTTAGAGACATCTAGATACTAAAAGTGTACTTCGGAACCTGTCTTTTAGGGCTCTCTCCTTAAAAATTTATGTCTACAAGAGAAGTTCCCCTCGTATGCTAGAGAATACGTCCTAGTGGAACCCTCTCTATGCCATGCCATCTAACAGCGCATGGCAACCTAAACATCATCACGCACTAAGAAAATGTCCCCTCTTCCTTCAACTCTTTGATGTATTTTTTTTTTGGGTGCAGTTCTGGGTCAGATTAATTTTTAAAATAATATAAAAAAAATACATAAAAAATCACGAGAGTGAGATAACTTTATAAAAAATAAATAAAAATAAATAGTAAAGCATAAGTTCCAATTAACACGATGTTAAAGAATAAATCTAAAAAAATATCAATTAAAAAAGATCAAGTCAACTAAATTAATCTGTCAAAACTTATGATATAAGTTATGAGATTAAGATAAATACATAAAAAAATCATAATAAATTATAAAACTTAATTTTCAATAAATCAAATATTTTAAAGGATCAAATTAAAAAAAAATATATAAAAAAAAAATATCATTATAGTGAATAGTATTTTATGAAGTGAAGCACAATAAAAACACCATCTCTTCTAATTTTTATTAATTCATCCATTTTTAATATTTTTATTTCAACATTTATATTCAATATTTTTCTCATACACTTATCCCATGCACACAAAACCTTTATAAAATAAATTTATTTATTTTTATTTACCATGCTGCTATGAGAGTTGACTTCTCATAATCATTTTTTTTTTAAAAAAAAACTTAGCCTTGATTTACATAAAAGTTAATTCAAAAATATATCTCTTTTGCATAAATGCAATTTTTTTTATAAAAAAAATCCCTTCTTTTTTACAACTATGATTATTGTTTATCTATCCATAGTAGATTTTCTAACTTATTAAAATGATATGTCAATATTCTATAATTTTATTATCCCAATTGGGGGGTCATTTTGTTGCAGGTAAAGTTCACCCAAAAAAATCTTCTAACAAAAACATTAATAATAGATGCTGGATGCAAGATTGCCTATTTGTGTTTTTCTAAATTGACCCTACCATTTTTTTTACTCAACATTAATTGAGAGATACTATTTAACTTATTTATAAGTTAATCGATAATAAGTTTCATTCCTAGACAATTTAAAGTCAAACCTCCACCCTAGAGTAACACTGGTGCATAAGGAAAAAAAAATTAAAACCCACCATATGTATGTGTGTGTGTGTATTATATCGTAGATATGTAAAGTTATTGAGAGAGGATTAGACTAGATTACATCATTAAAGAAAAATATAATATTAAAATTAGTAAAAAAAAAAGAAGTGGTACCATCCACATTCCACACCAAAACGAAAACGAAGGAAGCAAGTCAATAAAAGCAACATGTACATATTACCAAACAAGAAGCACCACCCACGTCAAAACAAAAAAACTTTGAAATTTCAAATGAAGCGCTCGAAACACTCAACACATCCTACGGCGGACGTGTGACTGTAGTTTTAATTACATTGGAGTGTTAAAGGCAGGAGGAGACTGCAGTGGAAGCAAGCAACGCATGCACGCACGTGAGCCATCCAATTCTAACTCCAAAGTATTTTTTTTTAAATGATATATATATACAAAAGCAGCGTTTCAGTATAGAATCGAAACGCGAAAGATGTTGCCTGGGAGGTCACGGAGAATGTCACGTTCCCGTTTAAAAACCACAGGAGCAAGTGCCAGGCTCTCTTTTAAAAAAAATAAAAAACTGCAGTTCCGCCCAAGGATAATGCACGCGGGATTTAAAGCTAGAGATACTTGAGTTAATATTTTACAAAATAATAATAATAATAATCAAGTGTTGATTGATGCGTCGTTTTGGTACAGGTGAGTTTTGCAATTTATATCTCATCAGATTTAGTAATACAATGTGATTATGGAATGTATTAACTCTTAAATCATCAATTAGAAGATGCCACATCACCTAGCAAAAGAAATCTGGTAGAGAGTCAAGGAAGACTATCTAGCGTCGCTCAGGCAACAAAGAAAAACAGTTTCCACCGAACATTTGGACGGTTGATTCGAGCACGAACCAGATGTCTCATCACAGATCTTAAGATACCAAGTTCAGGCCAATCGGGCCGGCAGGTGTCTTTTGATAAGATGATAAATCTACATTAGTTACGTGAGATGTGCGGTGAGACGTCCTTAGGACGAAAAAGGGGGGGGGGGATGAGCTTGATGACGCAAGCGTCGCCTAACATAAAAAATGGAGCTGTAGAATAATAACTAGTTATTAATGTGAATTTTTTTTAATTGATTTTTGAGGTGGAAGAGGGTTCTTGTGTCGCTGGCCATATTAATTAATATCCCATCCATGTCATGGATTTCAGCGTTATTTTTCTTTCATTTTTTTCAAACTTCCCTTCATAGCCGCGCACTAAAGCAAGAATCCGTTGATGTAAATTAATTAATATTTATTTTCCACAGGCACCACTCTCTCTCTCTCTCTCTCTCTCTCTCCCCTTCCCATTTCAAAAAAGTGCTGAGAGTAATGAGTGAGAGAGAAAGACGAGTGATTATTTTGCTCACAACTTCCGATCAATCTTTCTGCAGCGTACTCAATAGAAGAGAGAGTAGTGGTGGAGTAGTTTCTTTTGCCTGCCTCTCTCTGTCTCTACACCTCCTCTCTGGGTGGTAGTAAGTAGATTCAGATCTCTCTCTCTCTCTCTCTCTATATATATATATATATACACACGCCTCCATATACAGTGTACCTAAAAGGCCAGCGAATGTTTCAAGCCCCTTTCCCTTTCCTTTATTGTTTGTTTGCTTGTTGTTTGAATAGAAAATAAACAACATTTATAGTGGTAAAACTAAAAGAAGAAGAAGTTGATTACAAGTCTAGAATCCAAGAGAGCTCCGTTTGAACCAAACAGTAATACTTCTCCATTGGTATCCATCCTTGTAAAAAGATTACGAAAAGAGAGACTTTTATTTTCTTTTTTCTTTTTTTTTTTAGAAAAAGTTTGGCTTTATTTTATTACAGCATAGCATAGGATAGCACCTAGCATGCGAATTGGATTGATAAAGGTGGGGAGCGTCCAAGGCAGAGAGACACACTCACATAAACACAAACAGATTTAGCTATCAAAAGAGAGAGTGATAAGAGTAAAGAATGACAAGCAAGTCGAAAAGGATTGCATGTGGAGATCATGAAGAAGAATCGAAGAAGAAGGAGAGACATATAGTCACTTGGACTCAACAGGTGATTAATCGATTCCTTCTTGTTTCTTTCCTTGTTGTTTATTGGAGCAGTATTAGTATATATCTGATTGATTTATTGGAGCGCAGGAGGATGATATACTTCGGCAGCAGATTAGCCAGCATGGGACTGAAAAGTGAGAACAACCGTATTTGATTAATACCAATCCTCTCTCTTCTTTTTTTCCCTTTCTTTCAGGCACTCTTCAATGTTCTAATTAACTTGAGGAGTTTTGTGTGTTAATGCAGCTGGGCCATCATTGCATCTAAATTCAAGGATAAAACCACAAGACAGTGCAGAAGAAGGTTAGCGTGTTATTTCAGCTTGAATATAGTTACCCTGCTCATCCTGTCTTCTGTGCTTTGGTGCTTATTAAGTTATTAATTACTTCAGATGGTACACATATTTGAACTCTGATTTCAAGAAAGGCGGATGGTCACCAGAGGAAGACTTGCTCTTGTGTGAGGTACTCTGATTTTGATCTTTTTCTGCACTTTAACTCTGTCTTGTCCATTTTGCCCCCCTTCAAATGTATATTAGTCGGAAAAGGTTACTTCGATCTGCAAAGTCAAAATACGGTTTTGTTTTTCTGCTTCATTATTAACTGTTCCGTAGTTAAACATGTTAAGTGGTCCTGCATCCAGATGTCTTGCAGGAACAGCCTCTGCATTTCAGCTTAGATTTTTTTAGTCATTGCTGCATATGATAGATAACTTCTTGAGTTGAACCGCAGGCACAAAAAATATTTGGAAACAGATGGACTGAAATTGCAAAGGTTGTTTCAGGCAGGTATGCAAGTTTTTGCATGCCCCTCTTCTCTCTACTCGCACATTTTTGTATGATTTGATGCTTATAATATCCTTCTTTCAAAAATATGCTACTTCTGCAGAACGGATAATGCTGTGAAGAACCGCTTCTCCACTTTGTGCAAGAAGAGAGCAAAATACGAGGCTTTAGCGAAAGAGAACAAAAACTCGCATATCAACTTGAATAACAAAAGAATCATATTACATGATGGGTTCAACACAGAAGGAGCACCGGAAAATGATCCCCCAATTAAGAAGATAAGGTACAATGGAGTTTTGGTATCAGCAGACTAGCGAGTGGGAAAGTATTTAGCATAGTTAACCTCATGGTTGTTCAAATGCAGGAAGTCCCACATCCCTAGTCTTGCAGGAAGTTGCAACTTTGGAGACAGATCACACCCACAACGTGGAAATCAGCAACCTAGACCTCCATTTGCTGTGTTGGCCCAAAACTTTCACAATGTTAACGTGGCTGCTCAGCATCATGTCGGCAGTGTCAAGGAGGTCCCCATTGACGGTAAAACACCTCAAACAAAGACTTTACAATTAGGATGTGGTTTGTGTTTCCTTTTTAAAAAATAAAATCGTGGGAAGAGTCTCAAACAACAGAAAAGGACCTGCACCCTACACAAACAGGGTAGAAATACCCCTGCTTCATCCTGCCGATGCAAAGAAAGAAGCATTCATTAGCTAGCCAATCCGCACATGAATTTCGTTAACATGTATGACTAATCCTGATCCTCCAATTCCTTTGTTGAAATAAAAAAATTCCTGGACAATGGGATCAGTCGCCAAATTGCTGCCTTTTCCGTTAAAAGCTTTGAACACTACCTCTGAATCTACTTCCACTTTCTTATACCCCTTTTGCCATGCAAGGTCCAGCCCCGTGTAAACTCCCACAATTCAGCTATCAAATCATTGGATTATTCAGCTTTGCAAAATTTGAGGACACAATATGGGCTTTATGACAAAAAATACCGTGCATAATTTATCATCTTTACCAATTTAGTTTGTGTTGATTTTTTATTATTCTGTGTCATAAATCTTTGAACTTCTTCAATAGTCTCTTTACTTGCTCTTCATTTAGCAGTTCAAAGCAGTAGGATTCAAGGAACATTTCTAAAAAAGGATGATCCAAAGATAACTGCTCTAATGCAACAAGCAGAGCTTCTCAGCTCGCTTGCATCGAAAGTTAGTGAAGAAAATACAGATCAGAGTCTGGAAAATGCTTGGAAGGTGAGCTTTTGTTTTCAAAACCCAAATATTCAATGCACTTGACCACTTGTCCAGCTGCGGTTTGACCTTCGGTGTTATTGAGAAAAGCATAATTATCCTGTCAAAATGGTAGTTGAAGTTGATCCTACAGACTTAAGCATAACAATACACTAAATATATTCCTCCTTGACTCTTATAATGCACACAGATTTTGTTCCTGTTCTAATATGTTTATAAAACATGACATTCAGGTTCTCCAAGATTTCCTGAACCGGAGCAAAGAAAATGATCTATTTGGACAAAAAATCTGTGACATTGATTTTAAACTTGAAGATTTTAAAGACTTGATAGAAGATCTAAGGATTAGCAATGATGGAAGTCAACCATCTTGGAGGTAATATAAATAGGGAAGTTTAATGTTGGGGATTGAGCATGTTTTACTCGTCATAGAGTGTCTAATATCTGATTAAAATGCTGTAGACAACCTGGTTTATACGAGGAGTCTCCATCAAGTTCTGAGTACAGTACAGGGTCAACACATTTGCCATACACAGCCCCGTATAAAACAGAACAAACTCAAGCCGGTGTACTGCATAAGGATATTGAAATTGAATTGCAAATGGTTCATATTGACGAGGGAAATTTTGTGGGTGCATGTGAGAAAGAAATTATTTCTAGTGCAAATATAACCCAAGGTGAGGGATTTTCATGCCTGACAGAGTGGCTTTCTTTCTTTTCATGTGGAGGTTGGAATACCTTAAAAGTACATCTGATGATGAATCTCAATTTACTGCAGTGGAGATGTTTCCATCCTGTGATGAGCAAACAAAAAATGACATAATTGTTTCCGCTTCATCAGGCACAGAGTTCAGTTCTCCTCTTCAAGTTACTCCGCTTTTCAGATCCTTGGCAGCAGGAATTCCCAGCCCAAAATTTTCAGAGAGTGTAAGTCAACTTTGACCATCAATTCTACCGACTATTAATCCATTAGTTCTAATTACGTGGTGTATGCTAGAGAAACTATACCTTATTGCTACTAGCAGGAGGAACTGTCAGTTTAACTATTACGCCTCTAGTCTCATATGGCTCTCTGGTCAGAGCTCACCACCAGGCAACATCATTAAAACTACAAATGATTGTGAATAGTTGCACCAGATTTAGCTTTAGAAGTAGTGCAACTTCGATTCTAAATTACCGCTGATTTTTTGGGGTAATAGCACCAAGAAGTAGAGGATTGGTGATCATCAAATCACCTGCAGCAATTTTTATTTCATTAAGACTTTAATAAAGCTATAATCTAAAAACTAGAAGGGGCTTGAGAATGTTACTAGCAATTCATACTATTGTAGGACTTTGAGTTCCTGTTGTCGTTGAAGCATTAGTGATGGCATTGGGGGTGATAGCACTTGGTGTGCTAGCTAAGTATCCATCATTAATTAGAAATTTGTGATGATTATCACGAATTGAAGAGTAGGTGCCAAGCAATTAAGCTAGCAGGAGATGATGTTGCTATGAAAATGCTGAACATGAATTCAATCACAATCACTAAAACTGTTGGATAACTACTGGTTGTGCAGATGACGAACATAGCAGTAGGATCTGTTGCATGTATAACTATTCCAAGTAGATTAATGAATTCCATTTATCTCATAACCTGGATTCATTCTTAATCATTAACACTGCTCAAGTCAACTTTTCTAATTGTCAATTCAACCTGAAGCCGAAGTTAAGAATGCACGGGCACAATTAGTTATACAAAAAACTTGTAAGCTTCCACAAACTTCGAAAGATTAAAGGCTGTTAAGGTTGCAACAACCGCTACTGAAATACTTTTTGTTAATGAACTTAAAGGATAAATATGCTTTAGATTTATCTAATGCTATAATGCAAGCCTCTGGCCCAGTAATATCACACTTCCAAAACATACGCACACTACATATCAAATCTGCAATCTGAACGCATATCGAATATGATTGTGAAGCACATGCATGCCTGACACATTGTGTTTCCTTTCAAGTTACTTCCCTACATAATGGCGGCTCTAGTCGTGGGTTAAGTTTGTGACATTCTTTGTAAGAGGTGAGATATTAAACCAAAAGGTTGACTAAACAATCAGATGAATAAATTATGTTTGAACAACTACGAAATTGCCTGTCTAATTCTTCATGTCATAACTGCTATCTGAGCAAATTATTCCCTAGAGTAGCCTGTCCAATTCCATATATTCACTAGGAAGCTCAACTAGATTGTTTTGTTTGAGATGCTAAAAATTCTTTGATTGGACCATTACACAATGATGTAAGAGGCTAATGTACTCTTTTTGAGAATAGTATTTTCCTCCTGTCAGACAATCTAGGTTGATCGCAAAGTATGCTTCTGCAGAATGAATGGTCAGTGGGCAAGACTGCAAACTGGATTCCAAGAATGCCCACGCCTCTACAAAATCATCCCCATCTCTTTAGTACTTAAGGGTCGCTTATAAGAAAGATTCATGAGATTTCCTTTCTGAGATCAGCATGTGGATCACGTGGAGTTAACTGCCAAATGCAGCCATAGATGTCTTCTTGTGTTCATTGCATCGTGTTTTCTTTCTTCTTTTTTTTTTGGAACAAGCATCATATAAACACACATGCTCGTGCTTAGATATGGATATCTTTCAAAATTTGATGCGAGGCTAACCACTTCTTTTGGCATTTTTTTCTTTCCAGGAGAGAAACTTCCTACTAAAAACACTTGGAGTGGAATCTCCTTGTCCCAATCCAGGCATCAATCCTTCACAACCACCACTCTGCAAAAGAGCCCTTCTGCAAAGTCTATAGCAAACCTTTCTGATATATCTGATATAAAGAACATGGTCTAGCCAGTCATATCTGGTCTTTAATTGCCTGGGACCGTATAAAATTTATTGAGTTGTGTCTTCTCTTGTTTACCATCAGTTCCTCGTATTGCAGCTATCATGGCCTGAAGTTTTATAAAGAGGCATATTATCTGCATTCGAAGACAGGACACCCCATGCCGGAATGTTGCGGTGCATTCTAGCAACTCGGACACATCTAACAACGTGATCTGAGGTCGGTTTTATTTTTGCCTACTAGAAGAGTACTACCCTAATACTCACATAAAAACCAGTGTGCTTGTTAATGAGTGTCATTCTTTTGTTTGTCTTGATTTGTTTTCGAGTGTTCTATCTTCTCATCCAGTTTTTGGCATTTGATTTTGCCATCTGTACAGACCCTTCTATGTAAGTCCGTAGTCGGAGTGTAATTATATACAGGCAACTCGCCTACATATGATTAAAGAAAGGGAAAAGAAAAAAAAAAGAAGAGTAAAGGAGGATTAACCAGCTGATTGGATTCCAATTTTTTTGTTTTCGGGTGTGCTAAGGGTATAGAATAAGTTTTCTGTATTTCTGTTTCCTAATGTAGTAACTATAACTTGTGTGATCGCAATGGAAATTGTTCTAGTTTTTGTGTGCATGTCTCATTTTGTCTGTTTCCTCTTCTTTGAATCATTGCATTTGCCAATTCTAACCAGACTCTACAGAAAGATGTGTGACCATTTTGCATCAGAAAGAGTAGGAGGTAAACAGAAGCTCTAAAATGAAGATTTCAGTATTTCTCGACCTTCATAGTTCTTCTGGGCAACAAAAAAACGCAAAGAAAATGCCACCATAGATAAAAGGAGAATCAGGATACCTAAATGACTCACATTATTGCAGTTTCTTCTGCCCTCTCCATTCCTGTCATGAACCAGAGATCCCCTTCTTTCCTGACAAAATGCTAGAAACAGGGGAGGAGGAGAAAAGCAAAGGGAATGTAGATGTTCTTACCCACATTATTGGATGGAAAAGCAACTTGTGTCGATGTTGTAACATCAAAGAGAGCCTCCATATCTCCATGGATTTTCTGAGCTTGTTCTACTTGAGTTGTGTCGTGAGAAAGAATGGTCCTAAGGATGCTGTTTTATTTTGTACGGGGGTCTCATAGTGGTGGTGGACATCTGGAAACATGCAATAATGACCAAAGCAAAAGCTACAAGCAAAAATGGTTAAAAGATGAAGAGGGAACCTCATACAAAATAAAGTGCACTCATTGGCTATAACTTTCTCGAGAGAAGATTTAGTTGACTATTTTGACCACTCTGTCCACCTAAATTCAAATAGGATCGTGATGTTCATATTAAGGATGAACTGCCTGATTTTTTCGCTTCCCTGCTTAACCCATGGTGGCTTTGTCCCGCTTGTTTTCTTGTTGAAAAGTATTTTTTTTAATGATTTTTTTATTTTTAGATTATTTTAATATACTATATTTAAAATAAAATTTGAAAAATAATCATTAAAACAGTATGTATCGGAATCTAAGACTCGGGAGCAACACAGCGAAGAATGTGGAAAAGGAAACCCTCACGCTGGCTAACGCCTGATAAAACCATCTATGATCCTCTTCGAACGGAGGCTCGTGCCATTCATGTAGTTGCAATCGGGCTAAGTCTAGCTGAGAGGGCATCTGTTGTATAAAATACTAGTTTCCTTATGACGTGCTTTGTACTTTTATCGTTCGACCACATATTCAATATTTTCCATTAATATTTAATAATTTTACTAGTTTTAATTTTAAAAAAATTCAGTTTTTCGGGATTAAATTAAATGTTTGATGCTAAAAAATTAATTAATTTTATATAATGTTTGATAATCCTTCAATTAAAATAGTTAATAACTTAAATGTGAATTGTCGTTAAATGAATATATAAGAATTTATAAAATATTTATTATTTGAAAAACCACATGGTTTTTTATTACCATAGTTAGAAATGAAAACAATATTTCTTCAAGTTTTTACAAGAATATCTCTTATTTTCCTTTTTAAAAACAAAAACGAAAAAGAAAAAGTTAATGATATCTTCATTTTTTTCACAATCCTTGTGAATAGTTTTCCTAATAAAAAAATTATTCAAAATCTTTATTTTAAAAATAAATTTAGTTTGATTATAAAATAAATATTAAAATAGAAATATGATACTGAATAATATTATCCTTTTCTAAGCTCTATAAATATTAAAATAGAAATATGGCACTGAATAATACTATCCTATTATAAGATCTATTTGATTACATTTTAAAATATGTTTATAACTTAATTTTTTTCATCACTTTTATATTCGTTTCCAATTTTTTCTTTTTTCTTTGTGTCTCAACAAATTTTATGTATTACGGGAAATTTTGATTAGGAAAGGAGGTATTTTTGGAACAAAGAGCTACTATAAGTAGAGGAATGGAAAATATTATTGGCCAAGGGATTATTTAACTATTTGTGATGCTTGAAGGACTAATTTATTAGTTATTATAAACTATAAGGACTAAGCTGTATTTAATTCACATGTTAGGCCTTGGCATTTATAAAATGATGATGTATTTACTTGGGTCAATCAACTTGCCTGCTCGTAATTTATGGACCTATACCATATAGGTTTCAATAGGGCTATTGCCTGGTAAGTTTTGGCCCAAATGAAACCATGCCATCGTTGTTCTTCCTTCGCAATGGAATTTGTCTTCTACGGGAAAAAATTTTGCCTTTTTTTTATTAAAAAAAAGAAAATTGAACATTTTTTTATAAAATTCACACAAAAGCTTTAAGATAGTTGTCATATCCAAATTAAAATAAATCATCATAAATCAATTATTTTTATTAAAATATCTTTTTAATTTTTTTATTGATGTTGACTCAATTAAATTTAAACATAAAATTATTAAAAAATTAACTACACCAACCGTGTCAATATCTAATTCAGTTTTAAAAAATAGAGCCCGAGTTGCACTGTGTACTCAGTTTAAGTTTATCGGGTCACGAGCCGAGCATAATTAACAATAATGGTATAAAAACTTACCTGTCTGAATTGGAAAATGATCAAGGAGCCATGTAATGCATTTGTATAGTAATTCAGACCAACTACAGCAGTATAGACAATAAGCAAAGCATAAAGAAATGGATATTCATTAAATCCAACAAACTTGCGGAACTAAAACAACTTTCCACCTGCAAAGTTACAGTTCCAATTGCCAATTCTAAACCATCCCACAGTACAAGAGAAGCCTGAACAAGCCATTCCTTTAAGCGAGATATCGATACAGTTTTCTGTCCACACTGTCCCTCTCCAAGAAATCCCGTTCAATAAGGGATTCAATCCGTTTCTTAATTTCTGTGGGGTTCGCTAGGAAACGTGACTGCAACTGCTTTGTGACCTCAGTGATTATATTGTTGTGATCCAATACCCTCCTTGACTTCATAATCCTAACTACTGCAGCTTCTATCTGAGGCTTTCGGTCCTCCTCTACTCTCTGCCGAGTCTCCTGCTTTTCAGGTTCTGATTCCTTTTGCGCAACTACAGTTCCTATCTTCACCTTATAGAATTTGCTTGTGAATTTGTCATTAACAAAAAAGGCATCTTCCTCACCAATGTCTTTACTCATGGGTTCTTTGCGAAGAACATTCTTTCCCTTCACACAAGCCATGGATTGCAAGCACCTTTTCAAGTCTGCCGTAGGAATCTCAGTTGCCTGCTCAATCTCTTTGTAGCCAAGTCTATCAGCTTTATTAAACAGCATGAGAACGCACATCTGGTAAGTGGAGACATTCAATTCATGCTTCTGACCCTTCCCGAAGGTTGCCTTAATGTCCGCTGTGCCCATGTTAGTTTGCCATGACAATCTCCGACCAGTGTGGGTCCCAAGGTAATATGACCTGAACTTCTCACATAGTGCTGACATTTCTGCAGGCAAGTTGCATGGAACACCAGGTTGAGTGGGCCAAGACCCTGTTGTCAAAACCTGGACAACCAGTGTTGGTCCATCCCCCAGCTCCGGGTGGCTTGCATAAAAACCTTGCATTGTATCCTGGGAGGTTTTCATGTCTGTAAACATGCCTTCTAATTTTGAAGTGAACTGGTAACCACATTCTGTTTTAAGTTTGACTATCAGACTTCTCTCTGCATCATCAGAGACTGTTTTCCCTGACAGCAGCCGCTTAGCCAAATGCTGCTTGTAATACTTTTCAAACACATCTTTCTCCTGCAAATAGCGGAATAGCATCATCACCTTGTCAAGAATGATCTCCACATCCTCCTCACTAACTCCTTTTAGACCTTTGCGAAGTTTGTCATCCACAAACAGTGAAATGAACTCCGGAGAACGAGTATTCAAGTTAATGAAATATTCAAAAGAGGAGTTCAGAGCATTCTGGAATGTCTTGTCATTGTTAAATGCATTGCTTATGATACTATCGTACTTATCTTTTTCATCCAACAGACACTGAACAAACTCCACTGGATCCTTCAGCCTTTCTGGATCAATAACAAGTTGCTTGCCAGTCTCCCTAAGGTGAGAAGTCATCACTTCTCTTATTGTTGAAAGACCATCAGGAACCCGGCGGAACAGGTTGTACATCCGTCCCAAGTCATCAAATTTATCATCAAGAAGCATATTTACCAAGCCTGAATTCTCCATGTGGACTAATCTCAGCATGTGATTAGCAATCATCTCCTTCTCCACCACATTATTTATCCTGACTTCACTCTTGGAATCCAAATAATGGGTCACTCTCTCTATCTCTTCATTTAAACGTTTCTCAGCTTTCTTTAGATAATCACCACAATCACAGCACTCAATGAACTTCTGAGATTCGCCACTGTAAAACTCAGCAGAAACCTCAAGAAATGGCTTCTCAAAGTCTTCTTGGTAAACAGAAGAACCTAAATCCATTAGCATCTTGACAATGTTCCTCATCAACCCTCGGTCAATAACTTCGCCAGTCCGTTCCCTATGAACCAGTTCAAGAAGTGTGTTTTGAAGCCGTGTCTGAATTTTGCTTGAGTGTATTATATTATCCCTCCACAAGTTAAGCCCAAGTTCATGAACAGGGGTTTTATGCACACTTGGGATATACGTCCTGTCCATATACATCAATATGTCTCTGATCATTTGCAATGCTTTGTTATGATCATTCCATTTCCGGTTCAGCTCCTCCAAAAATGAATCTCCCTGAGCAGCCTCGATAGATTTTGATATTTCTTTTAGATGTGAAGTCATTGTAGCAATCAGACCATTATACAACTTCTCACCAAATTTGTGTAGCACCATATTGTAGGCGTTCCTGAAACCATAAAAAACAGTGTTACTTAAAACACAAGATATGTATTATAATGGCCATGGTTTTGACAAGATAACCAGCCAAACATCTAATAACCAAGAAAAATAAAATCTATTGAAGGGGTGTTTTCTTCCCAGAAAGTGGTTTTCCATGGTTTCCAGAAAATCACTTTCTGAATTTTCCTATGTTTGTTTGCTATTAGAAAAGTTAGTCAACAAAATACATTTTCCGATCAACAGAAAATATTTTCTAATAAAAAAAAATTTAACTTGATTTCTAGAAAATCATAAAAAACAATGTTACTTAAAACACAAGATATGTATTATAATGGCCATGGTTTTGACAAGATAACCAGCCAAACATCTAAGAACCAAGAAAAATAGAATCTATTTAAGGGGTGTTTTCTTCCCAGAAAGTGGTTTTCCATGGTTTTCAGGAAACCACTTTCTGAATTTTCCTGTGTTTGTTTGCTATTAGAAAAGTTAGTCAACAAAATACATTTTCCGGTCAACAAAAAATATTTTCCAATAAAAAAAAAATTAGCTTGATTTTCAGGAAATCATAAAAAACAGTGTTACTTAAAACACAAGATATGTATTATAATGGCCATGGTTTTGACAAGATAACCAGCCAAACATCTAAGAACCAAGAAAAATAGAATCTATTGAAGGGGTGTTTTCTTCCCAGAAAATGGTTCTCCATGGTTTCTAGGATACCACTTTTTAAATTTTTCTGTGTTTGTTTGCTATTAGAAAAGTTAGTCAACAAAATACATTTTCCGGTCAACAGAAAATATTTTTCAATAAAAGAAAAATTTAGCTTGATTTTCAGGAAATCATAAAAAACAGTGTTACTTAAAACACAAGATATGTATTATAATGGCCATGGTTTTGACAAGATAACCAGCCAAACATCTAAGAACCAAGAAAAATAGAATCTATTGAAGGGGTGTTTTCTTCCCAAAAAGTGGTTTTCCATGGTTTCCAGGAAACCACTTTCTGAATTTTCCTGTGTTTGTTTGCTATTAGAAAAGTTAGTCAACAAAATACATTTTTCCGATCAACAGAATATTTTTCAATAAAAGAAAAATTTAGCTTGATTTCTAAGAAACCATAAAAAACAGTGTTGCTTAAAACACAAGATATGTATTATAATGGCTATGGTTTTGACAAGATACCCAGCCAAACATCTAAGGACCAAGAAAAATAGAATCTACTGAGGGGGTGTTTTCTTCTCGAAAAAATATAAGAAATAGTACAAGCAAAATATGGTTTATGACTTTATAATGGATTTCATTTGAATGTACTGTGCACTAATTTTATCCCCTTTCTATTGCCAAAATAAATTTGAATAACAGGTCCGCCATGGTTACAAATGGTATATACAGAAATCAAAGAATAACAAAATAAATATATAAAAATTGGTTACAAAAGTTTGCATAGGCTTAAGATTATCATTCACATTCTCATACAGTAAGAGACGAGTAAAGTAGCCAATTATATGAAATAATAAAAAGAATGAGGGGGAGAGAGAGAGAGAGATCAATCTTTAAAACCTTGCTTGATTTTCAGAGAGAGAAAGACAAATAAAGGCATTCGGCAACAAAAGAAATAGCCAATAATTCAACATTTTTATATGCTGGAAACAAATGAAGGTTTCAGTGATCAGTGTATGTTAAATTTATTTCAGAAATGCAGGATAACAGATGTCTTAGTTTCTTGTAACCACGTATCCTTCCCAATCAAGACAAGCATGAGAATGCACAAAAACAAGGTGCAAACACATTGTATAAGCATTGAGCATTACGTGTAAAAGTTGTGATAGGAGCAAGGGCTTGGCAATATACCCTTGAAACCCATGAAAATCTTATAAAGAACAGATGGTGCATCCTTATATATCTAGCTTCGAAGAGGTTATGCAAGAAGTATTGTTTTGGGTGTTGAGTCTGAAAGGGAAAAAAAGGCTCCGAGTGCTGATGGGTGAGGCCATCACCACATTGTACCTATACAAAACCCTAATGCAGAAAATATTATGTAAATGGCAATCAATTCTCTACCTCGTTGTTGGTCATTTGCGTCATCTTTTAGAATTTTAAGATATTGAATATCATAAATTGAGATGCTACATGCGAGGGGGTATTCAATTCAGTTGAGTTGTAGAATGAGTTGCATTTCTTTGGCTAACTCTACTGTACAGCATTACCTTGAGGGCAGGAAAAATATCATCCAGCCAACACAAAAAGAAAAAAAAAATACAAACACAAATGAAAATAGTAACGAAAGAAATAGATGAAAAGAAAAAAATAATGCAACTATGAGTGAATTTGAGAAGAAAAAGAAATTGACTCTTCTGTTCAAGAATAACTTCAATCATCAGAGCATCCCTGAAGCTAATTTTACTGCTCATGAGAGGAAACACGACACACCGCAGCAGATAAATACCTTTGCATAAGGAACTAAAAAAAGTTAAACGCGAGCACCGTTACCAACCAGGGCAAATCAACAACTAAGTTTAAGGGCAATAACTAAGAAAAACCCATGATCATAAATTCATCAGAGATTATAAAATAATAAGAATCGAAAAGGAAACGAGAGAGACCTGTAGAGCTCTTCAAAACTGAGACCACTAGCATTATGATTGTAGATTTCATGGATTGCGTGCTCCAGGATCTTCCAAGTCTTATCGGCGTATTTCGGATCCACCACCACCCGGTGCTTAAACGCGTCTATCTGGAAATTCCTCTTCTTCTGATTGCTCATTTTTTACCTGTTTCTCCTTTTCCGATCCCAAAATTCAAACCCCTAAACCCAGATCGAAACAACCCAAACAACGTCGTCGATTATATAAATATGGGCAAAGCGTCGACCATAATTCACAAGCAACAAACCATATTTTAATTTCAGTCCCTACCCGGAAAGGAGAGTTTAGGGTTTCAAGATAAATTAAAAATCAGGGAGGACGAGTGTATGTTTTTAATTTTTATGGGCTCTGGGATGGTATTAGCTTGGAGCTTGCCTGCTAGCTATCTGCTGTGGGTGATATGGTAAAACATTCAAGGCAATCATGGATTTGGCCCTTTTTCGTGGTTTTTTTTGGATTTCCGTCTGTTGCCAGATGACTGAATGAACGGGTGGATTATCGATCCAGTTTGTTTCCTTTTTTCTTCTTTTTTCCCTTTCATACACGTTACGTTTCTCCTCGGTGATTTTTTTTATTTTTTTTTCATTTCGGATTAAATTATCCTTTGATCCCTTGATTTTAAATATGATTTTAACTTAGTTCTTCATGTTTATTACCTTATAATTTAGTATCTTCGAGTTAGCTTAGGTTGGTCCGTGAACAAGGAATTAAATCACACACGTGTTAGCTTATGCAAGTTATATGCTTGGAGAAAACACAACACAAAAGGAATTCAATGAAAAAAAAATAATCAGCAACTTGTAATGGTCCGTAAATAAGGATTAAGGTGCAAGTTTTCAAACATTAAAAATTAGCTTATAATGTCATAATTTAATCCTTGTTAGTGTCTGGTACGAGGGTGACTGCTAGGGATAAATTTTACCCTTTTTATCATTGAAGCACATTTAGTTGTGCTCGGAGAGTTAATTGGTAGGGGTACTAGGTGCCCTCGTGATGATGTTTTTTAAGAATAAATTTGACTGTTTGTTGTAGCGATATTTACTCTCCAAGCAATACTCTCTCTCTTTTCTTCTTGTATCTCTCTCTCTTGTTATTTTCAATATGAGCTAAATAGGCTTCTTCTTTTTTATTTTTTATTTTGTAATTTTTCCTTTCAGTAATAACCCTTGTATTTAGGATTTGGACTAATATAATAACAGATAGACATCTTTTTTCCTGTTCAAATATTTTACAATTCTTTTGTTATTTTCTATACGTATGAGCTAGATAAACTTTTTTATTTTTTATTTTAAAAGATTTATATTCAATAGTAGCCCTTGTATCCCGGACTTGGAATAACAGGGCGTGGGAAAATAAATACTAGCAGTAACAATAACAAAATAATAAAATAAATTAAGGAGAGGTGGGCAAAGGTACTACGATACTAGTTTAATTCCCTGATCTACAATTGGGGTCTCTATTTATGTAAAAAGTTGATTGCAAAGGATAAACTATTTTTCGTAATAAATTAGAAAACAAAGTGTCATTGAATATTTTTTTTATTAATATACGGTTCGGGTCAACTTGTGCATATCATGACTAATTCCACGATCTATAAAATATTTTATAAGCTTAGTAAACAAATAAAATACTACAGGGATAATAGGCATACCACACAAAAAAAACTCAATAAAAAAAAAAACACTCTCCAACTCCACTGCTACTATAACTCGACCTAAAATTCAAAAGAACAAAAACAGCGTTTACACCAATTAACCACAGCCTGTTTACACCAATTAACCACAGCCTGTTAGGTAGTGTCATTGAATATTTGCTTCTCTGAGAAGCTGTCTGTCATACGCAATGATGCCATTAAAAAAAGGTTTTAATTTTTAATTTTTTTTTATGAATTCTCACCGCAAGTTTCCCAAGTTAAAACATAATTCGCCTCAAATTGAGATGCATGTCTCGGTCAAAAAAAAAGTTGCGCCTTACGCGATTGAGTGCGAAGATAAAGGAATATTTTTTTTTAGAAGAATTAATAAAAACTTCACAATAAAAAAAATTAGATATTCTATTAATATAATATTTTAAAAGAAAATCATAAACTCATACCCACCAGTAAACATGCTCTTAAAAGGAGCCGTCCATCATATAAAGACGTCTGGATGTGATTTTCCAAATGAGTACAGAGAAGTGGCAGACCTCTTCGTTGGTGGAATCCATCATGATCCTCTTTAATTTTCTAAGCATAACTTTAAAGCTTAACTAATATTTATTATTTAGATGTTTGCTATTACATAGAATTTTTTTTTTTGTTTGGCTGTAAACTATTCTCAGAATGTATCGTAGTATATCGCAAGTTTATTTCACTGTAGTTCCTATAATTTTCAAGAGTTCATCCCAGTCGTATTTTATTTTCATGTCCATTAATTGGAAGGTTTTCCTGGTTCCTTTTATCCCACTACAAACACAATTCAGTTTTTGTTTTACAATTAAATCCCTATATAATTATTTTTAATCTTAAATTGTTCATTATATAGCCCTCTTTGTGCAATACTCATTACTACTTGTAATGTAACAAATCATTACAATTATAACCATCAATTGCATTGTGATTTTGAAAATTGCAGGGTCAAATATAGACATGGAAATGCCTTCAAAACTGTATGGTCAAGTATAATTAAAATCGCAACCATCTATTACACGTGTAATATACATTCACGATGAAAATTGTAATTCCAGCGTTTTTTGCTCTTCTAGAGGTGGGAAAGGAAAAAAATCACTTGCCTTGAAAAAGAAAAGAGAGATGTCGACAAAACCCTTTCCTCCTACTTCATACCTTGTAGGTCCACTCCCCGGCGTCAAATCCACAGGCTTCTCAGCCGCAGAGAGACAATACTCGGGAATTTCTCTGAATCGAGGGGCGCTCCTAGGACCCACTTTAGTACCATCTTTCAAGGGACTCACGACATCACCCCTTTTCACCAATAAAACTTGGCACGACCTTGACGTCTTTTAGTTTTATCACCTTGTAACCTCGTAGGAGAAACCACTCCTATATTGAGCTGTCAGCCCTGAAGTAGTTCTGTCACCCTCAGGTTGGCGAACCTCCAATGCCCTTGGAACAGCAGAAAGAGTCAGGCAGGTGGGAAACCCAGTAGCAGGTTGGCTATGAGGTCACCGTAGTGGGCTCCACCGTGAAAAAAAAGGTTTCTTCAATGGGTTTTTTCAAGGAGAAGGTGGTGGTGATTGGTTTGTAGGGGTGTAGTTTTAAAACCCGAATAGGTTTGTTAGGTAAATCCAGGCTTGAAACTTATTGGAAAGGATTTGGCTCCATAAAATTCGATCGAGCAGAATAAACTCTGCTGAGATCCGACTATTTATGTGTGTGTGTGTGTGTGTAAATACGCAAAACAATTTCGTCTTAGGCCTTTTATTGTCAAGCGATTTGATAGTAAAATATCAAAATGAAGACAGAAATGAGAAAACCTAACCTGTTAAATCTACAATACACGCATTTTCAATTCCAATCTCCCAATAGAATTCACCGTCTAAGAACAACACAAGGACAACAACAACAACCAGACTCAAATTCCAAGCAAGTTGGATTAAGAGAATCTCGACAAAGATATCAACAAGCTCAATGCAGATGCTCTTTTCATCATCTCTAGCTCCACCAAGTTGTTTCTCTGAGAAATCAGGCTGAAACTGCAATCGAGAATAGCTGAAGCTAAAGACTGTAAAACTCGACCACGTTCAAGTCACTATTAAAAGGCACCACCCTCTTAGAATCTCTTCCTCTGCCAATTCAATCACCGGAGAAGTCTACGAGTGACAACACTAGTGCTTGTACCTTGGTAGATAAACCAGCCCCGCCTGGCACTCGTCGGATCGATCGTTTCGTCACTAAGGCGGTAAGTATTCAAGTTTTAAAAAGCAAGTGATTTTGTTAATTTATTTTAGATTTTCACTGGAAATTATTACGTTTCAAATTTCTAGTAGAATAGGAAAATTAAAGCTTCTTGAATTCAAAACATAACTGTACATACTTTTAAATATCAATCCATTCAATACAGTAATCAATAAGTTAAATGTGCAACGGAAGGACATAGATAGATACATAAGGGTATTTTATGACGCAAATAGGTAAATTATTGTTCCGCAGAAGAAGAAAAATATTATTATGTTTAATTTAATATCTTGTGATATGTGGGGTTTTTGTGGTTATGTGCGAAGATTTGAATATCTGAAAGGAAATTTAGGGACATAACGGCCCAGAAAAGGACGAGACGACGGAAGCTGCTTCATCTCGAAGATGAGAAGTGAGGTCCGGTCGAGGAAACATCCTCTGTCCTTGCATCTTCCTTCCTTCCTTTATATAAGATATTCCTTGATTTGCAGAATTGATGTTGTTGATTCCAACTGGTGCATTGAATTAATTTTTCTTTGGTTGATTCTGGTCAACTCATCTAATCCATGACTGGATTATTATACCAGGCTGGAGAAATTTGTGGGTCAGGGAGAAGGTAGCTGAGGGTGAGAGGAGTGGGGTAGATTACTGACTGCATTATCCAGAGGAAAGAAATAAATAAAAGTGAAAAGTGCGGGTGGTGGTTGAAGGAAGTGTTTTTTTTTTTTTTGTGTGTGTGTGTGTATGTGCGTGTTTCTGTTGGCTGGAGGAGGGAAGGAGGTGATAGCCACGGAGGTGCTAGTCTGAGGCCAGCTAACATATTCATCTTTTAGAACTAACAAATCAATATCCATCTTCAATGGGCCCAATACCCAGTAAGAGAAACGAAAGAGGACGATAGGCCCAAATGTGAACATCAGCTTGGAGTACAGGTTCCAAGCCCAAAGTCTCCGAAACTCTTATCAGGTTCAAGTCCAGCTTACATACCTGGTGCCTCCTGTAAATTTCTAGTCCCCAGCACCGGCGAACCAAAAACTTGCTGATTCTAGTATCAAGAAATTCGAAAGTAAAATAAAAATAAAAGCCCTAGCCCACACTTATATAGACAAGATGAGGAGCTTCTTTTCTTTGAAGGGACGTTTGGAATATATATTTTTATCTAGTCATGAAAATGTGCTTAAGCAAAAAAAATAAAAAAAATCCATGCTAAGTATGCAGTGTACTGCTCTATTTATAGACCAAATCAATAAACATAACAGTTAAAACAAAAAAATAATACGATCTTCGTGTGATGATGTGCACTGTATGCAATAATTCCTTTCATATTCGACTACTTTGAACGTCTACAGTTTAGGATTTAAAATGTTTTCTTTTTTTTGTTTGGATAGAGGATTATGGAAAGGTCTTGGAGGTTTATGACAGCTGCACACAAAATCCAAAATTATATCAGAATTATAACAATGAATTTGACTATAAAAATAAATAAAAACTCTATTGAGGTTCTCTTCATGTTCATGGATTCTCTAATTAACAGTTAAATCTAAATGTTATTTAAGATGAGAAAATATTATATATATATATATATATATTATATCTTGAATATCTTTTATCTAAAAGGTATATTAGACAAATATATGAAAAAACTATAAAATATTCCTAATTAGAATAATACTACAGTAAGAACCATAAAATATATTTGGACTGGTTTTTTTAATTTAACATCAGATTAAAATATACTCTTAATTAGAATAATATCAAAGTAAAAGCCATGAAATATATTTATATTCTTTTAAAAAATTTAATTCAAGTAAAAAACTGATAAATTTAATTTGTTTAGTCACAAAATCATTGAATAAACTTATAGAGATTTTAGTTTCTACACAAACAAATCCAAGTATTCGAACAAAAACATCTTTTTAAAGTATAGATGTCATATCTCGATAAAACTTCGGTTCTTTCCTTAATCCACAAAGGCCTGGCAAGTAAGTAGCTCTGTATCTTTTTGGTTACAGGAAGCGGTAGAATTTGGACAAGAATCCTGAAAATAACTTTCCATATTTGTTTGTATTTGATTACTATAATAAACTTTGGTAGTAAAAAATAATCTACGGTTAAAAGAAAATTTTGAATACCTTTTAAGAAATTTAAAAATATTTTTTTATTTGATAATTATATCAAGTTTGATTTCTAATATTTTCATGGTTATATATTTTGTTTTAAATTTTTTTTATCAATTTTATTTTTTAAAATCTAACTTAAGGTGATTTCTATACCAGCTTTGTTTTTCATTTTTTTATTTCTCTTATTATTTTTTATCTTATCATTTTATTAATTAAAATTTTTATATTTATTAAATTTGATCGTATTTCTTCATTGTTATTTATTTTACTTGAAATAGTTTATATAATTGAAGTTTATTTTCAATTTTATTATCTTTTATCTTTTTACCTGTTAAATTTAATCTTTATTTTTATATTTTTATTTATTTTGTGTTGAAATAATTTATAAAATTAGATTTTTTTATTTTATTTTTTTATTTGTTAGATTTGATTTATATTCCTTAAATAAATTAAAAATATTTTTTAGTTTATTTTTTATAACACAGTTAAACACTATAAAAAATTTAAATTTATTTTTTATAATACTAATAATCATGAAAAAAAAATTTTATAATTTGTTTTTACATAACAACGAAAAAAAAAACAGAAGAAGAAAAACTACTTTCCGCCCTTAAAGAAAGATAGTGAAAGTGGGACTGTGAAAAGGAGATGTATACAGGACTTGGGTACAATTCAGACTGACTCTGTGTTGGATGCCATGGCCCATGGAGTGGGTGGCGCAGTGAGTCACATGAGGCCTCAATAAAGACCTGCGCAAATGGGAGACTGGTCACTGCGAAAAAGGTGTCTGTGGGGGTGTTAGATTGGCTTTTCGATGCCATTCCATTCTCTGTCAGCACAAAGATTGGCGACGTCTCCTTCACGAGAGTGACCATTTTCGACTCTCCCTGTTCTCTTCCATCTATTTGTCCTCTTCCTCTCTCGGAATGTGTGCTCGATTCTCTCTCTCTCCCTCTACAGCATGCTTCGTTCCGTACCCCTTCACTTTTCTTAATCTCATCATCCCTTTTCAAAAACCTGTACTCTTTCGATCCTTGTTCGTCTCCTAATCCTCGTGCAGTATTCCTGTCCACCACCATGACTGATGTTGCATCCGATGATAGATACATGATCTTCAACTGTCTTTTAATCTCGACATATGAAGTGACGAGCCATGCAGGGAAACTTCTCTTTCTACATGTACTGTTTCGATGACCAGGAAGTGCGCACACCTTTCACTTCTCATGAAGGGTTTGGTGTACTGACTTTCTAGACTGCGCCAATCAAATGTTTTGATCAAAAGTACTATGTAAATTTTTTGTGATGACGCATAATTAATGAACTTTATATACCTAGATCTCACTGGTTCTGTCTCCAGTAAAAGTCTCCTCCAAATTAATATATATCGTATTTTATAAATAAGAATTATTTTTAAATTGAAACAATATATTTAGTAATTTGATTAAATTAATAACTCCATGGGTTAAATCAACAATTCCTAGTCTTTGATGTAGATGACTGGAACAAACAAAAAAAAATTAATTTCACTATTTAGAAACTAATCCAAAGCTATCATGTAATCATAAAATAAAATTAAAATAAAATAACAAAGAAAAAAAATCCCCTCAAATGGGGATTTTTTTTTATTCTTTTAACAAAAAAAGGGGTTCCTTTTTATTTACCAGATACAATATTGTTAACTAGGAGGGTGAGTTTCTTTTAAAAAGAAAACCTCTAAATATGAAATAAGTTACTTAAAGTCAACTACCACATCATTAAAAAAAAAATTACAATTTTGATGGAATTACTTACGCTGTTGAAAACATTAGTGTACCAAAAGAAATAAATTAAATTTTATGAACTGAATCAAGTAAAAAGTGCTGGAAAACATTTTCCTTTTAGTGTTTATAAATATGAGTTTTTATTGTATAGTAAATTAAATAAAATTCATGAGAAAAAAACTTTTTTAATAAACTTATTAATGCTATTACATTAACATGAATAATATCTCAATGAGATAAATTTATCCAGTTATCACACCTCTTAGCCATGTCTTTATTTGTTTCCATTTCAAACTTTCTTCAACCAAAAGTAAAAGTGAATTACCAACGATACAATTTCCTTTTATCTTCCAGCCAGCACATCGGAGTATATTTTTTTTTTTGTTTCAGTTGATCGCCGTAGGGTTAGCATAATATAGTGCCGAATGATGAAATCGGCAACAAATATTTCATTACTTGGGATTCCAAGAAAGCACTCGGAAGCACCTCTCTTGCACAGAGACACAACATTCGAAAGGAAGAAAAAATAGTCGAAAAAAAAGAGGCAAGGAAGAGAGTAAATCCCCTTCTCATTTCATGCATGACCATGCTAGCGTTCCAAACCAGTCACAAGCAAACGTAATTTCAACTCCAACGATCCCACCTAGCAAACATCCTCTTAATTCATTACTGAAGGAAAATATATATATATATATATATAACTCAAAGACACAAATCTTATTCCTCTGAAAACTAAGATCTTCAGCTCCCCCACCTGAAATCCCAACGTAAGGTATCCTACTTTATATGCCAATCTAAGCGCCGACTATATATATGAACTTAATTTTAAACTCATAAAATAAAGATAACTTCCCTTTTAATGAATTGAAGATTAACTGTTTCCACATATACTGCGCGTATAATGGGTGCGGTCCAATAGGGCATTCCAGGCTCATTTTCTTAGTTGAATTGCTGTTGCTCGAGCCATGGCCAAAATCCAGATTGATCCTCTATGCTGCAGAACATATTGGTGAGACTTTCTTCCTTGACTATATGATCCATCTTCTGGCATTGAAAATCGGGCCTTGAAGAGTTGTTCATGTTGAGTTGTGCAATACCTGTAGGCCTGATAGCTGATGAGGGAAAGAAGGGCCTGCTTGTTGGATGATGATTTGGTAGAGGGCTGTCAATAGCTGGCGTCCTTGAGATATCCAATTTGATATCTGAGCTGTTTTCACTTCTATTACTGCAAGAACCCTCAGTTTCTTTATTGAGATTGATAGATTCAGTCGGTTCTCTGCTTTTCAGTGCCAATATCTGCAGCCGTGAGTTAACCAATCAACATGAAGCATACGCCTATATGTCAAGTTCAAAAAATAAAAAACAAAAACCTATATACATACACACTAAACGTGTACATGTAGGAAAGATCTGTACCTTTCACATATATACATGACTGACTAAGTAGACTTTAGCTCTAAAACCACGAACAATATTCAGCAGTACTTCAAATTAATTAAATAGTGTTTCTTGTGAATTTCTTTTTTTAAATTTTCGTGGGTGCTCAAACCAACGTATGTTAGAAAAAAAAAGGTGAACTAATTATAAGAAAAGAAGCTTTATTGAAAAGTTCACAGAAATCATTGTACGAAGAAAAGGCCAAGAAGCTGAACAAACCAGGGGGGAATGATTGGATTTCGAAACTTGTTATACTCAATAATTGTAGTTCCATGCAAAAGATCTGCTTGTAATTAATGATTTTAGTATCCCAAAAGGTACAATAGACATTAAATAAGAGAGAAGAGGTCAAGAGCTAATGGCAAATTTTAATTCAAACATGAAGTCCTCTATATATAATAGCTAATTGAAAACTAACCTCTGCATGAAGTCTCTGGTTCTGAGTTTGTAGTGCATTATTTTCAGCTTTAACAGCATCAAACTGTCTCTTGAGGAGATCGTAATCTATCTCTAGCTGTTTGGTTTTCCATCTGGCCCTCCTGTTTTGGAACCATATAGCAATCTGTCTTGGTTGCAGACCAAGAGCTCTAGCCAGTTGCATTTTTCTTTCGGGTTCAAGCTTGTTACCCAACTCAAAGTTTTTTTCAAGAGTCTTAACTTGGTCCATACTAAGCCTCCTCTTCTTTTCTCCTGCTTGTGAGCCATCATCAGACAACTCATCCTCTCCATTACCTTCTTCATGACACACATCAATCCCTGAAAACGACATTGATGATCTCTTCCCTAGAAATGGAGCCACCCGGCCCACCCCTTCCATAAAAAAAATAATAAGAAAAGGAGAAAAGAAAAAAACACTCTGAATATATCCAGTCAAAGTTAGCTCGGAGAGAAAGAGGGAGATCAGATTGAGAGGGTACCATGAAAGTCTCGGGGTGCGCAAGATGGCAGAATTGGACTGAGAGAAGTGGGAGGTTGATGATCATCTTGATCATGAGAGCTTTGGAGCATGAAATCTGTTGGGAAGAAAGCCATCCCATTGCACGTCATCACCTAGACTTGTGCCACCAATCTCAAAACCGTGGTCGTGATCAGAATGTCTTGCTAACCCGGAACTCAAAACGAAAGATATCTGCAGATTCTGTGTGGAGAAAGTTTAGTCTAGGAGAGCCAGAACTGAACTAAGAGGGACTTGCAATGACATATTACACAAGAAAAAAGGGATATGTAAGATTATAGCAAATTTATTTTTAAGAGAATCGGTATGCAAAATTTGGTTAGATGGATAGCTTATCTCTCGGCTCCTAATACATCACCGCAAGGAAAGAGAAGGAGGTGAGGTCGGGGAAGACATAGAAAGAGAGACGATGATGATTTTATTCTTCTACTTCTCTTTATATGAAGAGGGAACTGTTCTCATGTTCTTTTTAAATGTGAATTTACTGCTATAAAAGAAACGAAATTTCTTCCATTCTCTTATGCAATAAAAAGAATGAAAAGCATGCGGTAATTCTTCTTCAAAACACAAAGTTATTTTCGTGAAAACAGAAACTGAGAGCCGCCCGCCTCGTTGCAGATAGGATAGCTTGAGTACTTAAATTAAGCTCACTTGCACATTCCTAATATTTTATATAAACAAATAATCTGTCGTTGCTGACTTTGTGTGATCAGGATATCTTTATCTACGTATTACTTTTATGAATAATGAAATAACAAAAATATATTCAACAGTAAAATAGTCATTCACATGGAGTAGGGGTATACTGGTATTTCCAATTTTTATCACCAATTGAATTACAAATTAATATGCACTTGGATATAAAGAATTTAATTCACATGGACAAGGATATTTGTGTGAGGGTTTTATTTTTATGAATAATGAAATAACAAAAATATATAGCAGAGTACAATAGTCATTTGCATCAAGCAGGAGTATAATAGTACTTTTAATTTTTTTCAATCACTAGTTGAATTACAAGTATACACTTGGATATATAAAGAATTTAATTAATAAAGATCATGGATATTAGGGTCTTTTGGCTAATTTTTTTTTAAAATGTTGGTTGGCATGCATGAGGGTAGTATAGTAATTTGATATTAAAATGATATTTTTAATTAAAAAACTATTGGCGAGTAATGTTAACGTGACAGCGAGTGGGAGATGCTGTGTCTTTGTGGCAGCGTGTATGGCATTTTTGGTGATAAAAAAAAACAATTTTGTCATGTCGTTTAATTCCCTACTATCTATTTTTCCCTTCTAAACGGCACACGTAATCTAAATATTCCTAAGTTATTGTTGGTAATTTTTTTTCTTTTTTTACCCTAATAAATACATTGTGGTTACTGGTGTTATTGACATTTTAAATTCAATCTTTTTAGTTTTAATTTGTATTTTTTTAATTTTTTGTTTGTTAAAATTTTATATGTTTTCAATTTAACTTTTAATTTCTAATTTGTATATATAATGATATTATTATTATTATTGCAATTTCATGAGTTTAAATCTCTTTTCTTTTAATTTCTTATTGTTTTTTATTTTTTATCAAAACTTTTGTAGTTTCAATTATATCGTAAAGGGGAACTGCATGCATTCGAAAGGGAGAGTGATGGAGAAGGAGCAGGAATCTAGGGATGGGCCCAAGCAGAGGGACAGGGGCTGCTACCAAAACCACCAACAAGCATCATGCATTAGCGAGGACGAAAGCTTTCCTATCCATTATCCTTTCATCAGTTTTGAGCCTCCTCTGTGCATTGATTTCGTGTGTATACGTGTTGAGAGAGATGGGGAAAGAGAAAGAGATGGAGAAGGGCTTTGAAAAGCTCAAGCAAAATCCCTGTTGTCATAACCCTACAAGAGCTGGTCTTTTTTGTCTTCGTGCAAACAACACAATATACATCCATCTCTATCCTACTGCTCCTCTCTCCTCCTGCCACACCCCCAGATGGCCTCCGTCGACATCTTCTACTCTCAACTCTCACCTTTCACGCCCAGTATTTAACCTTTCTTTTATATATATATATATATATATATATATATNTATATATAGTTTCAGAGGCAATCTCCATGATTATCGAAGTCATTATTATATTGATAGTCACTGAAAGTTAAATAGTACTGAATATTTTCATGTATTGTAACGTGTTATTCGATATAGTGGACACGCAACCTCAATAAATCTAACAGAATCAGATTTTTATGCGGTTTAATTATAGTCAGATTGATGGCTTTCTTCTGTCGAGGAGCGATGCAGAAAAAGCTTTGATTCCTGCTACTCCATGTTGTTCCCTGGTCAATCTGGTTGGCTAGGAATAACGATGCTGTTTTCAAATGACGAGGAACCGGATTAGAAAAAGCTCCGATTTTTTCCCAGATTGACCTTCTAGGCAAAGCATCTTGATGGGCATTTTGTTGATACAGTAAATGATTCTTTGTAGCATCTACGGACCAATACAACAAGACGATGTCTTAGTTTCTCCTACTGTTGTTGTAAATCTGTGGTTGGAAAATAAATTGATGTACCTATTACTTCTTTTTACTATATATTGTTATTCTTTTATTCCTAGCAGTCATTCTCTTTACTCGCTAGTTCTTAATTCATCTTCGCAGATTTTCATAAAAATTGAAAATTAGGGTTGGATGGGGGACAGGTAATTAAGTGATTCATCCATATGATCTAAACTTTTATTCTTTGAAAGTACTTAAATCAAATGAGAAATCATATCCTTATATATTGCATTTCTTAGTAATAGGTTTCTATTGAAAAAATTATTCAATTATTTTTTGTAAAATTAAAGGTTATACAAGGAATTAATGTATGATAATATCAATATTGTTAAAAAATAATATAAATTATATATTAAGATCTTACATGATAATTTAAACTATTGGATTAAATTGATTCTTTAACATGATATTAACTTTAATCACTAAATGATCACGAGTTCAAATATTATATATTATTTTTATTTATTTAATAAAAATTAAATATAAAGTAATATTAGTATATGCAAGTTTCAACTAAAAAACTTTCATTTGAAGGGTGTTTTAGAAAATAAAATAAATTATATTTAAAAACTTAAGTTATTTGGGTAAATTAGTTCTTTAAAAAAATATAAATTAATGAAAATCCACCATTAAATTAATAATTATATAAATGCAAATTGTTACTCAAATTTAAAATGGTACATGCCAATAGTAGTTTGATTGATTAGGAAAGCTAAAATAAATAAATAAATGACACACTCAAAGCACTTAAATAAAACTGTTAGTCAAATTAAAAAAAATAATAATTTGATTTATTATGAGAAATAATATTTCCAACCCCATGCTGCTTTCTGATATTATTGTAACCACTGTGTAATTCATAATAATAGTAATTATATACCACCAAAGTTAAGTTTAAAATTAATATATTTAAACCTAATATGTACATGTGTTGTGTTCTAAAGCAAATTTTACTTTAAATTGAGGAAAAACAACAAAAGAGAACAAAAATAAAACAAATAAGGCTAAAATAAATAAATAAATATTAAGATCAATAAAATCATTTTCAAGATGAACAAATGTAATTAATATTTGCTAATCCATAAACTAAAAAAATACTTTTAAATAATTTATAAAATCATAATTAATAAGCAAGTCAAATGTTAAAAAGTTAGTATTTAAACACTTATAACTTAAATCCAAACACAATCTTAATGTATTATAAAAAAAATTGAAGACGAGGAATTTATCTGTAAACCTATTTTGACACTAAAGAGACCAAAATGACTCGTTTATAGACATTAACGGAACTACGATGTAGTTTAGATACATACCAAACCTACGTGGTAAAAATCCTTCAAAGGCCCCCAGCACAGAGATATCACCATCCTCATGCAGCGAATTATTATGTATCCTTCAAAATTAAATCAATAATTTACAAAGACACTGAAACCTACTTCGATTGATATGCTGTGTCAAATTAACATGCACACACACAGTAGAGATCTCCAAACACTCGTAATTAATTACTAAATGTTAAGCAAAGGAATCCACTCGACCATGTTCATAAATAGAGAACTGTGTAGATGCAGAGGGTAGAACTTTGAATAGTACAAGGAAGACGGCAGATTGAAATGGAACCCCACCAGGTTGTTTAGTATTCTTTTCATTCTTATATTTCTCCTTTTAACTTCCCACCATTCACCACACGTCATGGCATGGAAAAGCAATTAGGCAAATTGGACCCAAGAAACGAGCCGAGCATCCAACACACGGACCCAGAAATAGCTAATTTAGCCACAAGCAAGCATGCAATTAATGCCCGCATCCTCGTGGACGAGAGGCAATGAGTTTCGGCAATCTCGATTAGTCTTTCAATTAGTGATTGGAATGCTAGAAAGGTAGGTTGGGATTTTTGAGATTGGAAAAGCCAAATGCATCATTCATTTATATCTTACTCCCACAAATTGCCTCCTGATCAAATGAAAGTACGCGTTGATCGGAAACATCGATCTCTTGCACCCTTGCTAGTGCTTGCGTCATGTTTTTGTCCACATTATTTTGATATGGATTGCTCTCCTACTTTAAGAGTTAAAGTTGTACACTGGCAAGATAAATATTGAAGAGAAATCAAGAATTCGTCCATTAAATCAAAATGATAATTTTAACGAGCTGTCCATGAAGGAATTCTTTCTTTTAACCTACGAGCCTCTATCTCTGTGCATGTATATATATAAAGGATCTTACCGACTTGACTCTTGGAGACTGGTCTTCTGGACATTTTGTATACTACTAATATCACAGTTGTGGAAGCTGCATCCCTCCCTGTTTGGAAAAATCATTCGCGGGGATGTATCTTAAAACTGAAGGGTTTAGCAGGACCCGCTGATCTGGGGATTGGGGGTGGGGTGTGTTGGGACCCACATGATTGATAATACTGCCTTGAAACTGGGCAAAAGACAAGTTTTTCTTACAGCATTGCATGACTTTATTACTGGGAGCTGGAGGCCACCACCACCTCCGTTGGAATGGGGGTGGATCCATGTTCTCAGCGAGAAAGCAAGGCACTATTGTTTTTCCTCCCTTTTATCTCTCTTAATCTGTGAATATCAGGGTTACTTCCTTATTAGTTTGATTTCCGGCGCTATCATGCGAGATGAAGCTTTCTTCTTCTTCTTCTTCTTCTTCAATGCAAATAAAAAATATGGGGGCTGATAATGTTGTTTTTATCATCAAAAACATTTTATGAAATTATTAAATGAGAAGCAAAATAACTTCATAAATAAAAAAAATATGAATAAATAAAAAATTGTAACCGAACTATAATTGTTAAATAAAAAGAAAATTAAAGGAACCAATGAAAACCCCGAATTCTTTAGCTGTATAGATAATTAATAATAAATATAAGGGATAGCACTCGTACTGGTCTATGAGTGCCCGTTCTGCTGCAGAGATCTCAATTAAGGACATTTGCTTCCGTCTTTTGAAAATATTTTATTTTTTTATTAATTTTAAATTAATATATTTTTAATATTTTTAAATTATTTTAATACAATTGATTAGGGAGCCGATCGGGAGTGTTGTACAAGTTGGAGGACTAATCTGACGTCACTGCTAGGTTAAAAACCAGCTGCTCATCTTCTCAACACTGAACCCATGTGCCGTCTGTGGTCTCCGTCCCTCCATTTCTCTCCATGAGATTTATTTTTTATTATTCGTTATCTTTCCAGAACTTTAGGCTATCGAAATGTTTCTTCGATGTTGACTTGTCAACCACTAGACCTGCCATGTTCTTTTCTGTTCCTTTCTTTCCCTCTTTTTTTATACTAAAACGAAAAAAGGACCTGCTATATTTTATTAATTTAATTTTTCCCCGGGGCCGTGTTTAGCTCTTTTTCGAAGACAGGTGGCCCATTAATCACAACCGTCCATTCAGCATCGTGATATCTCCGGATTGTCGCAGGCTACAGTTAAGAGCGTGATAGAGATTTTGTTCGAAAGTGTTATTCATTCAGTATTATATTAAAAAATATTAAATAATTAATATTAAATAAAAATATTTAAATTTTTAAAAAACACAATTTCAAGCCCGGTCACAAATAAAGCCTAATTAAATGACTATTTGAGATTGTGATAAATATTATTTTTATTTAAAAATATATCAAAATAATATTTTTATTTTTTAAAATTTATTTTTAATATGATATAACAAAACAATCTAAAAACATAAAAAAAAATTAATTAAAAAATAGCAAAACAGTTATTCCTCCGCAACTCCAAACATAAATTTCTCTGAGAAAGGAATCAAGACGTCAGGACATCCTACTGTACAGAGTCATTTAAACGATGACAGCGAGAATTTTAGAAACCATTGGATTTGATCAATCCTAAACTAGTTAATTGAAAGGAAAAAAACACGTCAGTCGTCCTCAGTTCGACTCACCTAGTTGGAGATAAGAAGTAGAAGAGGATCGTGCTGAAACACCCTCCATTCAACGGCATACCAAACCCATTATCCTCCCAATTAAATTGCAAGTTTATACCTTTCATAGAGAGAGAAGTATTCTTCCGCCAGGGGATTGTACAGTGTACAAGGATTCTAGAATTTTCGTGCACAAAAATAGAATGGAGGCTAGAAAGAAGAGGGACAATACTTTGAAAAAACCGGATTAACTTGTTAATTATTTAAAATTTGACTAAGTGATTTATATTAAAGTAATGTTTTTTTTTTCATTTTACAAATATTTTTTATTTTATTTTTAATTGATTTTTTTAAATATTTTTATATCATTTTAATATATTAGTGAATAAAAACTATTTAAAAGACAACCACGCTCACTCCTTCAAACATCCCTTCAATCTATCAAATTTGGCTCGGCATTTCAGCCAAAACATCATTACTAGATTTTTGAAACACGTGAAGTTTTGATTGCAGAAACGGACGAAGAAAACACGCTGAGGCAACAGGCCAGTACAAGGCACTCACCTCACGCTGAAAATAATAAAAAATCAAGGACAGAAAGTAATAGCTGTGTACACTTTCTAAAAGTAGAAACATTTACCGGAAATTTGATCTGAGAATATTCTTACCGTTAAAATAAAATAAAATAAAATAAAATAAAAATTACTTTTAACGAGTAATCTGAGAATATTGACATGGCAACCGAGGCAAGTTCAACTTTTCACTAATGATTCAAAAGTTTAGGCGCAGGTCTCAGATAGCACGTCACACAAAGATTGTTTTGATATATTAATATCAAAAATATTTTTTTTAAAAGTAATAAAATATTTTAATACATTTATAAATTAGAAAAAAAAAAAAGAGATAGTTTAATCATCCACTGCATTCGGCAAGGCCCCAGATAAAGTTGTGCCCCAAGCACTCTGACCCACTAACCCTACCCCTCACCTACGGCCCAGCAAATAGCTTGTGCTCGAAGTTAAAACGAAAGGTTGTATGGATGGGTGATCAAGAATCTACAAAGGCCAACGTGCTTAAATGATGATTATAAAACATTATCTATTAATAACCACATGAAATGTAAAGCTGAGACCAGTTAACTCATGATTTCTGGATAAGTATTCATTGCTACATGCCTGAGTAAACTTTTCAATTAAAATGATTTATACTCTACAGATAGTATAGATGCCCATGATGTGGGGCAAAAAAAAATTTAATGAATTTGAACATGCAACGCATGATTCTTTTGATATAAAAATTATACGTACATAACAATCGAAGATCTCTGTGGATGCAAGACCAACTAGCATGCTCCTGTTCTTGACAATTACACCTTGGATTGATGATGTCAACATGGTGAGCACGGTTTGGTGGTTAGCCAAAATGAAAACCAGACTGGAAGGACCTACTTGAAAGATTCGGCAGCTTGAGAGAAGCAATAACACCAGCTGCAAGAGCAGATACAGAAGCCAGAACGAAGGCTGGTATATTTCCTCCACCAAAAAGCGCATCCCATGGACCGGCACCAATGGATATAATCATCTAACAGATCAAAAAAATACACATGAAAATCAACTTTGACTGAATTAAATATTGTAAAACTGGCACAGAAAGTGGAATGACAGAAGAATCTGAATCAATAGGAGTAGCAGGGAAGAAGCAAGAGGTTGAAGTGTGTCAGGGAGTGCATACATGTTATGGGATCAATAAAATATCACCAGCAATAACCAAACACAATTTAGTATCAATCTTCCCAAAAGCCAAAAATGACACATGGTTACAGCATAGCAATATCCAACAAAACTTCTAGAATCCAGAAGAAAAAAGTACAGTGGTTCATTATATCAGAGAAATAATTTCATCCCGGATGTACTGAAAAAATACATGATGTGCTAATCTACCTGTGGAATAACTATTGCAAGATTGAGAACTCCTATAGCCAATCCTGAAACGAGGTAAAAGAACATCAGAACCATCTGGTTAACACAAAAACCATATCATGTAAAAATAATAGCTTGATAAAAAAATATTTCCACACACCTTGGCCACCGCCTGAATCAGCAGTCAACTCTGCCGTGACAGAAAATGGAACACTATAGGTAATCTGCAGCACAAAAACAATTACTGCATGCTATTGAGGGAAGAAATTGACCAATATAGCGATGTTCTACTAGAACAGGAACATACAGCAAGAGGAAAGCCAAGAAGAGCAAATACAATCAAGGCAGCTATCCTGATTGGCGCATGTCCTCCAATTACATGTTCGATTCCTTCAGAAAATTCACCAACTGATATCAAACTAATAACAGCAGTGCCTGCCATGCAGGCAAATACTATAAAATTGCTCATTGCCCATACAAATCTTGACCCCAACCTCCGACACATTGGCTCAATCAAGAACGAGCTAATGCCAAGAACAACCTGTATCATAACAGAATATAAGAAAAATAGTTGTTGAGATAATCAATAATTCGATTATTGCAAATAATGGGACGTGTCTTTAATAAATTTGGAATAAGCCACATAACATCAAGTTCATGTGTCAATTTGATTCATGTTTTTTCCTTTTTCCTCTCTTTTCCTCCAGTTGTTTCTTAGTTTTGTAATTTTTTAGGTCCATTCAGTTGGTGCATTAGTTTCATATAGTTCCCATGATATATAATTCAACTTTCCCCATTTTCTCAATTGCATTACACTACTGTTCCCTATTTCCTTTCATTGAAGGGATGAATCTCTCTAATCTCTCTCTTGTGTCAAAATTTTCAATTTTTTTGAATTACTATGAGAAGTCCATTTTATCCTTGCTTCAAGAACTTCTAACATTAAAACTGCAATTATTGTAAAAATGTAAAGGTAAATTTCGGGATTCATAACAGAGTTCGTTTCTGTGATGATATTTAACAAAACAGACACTAGCAATGCTCAATATTGAGTTCTTACAGAATTCAACAGCAAACCAAAAGCACCTTCTCTGACTCCTTGATCATACAACTCCACTTCATTCGAATTCCCTTTTGGATCTCCGTGATAAACTTCTCTTCCCATCCAATCTGTATCAAAAAGAAAGAAGGGGAACCAGGACAACTGCAAGTAAAATCATAATTGAAATGAAAATAAGCACAGATAAAATAAGAGTGAATCAAGACCATCACAGGAACAGTGAAAACATGTATTCTCAAAAGAGTTTGGACTAAAAGAAATCAGAAGGGAACAGTTCTGGAAATAATACACAGTTATTGAAGTCCTTACCCAAGTTAGAGCCATAACGACTAGCACTGAATGCATTCCAGGAGGTAAATGCCTTAAACTAGTTAATAAATTGACCAACACAGCTCCTGGGCCATCACTGAAATTTTCATTTTCATCCCCTACAGAATTGGCATGCTTTGAATTCATTCTCAGTTCATGGTCATGATTGTTGCCATTCCCACTAATACTGTCAAGACCCGGCAAGTGAGACTCAGATGTTGAAAGTTCATGGCCGTTTTGTTGTGGGCCATTCAACAATGGAGCAGAATCTGATAAATGGCGTGGTTGATTAACATTTAGTGGAACCTCATCCGCAAAATATAGAGTCACAAGAGTACAAAAAGTGAGGAAGACCTGCACATATTCCATCCAAATTTATGTTTACTACCACATATTTTGTCAGTATAGCTGTGTAATTTGTATCCAAATCGTAAAGAGACCAGTAGAATGGGGACTTTCTAAGAAATTCCGTAAACAGTATAAATAAGTGATTCTAAGAGGACTTTGCATCTTTGGAAAATCCAATAAGCTCGGGCACCAATCTATATAAATGATAGTCTGCGACTTCTTCTCTAAGAGAAGAACCTGTACTAAACTTAGTGATTTTGTTTCCAGAAATAGAATGAAAAATCCCACCATCTATGATTTCTAGATGCGAGTGGGACTCCTGTAAGAGCTCTTAAATTTGTTCAAAACCGATAGCACATTTCCACGAACAGTGCAAAAGTTACATTCCATCCTGTGCATTGATATGATCAATGATGGCAGATATTTGTTTCCTTTCTTTTGTCCCAACCCACAAATTGCATATACACCCAGGCACATGTTCCTTTTTATCAGAAACATCCCCTGGGAACCAGTGATTTCATGATATTTCTAATTGGTTTACGGTGCTTCTGAATCTCCCACTCTTGATTTATTTTGAGGCTTTCCCACATTCCAAAAATAAACTTGTTCAACTAGGACTTATTGCTATTGATATAATAATTCATGTAAGAAATGGTCTACAGGAGTCTAATCATTGGGAACAAAAAGATTAGTAAAACAACAGCAGTCACAAATACTCTCCCCTAGTGGTACTAATACTACTATCACGTAACAGAACATCTACGAGTATTTAGCCTTGCAAAATGTTCCTTGCTGGTTTACATGGGATCTCATGTGCTTCATGCTATGGTTTCCAAAATGTGAAAAGAAAAGGATAAACAAGAGGAATCCACCTCCGCACACGTTAGAGGAAACACTTCAAAGTTGACACTGAAAGTCTCCTTCATTACCATAAAACAGCTTCCCTTGTACATGAGATATTTACGCTTATATAGTGGGAACATGACCCTAAAGACTCCTGCTCAAAGTAGAAAAAAAAGCTAGAAAAGAAATACAAAAAACTCCCTACTGATCCCAATAATAATGAAATCTTACTTATCACTAACTATTCTAAGAAGATATTTCCTAAATAAAGTACAAAGTCTTAAGCTAGTGAAGTTCCAAATACATTGATAATAATCCTTCTTCTAGCAGTAAATCTAAAATCACTGAAATTTGGACATATCTCAAGAGGTCTCCCATGTCATTTTATCTTCTACTCCATCTAGATTTCAATTAATTTGGTTTTTATTCAATTTATACATTTCTTTACATTTTATTAATGTTAAAATTTACTAAATTTGCACAGGGTGTATGATATACGCATTGATATAACTAATCTATTGTAAGATTATATGGGAAATTGCATCCCACTTTCACTTCAGTGACAGAGTTCAAGATATGTGTTCTGCTTTGTTACTAGGATCCTTTATTCAATCAGTTTAGTGATGGCATAACGCCATCTTTCATGCCAAATAATGGTTTTAAGGCTTTTGCTAACAGTGCATATTTCAACACAAATGTCAAAACTGAAGTGAAGAGGTGCGAATAGCAAACATCATAAATTTGACCCTTTAATATTTGTGCAATGAACTTCAAGATCACCTCTTTAGTTTTCTTGAAGTTCTAGAAATCTAAAAACTATAGAATTCACCCAACTATCTCAAGAAGAAAAAAGAAAATATATTTCTCCTTTATGCGAGAAATAAGATATTGGATCTAGCCAAAAGATAAACACAGCTTAGTTCACGAGGAAATTGGAGTAGGATAGCATGAGACAAAAAAGACCATTTTTCTAAAGAGATTGGGTTTATTACTATTTTATGCCAAGGTCTAGTATTGGAATAATTTTAAAAGTTATCATTGACTTATAAACTTGCAAAGAAAAACAATTTGACTGATTATATACTAAATGAATTCTCAGAAATCAACAACAAAAAATGTTACAGAAAATAATGAGATGTGAAACATAAAAAGACTATAAAAGAATAGGCAATACAAACATAATCACTCAAGCAAATTACACTACCAAAACAATAGCATGCTTAAGTATTGAAGAAGGATGTGAGGATAAATTAACTCACTACTGCTACAAGAAATGCTGCTTTAAGATTTCCACAAGCTTCACAACAAGCTCTATTCATCAAGAAAGGAAACCATCTGCTTAGAATAGAATCATTTGACACTCCAATCAATTGAATATCCAGTTGCATAAGCAAGTGATGATACCATAAAAAAAGGAAATAAAAGGAGTTGAATGAGACAAAGCAGCATTCAGGTCATAAAAACCAAAGGTCAGATACAGCATCATAATGAAAAAAGGCTAGAAGGAAAATGAGAGTGCATGCATGCACATGTATATTAATTAGCATAAAAATAAAAAGTTTCACCTGTTCCAACTCCCACTAGCACCAGCTGAAAATCCTAAAATGTTTCCAACAGCCATCCATGAGCAAAATACAGCATTTGATAAGTTGTGTTGATCAGGACCTAGAACACAGTAGTAATACATCTAGTTATTTTTTGCGTTGGCATCTTTCATGTAGTGCTAGCAACTTGTGATCAATTGATAAGCATACAGATATTCAAATGGCACCTGATAAATCAGCAAGAAGGGCACGGGCTGGTCCCTAAAAGAAGAAACTCGTTATTTAGCAGTGATAAGAAGGTTCAAAATAATTATGACAACAAGCCATACCTGCACTGTATTATTAGCAAGATCCAGCATCCAGAAGCCAATAACAAATACAAATGCTGCCCACGTTCGAGTGCCCTTGAATTTACTGCAGCTCCATAAATAGGTTGTTCAGTATCAAAGAAATATTTATGGATTAAATACAATTAAAGTGAAGGCAGTAGAAACCTGCAATGCTCCTCTGTATCCCCTAATACATATCCAATGTCTGCAGAAAATCCAATTATTATCACCTAAATTTACAAGATTTAGTTTAGGTCATAGAAGTTATTGTAGCAAATAGCAATTATTGGAACTAAAATAAAAGGTACATCCATCAGTACTTACAGCAACAGAGATCATGAGTGATCCTGCAAGAATAAATGGCCGTCTTCTTCCAAATTTTGAAGAGCATTTATCACTCCAAATACCAACGCAAGGCTGAACCTAAAAGCCAAAACCCCAATAGCTAATTCAAGCCTAAATTAATTTCATGAAATTGATGAAACAATTAATTACTTATAACTAGCATCACTTTCAAGTAAATAATATCATCAATGGTGACAGTACAAGCATGGTGTTTTCTCTTCAAATGCCAATAAAACTACTTAAATGAAGTAAAAGTCAGGTATAAAGAGTTAAGAGTTGCAAAATCAATAATAGCTACTGGTTGCAAGTGAAGATGCAAGCTACTAGTACCAGATAAAAAAAAAAAAGTTGGCACATTGTTTCAAGATGTTCATGAAGGCCAATTAACGAGCACAATGGTAAAAGTCCTTGGAGGGTACAGGTTCAAGACACGAGAGTGGAAATTTCAAAAGGAAGAAAAATGCAGAAAGGTTTCCTGGTGTTATCACCACCATCTAATTAACAATCCTTTTATTTTAGGATAATTAATTAATTAATTAATTAAAACTCTCAAGATGCCATGTCGTCAAATCAAATTCATCTATCTAATGCATATTCATTCCAAATGCAAATATAAATATGTATATTCATCCACCAGCTAAAATAATAACAGATAGATAATCGAAATTTATACATGATGCGGAAAAAAATAGAAGTAGATTCCAGTTTCATCAGCTGATTCAGATATTTCAATCAAACAAAAGATGATTTGGCAAAACCTACCACAAGGCCTGTAATAGGACCGCAGAGCCAAATGAAGGACGAAAAGGCATGTCCAATTCCAAGAGTCTGCAACAAAAACCTCCCAAGTCAATTACTTTGGTAAAAATAGATGAATGAGATGCAGAGAAAAATCAACTTAAGAGATGATGGACTTGCCTGTATATAGGGAGTGAGGAGAGAGAGCTGCAAGGCCCAACCGAATTGAACACCAGCGGCGACGGTGCAGCTGAGAACAAGAGTGATTAAGCTAATATGATGTCTGGTGGATTGAGATCTCAAATCTGCATCGGAATTATGAGTGAGAGGAGACTGGATCCGAGGAGGAGAAGGAGGAGACTCCATTTCCAGACCCACCATTTCTACCTCTATCTCCTTCTTGAGATTCCGGTACGGTACCCGAATCGGCGCCGACTCCATCTTCTTCTACCAAAAATTACTCACGGCATTTAAATTCTTCAAAACTACTTATTTATTAGATCTAAGATTTGTCTGTCTAGGTGACGATTTTATGTTAGGATTAGGAGGAGGACTGTCGAGTTACAAATTAAATTACAATGCATCGAGTATCATTAAAGCCTCGTGCATTGCCCGCTGATTTTAGACTGATATTGAATTTGACTTTTACCATAACCCCCCTACTTCCCCAATTTATTTCTATGCTTTTTGACGCCTTAAGTTAATGCTACGTCCTACTTTTTATATCTTCCATGCTTATATTTATTTATTAATTATTGAGGGAGAAGTGATATCAAAATTTTGAGTTATTTTCTCTTTTGTACACCATCTGCTATAAATTTCTCTTTTCTCCTCGTTTATAACCAAAGAAATAATAATTTAAGAACATTGACATGATTATCACTACGGATTTTACTTTTATTTTTTGTTCTTGGGTACAAGAGAGAAATTTATTCTAACATAGAGAAATACAGACGGCTGGCTCTTCTGTGGATCGACATGTTTGTTGACAATAAAACATCTACTCAGATTGCATCAATCAAAGAGCTCATCATGACGGAGCAGTAATTACAGATGGAGTGCACACAGATTACTGAAACAAGAAACGTTCATCTATGTTACTACAACAAGATATGACTAGGGTCTAAGCCAGCTTGTAAACCTCCCACGACCCTCCTTCGGTACAATAAGTGATCATATCTGTTTCTCTAATCCAAAATTGCATCGAGATACACAACCATATTATAGATTTTACAACTAAATACAAAAGCAAATAATATGGAATTTACAAGTGATTGTCTGCTGCTGATCGTAATCGTGGAGATTGGTGGTGGGATGGCAGGGGGGAGGCACTGGCTGGTGGAGTCCCAGGAGCGTGATGATGTCTCATTGGGGACTGTCGGACAGGTGTCTTAACTGTTTGATGCTCTGATCGGGAGTTTTTTGTGGCATCTTTTGGGGATTCAATGTTCTCCAGCGTTGCTAATACCTCTGACATTCGAGGCCTGACTTTAGCTTCACTGCTTAGGCACTGTAAAGCCAGGTTTGCAGCCATAAAGGCTCCCTTCTGAGGATATTGCCCCCCCAACTTGGTGTCCATAATTCGGAATAATTTCCTCTTGTCACCCAGATATGGTTTCGCCCAGTCTGCCAGGTTCTGCTCCACACCCACCTTAGTTTTATCAACAGCCCGTCGCCCAGACAATAATTCAAGCAACACAACCCCAAAGCTGTATACATCACTTTTGGCTGTCAACCGACCTGTCCAGCAATGGAAGCTTTGTTACAATACACACATGATTTAGGAGTTCCATGTACAAGAAATATTTAATAGCATGCATGTACGATATCAATTCTGAGTGAACAATGAAGATGCTGAACATAGATACACTCATATCAGAAAATTAAATTCAACCTGCGTCAATAACCATGTTTACATGAAGACAGTACTTTACAGCAATGAGCTCCCAGGACTGATGTCAATGGTATGACTGTAAACCAGTTTACAGTCCCGCCAAAGGCAGTCGCAGATCATTTTTGCATAAACTTGTCTGTTTAAAAGATTATAGCCCCACCCAAACAAGCACATGACAGAGAAAGAAAGCTTAAAAAAGCTTAGCCCCATGGAAGCTTGGATCTTCCAAGCTTCTTCTCCAGAGGCTGATTCTTTCTTTAGTGACATGGCATTTTTATTTAATGTCAGTTGACCTTTCCCCTACTTGGACATGAGAAAAAAGTTTGGACATTATAGAAGAGGCTTGGTCTAGAAAGCGAGAAGCATCAGCATGGTCATCAGAGATAACAATGACTAAAAATGCATTAGCATAAATAACAAAATAATCAGACACGTCCACTGTTTTATCACAAATACCAACCTAGTTCAGAAGCACAAAGGTGGGAGATTGGCATAAAAAATTATTACCAGTTTCAAAAATACCAAGGAAACAGCAATATTCTTTGATTAGGAAAAGCACTCTACAGACCTGTAGCAACGTATTCAGGTGCTGCATACCCATGAGTACCCATAACTTGAGTGGACACGTGGGTCCTATCGCCAGTAGGGCCTGCCTTGGCCAGACCAAAATCAGAAAGTTTTGCATTAAATTCCTGCAAGCCAATGCATTGTTAGCACCAGCAATCTAATAAAATCTAATGGGATGACATGTGAAGGCTGATGACAAGGAGAAATTTTATTCTTTATTTAGAAGGGAAAAAAATTAGATCAATCATGCCTTTATTAATCATACCGCATCTAGTAGAATATTAGATGCCTTGAAGTCTCGGTATATGACTTGTGATTTCGCATCATGAAGAAAAGAGAGCCCTCTGGCAGCACCTATAGCCACTTTGACCCTTACTGCCCATGAAAGTGGCTGTGGTCCTCCTATAAAACAAAATACAGAATCAAAGGTTACTCAGTTTTCATAGTGAATGCACAAGGACTTTAATGATTTCCAGATATTTTTGCATGTTCGCTTGTTTATGACAATAAGAAAAGGACAGTCGTGGTAAAATCTCTTAATGATATGTTCTAGCCATATATAAGGTCTTTTTTGAGCTTGTCTAAGCATTATAGCAAGAATAAAAACCTCAGGCAAGAATTTAAAATACATCATATCGTGCATCAAAATGTTAAAAAATAGGAAAATACGTGAAATTAAATTGCAACAAAGCACTTTCATCACTTAAGGTGGTTCAAGAAGGCCTCCAACAAACTATTGATGACACTTTGGCACCTATTGTCTTCAAATCGCTATAGCCCAACAAGTCTGAATCAGGGTTCTAGTGATTGTCCCTGTTTAAAGATATAAAATACGAGGTCCCAAATCACAGAGAACTTTAGCACCCCCATATCTCAGATATTCATAAGGGCAGGCCAACTGGCCCTTCATATCAGGGAAAAAATTTGTGAGTAAGATATCCGTCCAAGCAGGGATGGTCTTAAGAATACTTGGTGGATCAGTCCCCGACTATCTCGTTGCTAACATGAAAACTTATCCGTAAGGGTGAGTGGCTGGTAACTTGTGTCTAAGGGTTATTGATTGTCTGGCCTGTGATCCATTCACAGCTGAAAAACTATAGCATGAATGGAGAAACCAGATTTTGTTTAGAAGATGTTGTCTCCGATAGAATGTGACTGAATTTAACCAAAAAGATTCATCTGAGATAGATAAGAAAGAAAGAAAAAGGACATAACTACAGAAAGGTAAAAAAAAATTGTACTTCCTAAATTTTTGTCTTTTGTCATTTGATCCTCAAACAGAAGCAAATAAATCAATTCACTGAACAAGTTATACAAATTACTTTATTTCTATTCCATGAACCAAAACAAATGAGTGGGAAATGTTGTTAATTTATATTTCTCAGCAACCATAAAACAAAAGGGTCAAGTTTCAAGAAGTACAAGCATATAGTAGGAGTATAGTACAAGTTACAGCACATAATGATTCCAAATGAATTCAGTGCACTGGATTACTTACTTCTAAACAGATGATTCTCCAAACTCCCTTTAGGCATGAACTCATAGACCAGAAGACGGTTCTCAGCTTCCACGCAGTACCCAATCAATTTAACCAGATTTGGATGATGAAGTTGGCCAAGATAATTAACTTCTGTCTGATACCAGCCAGCTATCAGCAAGTAAGAAAAGAATACTTCAGTTTGAAAATTATTGAATTTCACAAGAGAGAAAACCTACCAACCACTCCTTGTGGCCTTGGAAACCTTCAGGTTTAAGCTTCTTGACTGCCACAACCATTCCTGATCCAGGCTTTGAAGCAGTCAAAGTGTTTTCATCAATCCATCCTTTGAAAACAAAACCAAAGCCACCTTCACCAAGAAGACTGTCAGGACGGAAGTTTCTGGTAGCACTTTTTAGCTCATTGAATGAGAAGGCCTTTAAATTTGGAGATGACAATATTTCACCTTCACTCCTTGGTGTAGGAAAACATTCAGAACTGCTCTTTCCACTGTATGATGGGATGGTCAGGCTAGAAGGAACTGAAGAACGGCTGGTTCTGCTGGAAATTCTTGAGGCTCCTGATGGTAGCAAGAGATAAACGGATCAATATTTTAGGTATCATATTCTATCAACAACGATGCCCTGTTTGAAGTACACAACTATACAATATGAACATCAATCTTCAACAATGCAACCACCAAATGACACAGGCTATCTAGGCTAGCCAAACAAGCTCTTTAAGCTTCTAATTGAAATCCTTGGGGCAGTATGATTTGCTTTCCAATGATGACATTGTGAATTTTTTAAGTTTATAGAACGGTTTGAACAACAGTCTTTCAGATATATTAACAGCACATTTCCCTTTGACTCTATAGTTCACATTTTAAATCATCTGCAACCAACATGCGCTATAGTTCACATTGTGAATCATCTGCAACCAAAATGCGCTTCTTAATAATTATGAGGAAAGAGGAGAAAAAAGGAATGCTGCAGGATAAGAAATTATTCCGTGAACCCAATTCACCATCTAAGATTATGGAGCAAGCCAATAAATTTGCACACATCGTTAAATATGTCAAGGTTATATTGTGATTGACACAATATTAATTATTTCTTTCCGTTTATGTTATTGTGCTATCTAAAAGATTCACATTCTAAATGGCATTCTCTAAACTGATTGTTCGGACAAATTTAATGATTTGTAAGAGCTCCTGTGGTTAGTCCATGATCTTAGATGGTGAGCAAGGTTCACCTAATAATTTCTCCTGAGGGAAGTAAGAAGTTGTTAGAACATAATTTCATGACATGGACGAGTATGCAAAGTCATATCTCATTTTACGTGGATCCTACCTTCACTGGTGTAATGGCAACAAGTCAACACCCAATAATCAAGTTGGATGCGATCACTTAAATTGATTTCACAGAGATTGGACCCTAGTCAGCCAGCCAAAATCATAAGCAAATGTTCCAAATCACAAGCATTCGAAGTTGCTTCTAAAAGAAAGATCACACACATTAAGAATGAAGAGAACCCTAACGAACAACCCAAAATGAAAAAACAATAAAGAATATTAAGGCACACTTCAAATACTAATGAGGTACAACAGAATTGTTGATAAAGAAGGTTAGCTATCATAGAGAAAGCTCAAAAGGGTTTTTTTTGGCTTCACAAACAGGCAGTTGCGGTAACAGCAGAATAAATCTGGGAAAGAAAACTACAAGAAAACCAAATCTAAGAAAGCTAGAAGGTGCAAAGACAGCAAAGCTATACAAAATAAAAGGAAAAGGTGTGTTACCTACCAGGAGTATGTGAACTCTGAGTAGAATCTACTTTAGCAGCAGAAGAATCTAAGCAGTTGCCCATTTGCTAAACCAAAGCAAAGCAACCGCTATTGGAATCCTAACTTCTTCTTCTTCCGGTGTCTTAGTGAGAGAAATCAAGAAGAGACCACCCTGTCACATGATAATAAGATAAAGACGAAGACTTGTAGGCTGTTTATTTTTGGGTTTGGTCAAGTACAAATACAAAAAAGAAAATATCACTATAATATTTTGATAGAATACAGATGGAGAAGCAAGAAATTATATTATACTAGTTCTTGGAAGTCGTAATAATAGAAAACAAAGGACGTGTGGTTGGAGGGGAGAGGAGGGAGAATTAGAGAAGCGAAGACGGAGTCCCTCCCCGTGGTGCTTGCTTGGTGCGTGACTGTGCGTAGACACAGACAGCATTGACGCGTGAGAGCTTTGTGAGCTCCACAATGACGTGGATGTCACCTTGACCTTCCTTCCTTGAACTTTCCTCTGGCCCCTGACTTTTCTTTTATTAAAATCTCATTATTATTTCATATTCTCTAAATTTTTTTGCACTGAAGCTTTAGAAAAGAGAGAATTTTTCCACACCCTTCATTCATGCACTCTTGACCAAGTTATCCCTTTCGCTTTTTGGTGCTGTCCCACCCGGACGACCACTTTTCTGTAATTACGTGAAATTCTATGCGGTGCTTGTGATTGTCTCATCCCATTTTTATTTTTATTTTTATTTTTACTTTTGTTTCTGAGAAAATTAAAACTTCCTTTGCTTAGATTCTTTTCCCAGTTTTTGTTTCCGAGAAAATACCTTTAGTCTCGGTTTCTGTTTCTCCAGCAATTTTGTCCTGTATGCTTTATATATTAAAATATTTTTTATTTTATTTTTAACATTAACATATTAAAATAATTGTAAAAAAAATCATAATCTTTCAAAATTTAAATTTAATCACGGGCCAAACATGAAGTGTGTTTTGTTTATATGGTGCATCTGCTTTTATAAAATTATACTGGGATTGAAGAAAAATTATTAATTTAATATTTTTTTCCCAACGTTTCTAATATTTTTCGTATCCATTCATCTCAAAATATATAAAAAAATATTAAGTCAATGATTTTTCTGGAAAATTATTTTCACACGTAACAGTTGAAATGCCAAGTCAAAATGGCTTGAACACCGTTCAGACCTAGCCATCTTCGTGCAGTAGATCAATGTAGGGAGTCTTGTCTCACATGAACCACCTGCTGGTACCAATCGGAATGCATAAACACGGCCAGGTAATGTTTCATGCACTGCTATCCTGACGTCTGGTTCCAAGAAAGACAAAAAAAAAGTCTTTGAATTGATTCCTCTCCCTCTCGAAAAGCTTTATTACTGGGAAAAAATTGAAGAGAACAATAATGAATATACCAAAAGCAATACTGCTATAAACTAGTCAAACTGAAAGAACAATAATATTATTGAATATAAACTTCGGCTATTATATAGCTTTACAGAAGTGACAAAAAGCTTAAAAACAGCTCACGATCCACACTAATGGAGAGTGGTAACGTGCATAAGGAATTTGTCTAACATAGAAAAAGTCTTCCTAGCAACACAAACAAGCTTAATTGATTTAGACCAGTCTTATCGATCCTTCCCTGAAGCTCATTATCAGCAAACAGTTTGTTTATACTAACAACCTCACACCCCCCATTATACTTCGAAGCCTATGGAAAACATCAACCTCTAATGGTTTGGTTATTCTGTCTGCCATCTGATATTTACTCCCACAGTGAATTAGGGCAACTGAACCTTCCTTTGTGAGATCTCTTAAAAAAATGATGCCTTGTATCAGTATACTTTTATTATGCATTCCAGAATTCTTTAACATCTTAATGGTTGAACTGTTATTACATTTAATTAGAGTACAATTCTCATTACTACACTCAAACTCCCTCAACACTCTCTTCATCTATATTTGCTTGAGACGCACATGCTATAGCTACTATAAATTTTGCTTCTACAGTGGATAGTGTAACGATAGGCTGTTTCTTTAAACTCCATATTACATCACCCGAACCAGCAAAATACATAGTCACTTGTGCTTTTCTTATCCTCTACATCTCCTGTATAATTACTACATGTGAAAGCAAATAGTTCATCATCTCCACCTTTCTTGTAATGAATACCATAGTTCACCATCCCCTTTAAATACTCAAGAGATCTCTTTGCATCCTACAGTGAAGCTTGATTGATTTTGCCATAAATCTACTTATGAGACTGGTGACAAAACATAATGTCTGGTCTTGTAGCAGTGAGATACATCAGGCTTCCCATTAATTGCTTAAAGTATATCTCATCCATAATAATTCTATCCTCATCCTTATTGATCTTAAAACCTGGGGACAATCGGACTACTCACCTCACTACTTTCTAGCATCCCAAATCTCTTCAGAACATACTTTTTTTTATATATAAAAATACCATCTATTTTTTGAAGTACTTTCTATATCAAGAAAAAACCTTATGCTTTCCAAATCAGTCATATCAAATTCTCTCAACATGAATCTTTTAAAATCACACATCATATCTTTATCATCACTGGTAAAAATTAGAACATTAACGTAAATACCTCCAATAATGATTTTTCTTTCCATTCTTCTTTGTGAAAAAAGTTTGTTTACTGTCACACTTCTGAAAACCCTCGTTGATAAAATGCGCCTCAATTTGACTAAACTAAGCTCGTGGAGCTTATTTTAATCCATACAATGCTTTATATAGCTTATAGACCAAGTGCTCCCTACCTTTCATCTCATAACCTCTTAGCTGCTCGATATAAACCTCTTCACCAAACTTTTCATAAAGAAATGTTGACTTGACATCTAACTGAAAAATCATCTAATCCTTTTGTATTGCCAAGGCAATGATCATCCTCACGATGTCCATCCTTGTCACTAGTGTAAAAACCTTTATATAGTCTATATATCGTGCTTCTATACGTAGCATTTGGCTACTAAATATGTTTTGTGCTTGTTATTCTCTTCATGTTCATTGTATTTGGTCTTTTATACCCATTTGAAGCTAATTTTTTTATCCAGTAGGTAACTCATTTAAAGACCGTGTTTTATTCTTCTCAATGGAACTAATCTCACTATCCATAGCTTGCATCCACTTCTCATCTTTCACTGTTTCTTTAAAATAGAAAGGATCTCTGGTTGGAACATTTTGAACCATGTATGCCTTCTGTTAGCTTGTCTCTAGTGACATTTTCACTCAAGTAAAAAGGAGGACATCTTACTCTTATTTCATAAACCTTTCATTATAAAGTCATTATAAATTCTCTTTTCGCAACCCCATGTTTCACTACTCTCACTCGCATCTTCACAGGCTCATGTTTCACTGCTATTACCCATATTTTTTTTTCTCCATTAGCCTCAATGTCATTTTTATCTACATTTTTACTCACCCTTTTTTCTCCCTCATTGTTGTTTTCATCATTTTCTCCCCATTTCAAATCTAGCAAGATTTATCCCTCATAATAGATATCACAATCCCACTACTTGTCTTTCTCAAAAATAACATCCTTACTCACAATAATTTTCTTAGCTATAGGATCAAATAATTTATATCCCTTGGACTCCTCACTAACTCTCAATAAAACATAAGGAAGGCTTTTATTATCTAATTTACCTCTCTTAACATTTAGAACATGAACATAAGCTGAGCATTTAAATAAATAGAAATGTTCAACTAAGGGTTTTACTCCAGTCCACGCCTCTTGTGGTGTGATATTTTTCATTGTTAATATGACACATCTATTCAAAATATAGAAGGTCCAGTTCACTGCTTCTAGCTAAAGTGTTTTTAGGAGCTTTTTATCAGGTAGTATAGAACGACTATATTCATTACAATTTTATTTTTTTTCTTTTAGTTACCCCGTTCTGTTGTAGTGTATAGACAGTGGCTAACTGCCTCGTGATTCCATTTTCTTTGTAAAAATCAATGAATTTAATTGAATTGAATTCACCCCCTCCATCTTTTCATAAACATTTAATATTTAACCCTTTCTTTTTTTTCCACCAATTTTTTTAAAATAAGAAGCAGATCAGTGCTTTACTTTTTACTGTCAACAAATATACCCATGATTTATGATTAAAGTCATCAATAAAGCATAAAGTATCCTCTTTCTCCTACTAAAAATATGAGAAATTAGCCCACAAATACCTGCATTAATAAGTTTCAAAGACTGACTTGCTCTCTACATACATTTTATTAACATGTCACCATGATGTTGTTTGTCATGAATGCAGTCTGTACATGTAGTATTTGAGATTTGAAGCTAAGAAAGTCCATAAACCATCCCCTTGTGTTGCAAAGTTCTCAATCCTTTGTAGTTCAAGAGACCATATCTTCAATGACAAAGATAAAAAAGATCATATAAGCTTGTATAAAAACATCTTTCTAATAGAGCATTTGGAGAAACTGGGGTATGAGATAGGAGTATAAACATTTATACTCATCTCAATTTGAATAATCAAGCCCTTAATTGGATAGATTTCACAAACTCCTCCTTGAATTAATATAGCCAAGCCTTTTTCTTTAAGTTGTCTTATGCTCAAGATATTGTTTTTTTAGCTCTAGAACATAATACACCTTATAGACAACATGGTTGATTTCATGTAAAAATAGTTTGATACTTTATTTTCCAATCACATTCATCCTATTATTGTTTCCCAATTTAACTAAATCGACAAAGCTCTCATCCAAGTTTGTAAACAAACCTTTATTACTATACATATGTTTGGAACATCCTAAGTCAGAAAACCAAGCATCAATTTGTTTTGTTTTATATGACTCAATATATGACATGAACAACATATCATATTCTTCATTTACTTTTGTGTAATTAACCTTTTTATCCCATTTTAGATATTCATACTGGAAATGTCAAAGATTATGACATTTATAGCATTTTACCACATCCTTGTTGAATGTTTGACCTCCTCTTTCATGTTATCATCCTTTATAATAACTTCTTCCACACCCTCTACCCCAAGTTTGTCATCAATTGTCACCTTCAAAGCTTGCTCCATACTACTATTTCTATGGAAAAAATTTCATGTACGGTGACTTAGCTTTAAAGCTTATTAATGGTAATTACATCTAAGTTCCTAGATTCCTCAATCAAACAAACTATATAATTAAATTTGTCCATAAGAGATCATAGGATTTTTTCACAGATCATGACATCAGTCATGATCTCCCCATATATTATCATCTTATTTGCTACTATCGTCACTCTAGCAAAATAGTTAGTGATTGTTTCACCAATTTTCATCTCAAGAATACCAAAGCCTCTTCATAAGGCATGAAGAGTTAAGTGTTTTACTCTAGCATTTCGATCATATTTTATCTTCATAGAATCCTCGATCTTATTGGAGGTATCCTTTTTCAAAATTATCTCTAAGATACTCCTATCGATTGCCTAGAAAAGATAGTTTTTAGCTTTAATATCCTTGAATTTCACTGCATCTAGCTCTCTTTGTCGTCCTTCTGATAAGGATTGCTCCGTGTATACTGGTTCTTCATAATTAGTTTCAATTAAACCCCAATACTTTTTACTTCGAAGGAGATTTTCCATAAGCATGGTCCAACGGTCATAATGACTATCAAAACGTGGAATGAATGGTTGCATAAAGTGTCCTTTATAAGTCATCTTTCTCTCTCTATCTCTCTATGTTTGAAAGTCACTCAAAAGTTGCTGTCTTTTATTTTCTCAACCCTAATAAAGGCTCTGATACTAGTTTGAAGAGAATAATAACAAATGTACCAAAAACAATGCTACTATGTACTCAAGCAAACTAAAAGAACAACGATATTATTGAATAAAAACTTTGGTTATTATATAGCCTTACAAAAATAACAAAAAAGCTAAAAAAACAGCCTATGATCCACACTAATGAAAAGTGATAATGTGTACAAGGAATTAGTCTAACATAGAAAAAGTCTTCCTATATAGTAGCAACTTGTTAGCAACACAAACAAACTTAATTGATTTAGACCTATCTTATAAAAAATCTAATAGTTTTATAACTTTTTTCACCAATGTACTCCACACCCCCCAAAATAGTTTAAATCAAAAGAGAAGAAGTGTGAGAATTATCCCTAAAAGCACCTAGAAAGCAGTATTTTGTGCTTAAAACTGAATATATTTTAAAAATTATTTTACTTTAAAAAAATCAAATTAATATTTTTTTATAATGGTTTTAATATTATTTCAAAAATAAAAATATTTTTTAATATTTTAAAAATACACCATAGCATTAAATACAAGTGAAGTATAATGGGTCCAAGATATAACTCAACATTAAAAACACCATAATATTAAAATATCCAAACATTGTAATAACTCCAATAGTTATCCCACACGATTTCTCTACATGTATTGCAACTCATTTAACTTCTACTTGGAATTGTAGTTATAGTTGTAATTTGAAATATTTTATTTAGAAATATGTTAAAATGATATTTTTTATTTTTAAAAAATTATTTATTAGATCAACACGTCAAAATAATTCGAAACATTAAAAAAATTAATTTTTAGCAAAAATAAAATTAAATATAAAAAAATTAAATTTTTTTAACCAAGTACTAAAATAATTATCACTTGCACCTGTAAAAAGACAAAAGAACACATAAAAAAACTTGCAGCGCTTTTTAGAACTAGACGTGTAATTTGTGAATTTAAGTAGTTGCAGATTCATCCAAAACTCACTCATGCAACTTTCTATTCAAAACTCAACATGGAGCTTTTAAGCAGTTGCTAAATTGGGTTAATTTCTTGTTTGGTTTTGCATTTTAAAAATATTTTTTAAAAAATTAATATTTTTTATTTTAAATTAATAATTTTTTTAGTGTTTTTAAATCATTTTGATGTGTTAATATTAAAAATAGTTTAAAAAAATAAAATAATTATTTTGATATATTTTCAAATAAAAATTATTTTGAAAAGTAACCATTACCATACTCCTAAAGACTTTTAAAGCTTTTGCGTGAATACAAAGATTGACTTGTCTTTTTTGTTTTTGGGTTTCAAAAACATTCATAAAAATATTTAAAGTTTTTAACTTTAAATTAATATTTTTTAATATTTTTATACATTAATATAAAAAAATAAAAATATTATTTTAATATATTTATAAATAAAAAATAACTATAATCACTCTCAAACCAATATAAAGTGGACTTAAATGACTTAAATGAGTCAAATAGAAAGACGGATTTAACATATAACGTCCTGCTGTACTTTTTAACTCTACGGGGGGGAATGTGTGCAAGAAAAGAGGAAAGGATGGTGGATAGCCCATTAGGGGTCAGATTCATAAGCCGCCCCTCGAAGCAGGGAAGCTGACAGCAATCAACGCCATAAACCAAGGGAGACGCAACAGGCTCGTTTTCGATGTCCTCCTCGGCACGGGTCTTCGGGCCCTCATCACGTGCCACAAAACAAATAAAAATAACCAAGGGACTCGCGCAATTCCTGAGAAGCATCAGGGCACAAAAGTTTGATATGGTGCTTTCCACATTGTCTGACCGAAAAATAAAAACACGAGGGATGATAGAACAGCCAGACCCAAGTGAACTTCTTAGGAGTTTCCTTTACAGTTGCAATTGAAATTATAATTTGAAATAAAAGTTACCTGGTAGGAAAGTGTTGCTTGTTTGTAAAAAAGAGAGCAAAAATCAGACCGCGTGTAGTAGAGATAACAATCTTCCAAGACGAGCCTGCACGATGATCACAGTTCTGAGAACAGCTTGCTGATACTTTAAAGAAAAATGTCAAAACAAAATCTCGATCAGCACCCTCTTGAACAGTTGAAGAACCACTACGCTGTAGGAAAAGATCGAAGGTAAAAATCGGGAGGAAAAAAAGACGTGTTTAGCACTAAGCAGCTTCTTCGCCACCATTATTCAAAGGGGAAAACCTAACAAACATTCTTGGAATAGCAATGCTATTTCCCTCTGGGTAAGTTTTGAATACCGACATCAGTGAATGCAATTTTGGTTAAACCGCTAGAGCATTGGCTGATGCCACTGTAGCAGCCCCTCTCCCTCTTTCCCCCTTCAGTTGGTAGAGGTTGAAACTCAGAACCCACAATTATTTCAGCAATGAAATGCAATGTCACATGCCAATTTCACTAACCATCATCCAATTACCAAATTCTTTAGCTGAGCTGACCAGCAAAGCCCCTTAGACCATTTAGTAAGGAGAGATTAGTATCACCTCTTTGTCAAAGATTACCAGGCCAAATACATCGGACATCCAAAGTCGTCGCCATCAGCTACCGTGCAAAACATAACAAATCTGCCATAATTCACAAGGCAGCTGATCATCTATTAGATTCTTGAAACAGCTGGAGGCGATCACACGGAAACCTTTTTGCTTTTTTTTTTTTCCATCAGTGAATATCCCTGCACAAACCATAAAGATCCATCAAAAACTAACTCAGATTCTGTAAACAACTATCATGGACCTATCAAGTAGTTTGATGTCAAACCTGCATTCCCAGAGGAGCATACTCTTGGTCATCCACCTTGATACATTGGAAGCAAACATGGAATGCATGCACTACCATCCACCTTGATAAGTTGTAACAAATAATCAAGTAATCAGAAGTTGATATGTAGAAAAGACTTTTTTTGCAGCAACAAAGCAGACATCTTAAGTTCACATTATTTAAACAACAGCCAAAAAAATCCATGGAAAATAGTATGTAATAGTTTTGTCACAAGAGATTTCAAATATCACCATTACTGATGAGTGCAAACTCAATTCCAATTCAACTTTAAAAACATTGATACTTCAATTAGGAGAGTCCCAGACCTGTGATTTCATCCTGTTACAGTCAGACAATTCCAGCTATAGCTCGCATGCAAGTAACGATGGCATCGATTTTTTCTTGTGCTTAAGAAACCAAATGAATAACCAATTAAATCAAAAGATTGCATGACCAAAAACCTATCCATGTTTTTAACAACTGTAATACACATTTTTTCAGTTATCTCAGCTGGAGATTTTCCCGATTGGATTTGCAAAGAAGCTTATAAGACCGATGTACCTGATCAAAAATTAAATTTATGCCTGAACAGTAATTGCACATAAATTCTAAGGAAAGAGAGTTAGGGTGTTAGACACAGCCTCTCTTTCCCCAAGCCAACAAGAAAAAGAAGAAGAAAAGCACTGCTAAGACAACAACCAGACCCACTAGATAAGTTTGACTGGAAAATCAGGGGATTGTATCTAACAACTATGTCATCAAATCTAATGACACTCATGTGAGAAGTTTACAGTTGTCTGATCTATTAATTTACACTATGAACTGGACTCAATTAATTACATTACAGCAAGTGGCACAGGTTCTGTCAATATACATGCAATTCAAATATCAGGATCCACCACTAGACCAATACAACAGGTTCAAAATTAATATAAAAAATCCCTGTAATCTCTCTTTGCTACTATCGAATGGATTTCTTAATCGTTTAAAGTCCTTTTATAAAATATCAGTTCAAAGTTGTATCAACAGTTGAGCATAACCATCCACTGATTTGATAATCAAGTTCTGAAGATGGTACTGAGGTTTCTGCAAGTGAAAGCAGTATGCATTTAGTCCTCAAGCCAAATCTGTATCAGATGCTCCTTTACAAGGGTGTCTTGATTGCAAGTAAGGAAACTAGAAAATAACTTCTATGCCTTTTTTAGCATTTAAGGAAATCCAAGTAAAGCAATCAACTGGAAACACTGAGAAAGAAAAGAAGAGGTGAGGGAGCTGGATAGGTTATCTTTTTCTTACCAGGCAAGCCACAACTTGAAAAAAAAAATCTCAATTTATCAAGGAACAGTTGGGGGTGATGGGAATACCCGATGCCAGAACAGCTTTGCTAGTGCTCGGCATTCACAATCCTGCACCAAATCAGCAAAAGATGATCAGCTTATGCTAATTTTTTATGATTCTTTTCCACAGATAACCTCAAAACAATAGGAACGAGCAATTAAGACAGCCAACAAGAGATAAGAAATTTTACAATGACAATCATTTAGAAAGGCCATTCTTGTCAAAATACAATGATTTCACTAGTAGACTTCTCAGAACGCAATAAAAAAGAGGATGGCATGCATTCTCGTTAAACTTGCTTCTAGACACATCCTCAGCAAATAACAGGTAACAACTTCGCTAAGAGATGTCATACCCTGATAAATTAACAGAGTAAGATGAGGGACCCTGCTGAGACATCGTGCCCGGATAAAATGACATGGTAAGATAACGGACTAGCCAGTCAGAGTTGCAATTGATGCACAGTTACCACTTGCATGCTGCATGCTCTAACTTGTAATACAATCAGTTACACATACTCGTAGATTTGTTGGGCAATGTATTATCACCTTGAACATATTTAGGTAGAATGGTTGATTGGGATTCGTTCTCCTGAGTTTCAAGTAAGTATATGCAAAGCTCAGTTGATCACGTGAAGTAAATCGATTAACTTCATTAAACCAGAGTCATGAAAATAAATTTGACATTGGTGTATGGGCCCGGACAATAAACGAACCTTCAAGCACATCCGCAAAGTATACGAACCACCGACTGGGTTGAATTTCAGGTAAAAAAAAAACAAAAGTGGATTGAAGAGGCTGTATAATAAAGGGAAACTCAATCTTGAAAACCAGAATAGAAACCAAGACACATAGAACTTGGTAGAGGAGTATTAAGATCTGAAGGAGCAAACGTGCTGAGGCCATCAGGCTGGTAAAAATTAAACTGTTTATCTATGGCCGTTGGACTGTACTTATTTAGGTGCTTATTTTGGAGTAGCTCCTCCCAAACACAGTGACGATCATAATGGTTTGAAATGGCATATTCTGATCTTGTTCACCACAAAAAGTAATCAATTATCAGCATGGGATCAGCATTAAGTCGCATCTTCCAGTCGAGCCAAATCGAGTAGCTGGAAAAGGAGTGTGTGAATAAATTAAAAAATAAGCACATTTTGGATCTTTAGATCGCAACAACAAAGCTAAAGCCTACTCGTGCAAACCAGACAATTAAATCATGGATTGGTAATTACCTAGAAGAAGGAAAGATGCGATGTGATAAAAAATTCGGCACCTTGCCAGTTCTCTGCATGTCCTTGTAGGGCAAGTTCCTGGCAATGACTATTTTCCATAGACCAACTAATCCACTATTATCTAGAACATGTCCGTCTGAAGCCAATTTGGACAGTGTTTGCTCATCCTAAATCTAAGAGCATGCTTATAAAGTCGGGTGTTCATCATGAAAAATGGAAGGGAAACAGCTTCATAAGTGAACAAAAAGAGCATTTATCTTACGCTGCCAACGGTGCTTTCTTCCCGGTGCTTTAATTGCATCGCCACCATATCCAGAGTGCTGCAGTTGTTGTTGCTCTACTTCCTTGTTAAATCTTTCGATATTACCCGTGAAATGAAGTCGGTGTGAAGATGAGATGCCGCTTTCCATGCTACCACCTACAAACCCAGCCAGCCCAGGAAGGAAGGAAGGAAGGTTTAAATGGAAAAAATATGCAGTGACAGTAGTATTATCATCGAGGGAAGGGGAGAGAAAGGGGCTTATCATGACCAACAAGTATAACGAATTTGAGGCCAAACGGTGCAAAAGAGAATAAGCAGAGCAGAGCAAGCAGCAAGAGCCACAACCTGAAACTGAGTGCTGGTCTGCAAATCCGACCCAACCTCCTTCCTCGACGAGGAGCCACCACAGGTAACATTCTATGAACACCAATTTGGTTTGGTTTGGTTTCTGGAACGATGGATGAATGGAGTAGATCATAATAATAATGCTATGATAGATGCGATGGGAAGTCCGTAGGAATATAAAGATCAAATCGCAACATGCAAGCAAATGTACAGAATAATGGCGGGGGATTATTTATTACCTCTTCCAAGATCTCTCACCACTCACCAAGCCAGTGAACAAGCAAGCATCCCTCTCTCCCCCTCCCTCCCTCCTATCTATGCTATGTCGTTTCTTCTCCACTCTCCATTCTCTGTGCATCCATTGCGAGTTTTTTCCCTAAAAAATAGCATGGTGTGGGAAAAAAGTATAATCATGATAATTTTTGAAAAAACACCACTTAAAAATACAGTTACATACAGCATCTAAATCACACACGTCATCTAAAATGATGATATACTAACCTTGTTGGCACTTGCAACACATGCAGCTCAAGAAAAAAATCATGATTTGTGCGTGTGATATATAGATCGGTCATGTTTAGCGCTTGTATCGCACGTGATAGACAAAAAAACATAAAACCCTAGAAGCACAAATCGGACCTGCATGTCTAAAGTGGACTGCGCCAGTTAAACTTGCATATCCGACCAAAATGTGCATTAGCTGTGATTATTTGGATATAATTTTCCTTCCATGTGCTAGTTTTGAAAAAACCTCTCGAGTTGGTAGGAAAGATAATGATGGGAGCTTGAACGTAGAGTTGTTACGGATGAGAATATGTATTCACGCGTAAGATCAATTATATTTATAAATTTAAACAATAATATATTAAAATTTTATTTAGTTATTAAGTTAAAATAATTTTTTTATACAGTGTCAGGGTTTCAATAACCAAATAATCATGAATTTGAATCTTATTATTATTATTATTATTTATTCAATAAAAATTAAACATTAAGTAGCCTATGTAAATTTTAAATTTAAAAGTATTTAAATTAAAAAAATATATTAAAAACTAATATAAAATATATATTAAAATTTTATCTATAAATTTAAATTATTCATCGTATTAAAACAATTACTCATCCAAGTGGGATGAATATTCAACGAGGATTAAATTTGCATCCACAGAAATGATTTTGTTTTATACACTCCACACGAAAGGAAGAAAAAATATTTAGATAACTACAACTCAATACCCGATTTAGAAGGTGCTCAACCAGTCAACCCTCGCCTACTTTTCATTCACACGTTCATCCACGCCAGCTAGAGGTTGCATTTACACGTTTAGAATTGTGGTGTGGACTATGGTTTAAAATATTTTTTATTTATGAAAAGTTATTTTTAAAATCAACGTATTAAAAAGAAATTAACATAATACAGCTTCAAACCGCGTTCTAAATAGAAAAACAAACTCTACACGCTGAAATGGACGCGGTACAGGTGCAAAATACCAGCACGGAGGCAGGCAAGAGGCGGGTATGATAACCTCATATCCATTCACCTTTGTTTCCCGCATATACATATTTTTCTTAAATTTATGATTTCTTTTTATACCGCTTGAAATCCATTCATGCATGGTTCGTTTGTTGTATTTTCTTAAAACTATAAATTATAGGTTTTTCTTTACTAAATAAATTATAACCTTTTATTGTCTGCAAAAATCATTGGAAAACGATACATCTTTTCTTTAAGTAAATATCTGTCTCTAGTTTTTCTGGGAGAAAAGAGCTAAAAAACAATGATATTTGGCTAAGTCAACCCCTACATGGGCTTTAAGAAAATCGGACGCCAACGTTGTCATGCTGGCCGAAATTCATCTACTGACCAATTTCATGCAAGGCAAGGCGAGGTTGCTGACATCATCGAGAGACCAATTTGCCACTCTTCAAAGTAAGAGTTCGATTGTAATTACGATGGCTTATGTTTTTTTTAATAGTAATATTTTAAAATAATATTTTTTTATTTTGAAAGTTTATTTTTAATATTAATGAATAAAAAAATTAAAAAAAAAATTTTCACCGCCAAAAGAAACTGAGATTCCATCCATTACAGTAAATTCTTCTATTCCGGTGGTTCAAGCATGACCAAAACGCAGATCGTGATAACAGGGGGGGAAAAAAAACCCTAATTCTGTCTCGGTTGCTCGCTGTACTCTCTTTAAGTGTCTTCTCAGTGTAGCTCATCCCTGTTTTTTATCAAGGTGGTCTTCGTCTGTGATTTTTATTTAAGGATAATATTCTGTTTATTTCTTTGTTTTAAAAATTATTTTTTATTTTATTTTTTATTTCAAATTAATTTTTTAAAATTATTTTATATACAGGTGTTAAAAAATAAAAAAATATTATTTTCAAACAAAAAATATTTTAAAAGTAAATATTAAAAAACAATAGTTTTCTTTAGAGTCGACCAACTATATATTACAAAAATAACTATATAATACAAAAGTAGAAGAAACACATTAAGAAAACATAACATAGCAACCAAATGACACTGATAAAAGCAAAGAATACAGGTTTATTAGAAGTCAAAAAACATATAAAATATTCGATTTTTATTCATCAAAACCTCCACTTGCTAGGGAAAAAAAATACTACTCCAACCTTAATAGAAAAGAAAAATATTGAAAAATCCTAATAATAATGAATAGGAAAAAAAATTATTACATTCAAATAGAAAAAAAAAACTAAAAAAACAAAGTAACACAATGAAAAAATAAAATGAATTGAAAATCATTTATTATTCTAAAAAGCTCCCGCATCATAAACATCGATTAATCCCAAATCTATGAAAGTTATGTCAGTTGAATTTCAAACTGGGTAACTCAACATGTTCTAAACGGGATCGGCTGCTAATAAGATATTAGAATTTCTGCAGTCATAATTAGGAATTCGGGAGAGCCAGTGTTCATAACCATTTGGCCGTAATACCAGACTGAAAAGGGAACAAAAATATTGATGTCAAAAACCTTACAGGTTCGTAGGCATCTATAAATTACCACTAGAATACAGCATGGGATATTAATAGCTAGTAAAACATTATACGGTTAAATCGTGTAGAACCCCCCCCCCCTCCTATGCTCCGCAGCACTCCCCAAGGAATCAAAAACCCATGCTTAAACATATCCATACATGTCATGTCTTGTACATCGAAGCATTGCCAGCTAAAGACGAGAGAAGGTTTCACCAAATGCCATTCATCATTCACTGAGCGGACGTTGAGTTTCCAACCCAATACTGCTTGACAGCAACCAATATCTTCTCAGGAACTAGGGGACCATCTTCATGGTCCACCATTTTAGTATCCCATTTCATTCCTCCTACCATCTTCCTCACCTTAACAAGAACATCAACTTCATCACGGAATATAACTGCACCTTCCGGTCGCAGAATCCGATCCATCTCCAGAAGAATGTCCTCCATGTCACACCTGCAATCATTTAATTACAGCTTACAGATGTAACAATGGCATGAGAAACATAATATGGTATAGCTGTACAGAATCGGACAGAAAAGTGAACTGCAATGGATTCCACCACAGGCAGTTGAAATGTTTCGATTTAAAAATACAGAAAGATTGTCACAGATAATTCAGTCATGCACGATATAGAAATATCGTTGCACTGGTGTGAAAGAGATGAAAACAGAAATTACATTTTATCTGGTAAGAATTGAAAAGAAGCAAGGAAGATAAAAGCCGGCATGGGTGACAAAATAGAGTGACACAAAAAGAGAAAGGAAACCAGCATCTGCTTGCTTGAGACTAAAACTTTGAGTTGAGTTGTTGGCCTTAACACAGACACTTACCAACAAAATACATGTGCGACAGACACAAACAGAAACTCAATCTAAGAGTGCTGCGAAGTCCTTAAAATTTAGTATGCTGATTCTAAGTCACCATGATTGATTCTCCATGCAGCTTATTTCAAATGCTGGACACACGATGTCAGCATTCACCCAGACAAATATGGGCCAAAATGCCAAGTGAGGGTTCAAGTAGAATGCCAACTGGAGGTTCTGGCAATACAAGAAACCAGTTTTTAATAATGAGGGAGATTCTCTCTAGCATGCCCTTACTTGTATTTGCATTAATTCTAGAATTTTCTTCGCTGCCTATCATGACATTCAGTTGGGGAACCAAGCTTTGGTCCAACATGCTTTTGAACTGGATGTCAGTTGAACTTTCTGACATCTGGTAGATGTTCAGAATGGTGTGAAATGACAATTTGGCTAGACTCGGTTACATCTGTGATGCATCTTCTCTTAGGTGTGATGTTCCCAAGAGTAGGAGCCCTGGTGTGATGCAACGTTTATTTTGTTTTTTCCTAATTCCATCCTAGCTAATTTGTTTATCTCCTAAAAGCTGAACTGATAAAGAACTGTTATCGAGTTTAGTTGGCTAGTATTTCTCTTTAGTTATTTTTATTTAAGAAAAATCATTAGACAGCTCCATAAAAGTAGGAACCATTATAGTTACCATAGTGAACCAAATCGTCATGTCGATGTGAGCTCTTGAGGAAGATTAGCTTGTTATCCCTAAAGTAACTTTTATCCATTGAGTCCTATTTTCTTGAGGATTATCTAAGGGAGCAATACACTAGGAAGATCTAATAATTTATCCTTATTTTATTGTTGTTTAGGAAATTCCTGGTTACCTATTTTGTATTAAATTCTACTAGGTTTCGTGCCTATTTAAGTGCACATAGACATTAATTTGGGGAGCATTGCCATTGATGAATAAAACATATTATTGAAAACTTTGCAAAGCATTGTTCTAACTAGTGTTTCTCCAGGTCTCCTATCTTCCTTATGGATTCAAGGAATCAATAGTGGATCTCCAGGGTTTATTTACTTTTTCCATTTTGCAACTTTACTGTCCTGCATAACCAACATTACCCTTGAAATCCAATCCCGACCTATAAACTACTCCCCAAGTCACTCTGCATTCTTTAGTAAATTAGGTGCTGAATATTAAGAATGTACTATGCAGTCTAAAAAACTTTTCTGAATTGTGTGAAAATTTCAAAAATGTTATGAAAGTCACACCAACACATGGGAAAAAAAATTTAAATCACCTTTCAATTCATCCAGAGGCACCCTAGAACACGCTTTAGCAACCGAGGTTCAGCTCATAAGAAGATGTTATCGAGTTCAATTAAAAATGTCAAATCAAGGATACATTTCAAAGCTTATATTCGATATCAATTAACAATTGGACAAATGGTGAAGCAATGTTAGATAGGGGTTCTGCAAGGGTAGAAAAAATAATAATGCCAATACATCACAAGGTCATCAAGGAAATTCATCCAGTGGCTGATCACATCTGACTTTATGTGTTAAGAAAACAGAACTAGCTACACAATAACTAAGGACAAATTGATCTAGTCCAATATAGCACAACAGCAAGTCTTGTTGCAATGTATAATCTCACGCCAAAATTGCCTCATTGTTGATCACATGTTATAGGAGCCCAGATCCACCCCTTACAGGAGACAGATTCGCTCTCAAACTAAAATTATAATTTAAGTAGTTCATGGACTACTTGGTATCTGCAGATTGTTTTGGTTGAGCATTTGTCTATAAAGTTCAAAAAAAAAAAAAGGAAAGGAAAAACACAGATGTCTCTTGTATTTGAAAGAATATATGGAAAAGGTGTCGAGGACTTGGACGTGGATTTCAAACATGTAAACAATGCTATCAACCACCAGGCCACCTCGCATTTCCTTGTTAATTGAGTTGCTTTTATACATTTCACTAACAGTCAGAAATAAGGCGAGGCATAATTCTTCTAAAGAAAAAAAATAAGCTCAATGCAATGTCATTTATATTTTCTACGTATACATGATGAAATGGCTTAAAGAAACTTAAAACTGGATACCCCTGAACATCTCATCTGCACATATACCCTACTACACAAACAGAAAGAAGCTAATTGTACTTGAGCGCCAACTACAAACAAAATGGCATCATGCATTGGCATGGTGAGGAGCAGGGAAACACCATTGGTAAAGCATAAATGATGAATAAAGAATTGATGTAAATTTAATCAAACATAACGAATTAAAGCATTACTTACTTGTCCCTGTACAAACTGAAAACTCCACTGGCATGGATAAGGTCATAAGTCCTTGGGTATGTAGAGAAAGCTTCACACCTGTAACAGATGGACATTGTAAATAAATAAGCACTTCATCGTCATAAATTATGAAACCTGAAATGAAAATTAACATAAAATGAATCTGATCAGCATATGAACACATCTTAGTGATTCATAACTCAGAACTGGAAGAAGACCCAAATTTTGTTACTGGAAAGTAGATTTTCTTGGAACCAAATGTTAGAGGGTACTTCACAGGACACATATTGGGCACCATCTAAAGATTCAGAATACTGAATTAAATTTCTCCCACATTGCAACATAAAAATAGTAAACATTAGATGTATTGCTTGAAAAAGAAGAAAATATACTATGAAAAAACACTTAAAAGCTGAAGTCCAGAAGAGGGATTCAGAAATCAAAGGTTTACCAGTCATGATAGATTCCAATCAATCCTCTCTCATATATCACACCCAGAGTACTTCTCTCAGCTATGGTTGGCACCACATTCATAACCCACAATTTTGGAGACTCAAGAGCAGCAGCAAATCCTCCCAACCCTGCATTCATATCCATAATGTTGCGATATCGTCCAGAGTCAATAAGCTTATTGATTTTCTTGTAAGCATTTACATGCTTTTTCCATTCATTATTGTAATCCTGGTATGTTTCAACAGAAACTCCAGGAATGGAACCACTAGCAACTCTAGGAGGAATAGCATAGAGCCTCTCTGGAAACACCTTCAATGCCCCACCAGCCACTTCATCTGAGCTACCACTATCAGAATATGGAGTGATGCATGCCTCCATTTTCTTGTACCTAACAATCACAAAAATTGGGAATAAATCTAAAGCACAAAAGAGAAAAATGCCGATACCTCAGGTTCAACGATATGGAGCACAAGGAAAAATCATCACATAAAGGGGGAATATGGTGCACTGTTCAGCCAATAATTTGAAGAGAAATTTCAGTTACAGAGCCATACCACACATCATCTACGTCTGCAGATTTGCAAAAGGAAGCTCTGGAATCATCTTGTCTAGCACGACAGGAATCAGCATTTACTCTCTTTTGCCAAATGGCCATTTCACCCTTTTCATACTTCTTATCCCAGCAAAGAAGTTTGGCAGTCTCTTCGATCTTTCTCTGTTCCTCCTGAAGTTCCTCCTTGGGACGCTGCCATGATATGTAATTATTCTTCCAATTGATGGGAGGTCCAGAAAGCACCCAGTAACCACCAGGTCTGAGAACTCGGTCGACTTCCATCAAGTACATCCCATCTGCAAGAAGAAAAACTCATCACCTTAAATACTGCTGTCATAAGTAAAGGCAATAAACAAACACCTGGTAGGATAAAGGGGCAAAAGAAAAGAAAGCCAATGCGTTGATATGAAGTGGCTCTTACCATTAGCTCCCCATGGAATCAAGCAACGAGAGCAGTGAGCCATGTCAAAGGCTCTGGATGGATATGGAAGCTTTACAGAACCAAAAACACCAATAACAGCAGGCACACCTCTTTCAAGGGCAAATTGAACCTGCGCTTCATGTGAATCTCTTGGAGCAAATGACATGGTAATGACATTCCTGCTCCAGAGGTACGCACCCAAACTGGCAACCTAGACACAAAAAAAAAAATGAACAATAAGAAACAGATGCAAAAGTATTGCAAGCAGATTTACAATTTCCTACAGGAGTATGGAGAACTCAACATACCCCACAACCAGTGTCCAATGCAGTTCTGACTGTCCCATTGGTAAATGGTAAAACCGAAGCTAGCTGATCGATATACTTATCTGCTCCTTGTGGAAACTGTGTGCCTCCACCAGGAAACCTAAATACATTGCCCTCGTATTGGACCCAATTCTGAATAGCCTTCTCGACAGTCAAACTCTTGTAGGGTGCATTAGCAAAGGGCACATAGTCACGACTCTTAGGCCAAGGAAATGGGGTGACGTAACCTTGAGGTGCTGGTATCAAGCAGTGAAGCTTCTCCTCCTGAGGAGGGCAGTGTCTCTCTCGATAAATCATGTTTTCCCTAGGAAAAGTCATAGCACGCTTCTGATCTTGACAAGGAGTGTAATCAGTAAAACGAGAATGGCAAGGCTGAAAAGTTTTGGGTTTTGAATCGGAATCATCACTGGACCCAGCATCACCACCGTGATGGGTCTCAAAATTAAGATTCGGGATTACATTACAATCTCCCGTACTCTTAGTAATCTCCATGGCAAGATTGTCAGCCTTGCCAAAGCCACTTCTTTGCCAAGCACCCAAGATGTAAAAAAAACAGCATAACCCAACAACGATAAATATCTGTATAGAACTCCTGGTTCTGCCATCAGCTGAACTGCTTTTCAACGCCATTCTTGTTGACGGAGAAAGGTAAGGTATGGAAACAGATCAGATCAGATCAGATAAGCACAAATCCTAAAAAAAAAAACACATGCTAATTTTTAACAGCTGGTGAGTAAAAGAAAGAAAGAAACGATGGAAATGAATCAGAGCAAAGCAGAGAAGCTTACGGATCGCATGAAGATGTAGACTGGCTGTCGTGTTCGGTTCGAGTACAGGCTAGCGAGGGGGGGTCTTAATCTTCAATATATCATCTCAATTCTCAATCTCAGTGGGAAAAATCTCTCTGGTAGAATAATAGTATATTATTATTGATAATAATAACAGTGCTGTAATTGCCAGGAAGCAGTGTTTTTAAGCCGGTCCTCGTTGTTGACCAATTGAAGTATTTCTAATTGCATCCAACTTATTGTATTTTAAATATATTAAAATAATTTTTTAATTTATTTTTATATTAACATATTAAAACAATTTAAAAATATAAAAAAATAATTTAAAAGTAAAAAAATAAAATCTTTTCAAAAATACACTGCCACCGCGACAATAAATACTCCTTGAGTTAAATTAGATAGGAGTTAACTATTTAAAAAATAATAATATGTTTTTTTTAAATATTAACAAAATAATATGAATTTTTAAAATCAACGAGATAACATAGCATGCATGTTGATTGAGAAATGCATCATTCAAGTTTGTTCTTTGAAAATATAACGTTTCAAAAATTAAAAAAATTGTGAAATAGATTACATAGTAAAAAAAAAGTAAGAAAAGAGAATAATATAAAAACACATTAAAACTTTAATTATGATATTATTGATCTTATCACGAAGATTTTAATAATACAAGTTAAACAATATAATTATAATTAAAGGTTATCAATACTATTCCAGTCATGTTTCATTTATTTTTGTTAATAAATGTGACTTGTTATTGATGAATTTTTTAATATTATTAAATTTTTTTTATCAATATATTACGATAAAAACCTTTGTGGGCTCCTAATATCCATTTCTTTACTTTTTTATTCTATACTCTTTCCTTGTATGCAGTTAATTTCATATTTTCTTTAATGCTGTGTTTACTAACAACAATTAATTTGAATGTCATGCTTTTTAACTATAAAATGTAATGTTTCGTTATCTTGTTTATTATCTTATCAATATTTTTTTAAGAAAAAAATCATACAAATAATAATAAATAAAAGCCTTGGTATGATTTGTCCGGCCTAGCATGTTCACCAACAACCGGATTGAACAGATCAAAGCAACTAAAAAAAATTAAAAACGTAATCATGGACCGCGTCCTTAACCGAGCTGGGCTTAATTTTGCTAGAAAGGGATGGAGGAGGTGCTCGCAAATAGTAATTACTGATTACTAATCTGATATCTTAGATCGAATCGATCCGCGACACATGGCATCTCTTTCCTTCCAGCTCCTCTCCGTTCTCTCCTCTCGGTGCCTTCTTATTTTTCTTTTCAAGCACTGTTTGTTTTTACAGAGTGCTGAAGTGTTCTAAAAAAATTTATATTTTAAATTAATTTGATATACTAGTATAAAAATAAAAATATATTATTTTAAGATATTTTTAAATAAAATATCCTAAAAAATAATTTTTAATATGATATCTTTAGATAATTGGATAATTGAAATTTTTTTCTAGTATTCAAATAAAATGCAAGAGAGAGAGAGTGAGTTGAGATTGTTCCCGAAATGTCTTCGGCGACTGGGCTGGCCCATTTATATATTTTCTGTCATTTTTTTTCTCTTTTTATACTTATTAGTTTAAGAGGAGGTGGGGCTCACGCGGCAATCGTGTTTGAAAACTGGGCAGCACGACCATCATCGTTTATTGGCCTGATCAGGTGACGAAAGCACAGTTGTTATCATGGGGATCTAGGGGCACGATGGCGCTGTAGCAACACCCAGGCATCCACTTCACCTCGTGCCCTCCTGAAAATATAAAGTGTTTTTTTGGGTTTTAATGAGCTAGCTGTCTTCAAATATCCGGGATTGAAAATAGTAATTGTAAATTAAATTATTTTTTATTTAAAAAAATTATATTTAAAATCAACACATTAAAATATTTTGAAAATATAAAAACATGTATTTAAAAAAAAATCAAGACTTGCAAATTATTTTGTCAGAGGATAGTGTCTGTTTTGAAAAGAAAAGAAAATACTAGGAGAATGTCGTGAACTTGCAATGACAGATTACATGTTGGAGTGGTGACGGCCCGACACTCTTCATTGGGCTTGTGCCGACGGAAACGGGCATGTTTTGCCAGCGAGGCCTCTTTCTCCTGGGCCTCCCATGACTTATTTACTGATTGAAAAAACAAAAAATGGGAATGAACTGCTAGTGCATCATCACAGAAACAAAAATTTAGAAGGACGCGCTCCCTCTTTCCTGCAACACACCAGGAGAATCACTGGGATTCAAGTGGTGTAATAATAAACTTATCCTTTATTATTCTTAACAATTACCTTGATATTAACAGTGAAATTATTTTAAAAAATAAACGTTATTTATCAATTGATCAGTGATAATTTTATCACTAGATTTAAAAAATATACTATAAAAATATTTTTTTATCCTTAAAATATGAAAAACATGGTATTTGTTAATGATTTTTTTTTCATTTTTTTATTTACATGATAAAATAACACTTATATCCTTTGTAGCTCAAAAAATAACTTTGTTAGGAGGATTTTTTTTATTTTTTATACAATAAAATTATATAGTTTACACATGAGAAAAATAACCTTGCATGGAAAGATTTATTTGTCTTCGTATTTTTTTATATAGTAAAATTATATAGTTAACATTTGACTTGTTTTGAAACGTCTATTTTTTCAAAAAAAATCAAAATTAATTTTTTTGTTAAAAAATAATTTTTCAATATTTTGGATGGTTTTAATGCATTGTTCTAAAAAAAATAAAAAAATTATTTTAATATATTTTAAAATAAAAAACATTTTAAAAAATAATGTAAACCACATTCTCGAATATACTTTAAATAATGACCCCGGGGTGCATTTTTATCTGTCTCGTGGCTGTTTTGTGATGATGGTGTGCCTCTGGTTTTTTATAAAAGATATATGTTATTAAAATATTAATAATTTATTAAAGTATGTTAGCGCGTGCCGCACACGCTAAGCGCATCAAAATCCTCTGTATTATTCTAGAGATGTCCGAGGACAATTACGGTGACAACAAAAACAATTGTTTCATTCGATGCACGAGGATATAGGGTGGTTGTCAGGGTGCAGCGTTTGCTGGAATGGGCAACAGTCTAGGGATGATGAGTTTGTTTTTGCTCCTTTTCATTTCTTTCTCTCAAGTCCTGGTTTTTCATGCTGGACCTTCTAAAATTATCTCCTTCATTTTGTATTTGCTCTGGGTTTGATTGTTATTTTTTTAAAATATTTTTTTAATTTCATCCATCTCTACATTTAATTTAAATTATTTCTTGTATTTGATCTGATTTTTATTTTTTTCATTGCTATTTTTTTATTATTTGCATTTATTTTATCTTGTACTTGAGAGTTTTAATTCATTTTAAAAAAAATATTGTCCTTATTTTTTTAATTTAATCTCTAATTAATTTCTTTCAATTATTTTTTGTATAATATTTAGTCATTTATTTTTTAAAAATGTTGTATAATTGAGGGTTTTCCTTTGTAGTTATTTTCACCTCTTACATGGTTGTCGTGTTTTCATGATCCACTCGTCTCAATAATTTATCTAGTTTAAGTTTGGTATTTTTTAAAATTCTTTTCAGATTTTTATTTTTTATTCTAATCACTTGATATTAGATTATCAAGCTATAAGTTTTGTGATTTATTTGGTTTTTTTTATGGTTATCTTTATTTTATATCTCGGGTTACAAGTTAACTGAATTGACATAGGCTGACTATGAATTTTTAAAAATTAATTTAAACTTTTTATTTGAATTTAAGTCTAGAATTTAATAATTTATAGGTTTAAAAGACTGACTCTGATTTATAAAATTAGCATGGAGATGTGTTTTCATGATTTTTTTTGTTTTTCCCCCGTCATTTACTATTCTATTATTTTCTATGGAAAATTAGTGGTCAAATTTAAAATAGCATTGGCTGTTTTGATTTTAGCTTTTTTGAACCTTGTTAAATTTAGATTTTTTAAAATATTATTTTTTAGAAATTGAATTGAATTATTTGATCTTATCATCCAACATTTAATTTTTTAAATAACAAGCCCGAATCAAAAATTTCATTGATTACGGATTTAAGAGTTTAATATGATTTTATAGAGTTTACATTATTTATATATTTGTTCTTTGATGAAAAATATGGCTGGCCTTATTTTAATTTTTTTTATCAAATTAAATTTATTAATTGTATTATTTAATTCGAGACAGCACTTGAAGAAATTTAGTTTTTTTTTTTTATTTTTTTAGAAATTGATATTCTTTGTTTATTTACTTTTTTTTTATTAAACTATCATAGTATTATATATTGAGTTCTAAATGTAATAACTTCATTAGGTTTGGCTCAATATTTTTTTCATTGCTTTTTAATATTTTTAGATGTTAAATCAATAATCATAATTTTGGATTTATTTTATTTTAAATAATAAAATATATGTACTGTCTCGCTATTTTTTTAAGATGAAAACATAATAGGTTGTGGACATAGTGCAGGCCATCTATACAATGATTATCTATTTAGTTTTGCTTACAGGCTGCAGCAATTTCACTTGATTTTGCTGGTACTCTGTGTTTTAATATTTTTTATTAACATAATTTTTTATTTTTTTTCTGGGGCGGTGAAAGAATGCCATGCGACCCCACATGGGTCCCTAAATAAACATGGAATAAATGTGACGTTGCAAGGTGATGGGGTCGGACGATCATTCAGACGGAGATAGAAAAGAAAAAGAAAAGGAGAGGATTTTCCAAGGCATTTACAAACAGGATTCAGGAGCAATGAGCTCGTGGTCCCTGTACTATTCAATTCTGTTAATATGATACCCATCCTATAATGTTCTCAACGTTGCCCTTGCACTGGCTTGATAAAAATTAGAGAAACAAAAATAACTCATGCCTTCTAGCCATAGAACACGTAAATTAGCTAGCAAAAAAAGTCATTTTCTAATTTGAAGTAAGAAATTATTTTTTATTCATATTTCTGAAGTAACAAAAAGTATTATATTTAACATCAACGGCCCACATTAACAATGTTTAAGGAGATGACGGACAAAAGGATCATATTGGCAGATAGAAGAACAGAACAGGGGTCGAACTAAAAATATTACATGAAGAGGGACCAGTTAGCAAGAATAAAATAGCACAGGGATTACCAAGCTCATTTCTCCTTAACTATCAAATATGATTTTCTAGCTCGTCTCTAGCTCAAAATAATGTCTCTCAGCAGAGTGCAGTAGCACAGCACCCCAGCGCCAACTGGCGCAAAGCCAGTGACCTCGCTTTTTCCATCTCTTTTTTAATCGTCCTTTTCTTAGTCGCCTTTCACCTTTCATATCCTCCCTTCTCTGGAGCTCCTTTCTCCTTTTATTTTCTCATAGAAACGTTAAAAAAACCCCCACCCCCTGCTTAACCATAACCCAGATATGAACTAGGGTTTCTTGCAATGCACAGAGCTTGAATCTTCAAGTTCGCATTGAATATAGAAGCAATGAGTGAAACGGGGAAGAGTGTTCTGGTTTTGTGTTTTATTATGCTCTTGTTTTTTGGAGGTGTCACTTCAGTTCCTACTACTACTTCACCGGCAAGTGAGTGAGCTGCTTTTGTTTCATCTGTTTTTTGCTTGTTGTCTTGAAAATTTTAGCTAAATTTCTCTATTCTCGTAGAGATTGTTGGTGGGCTTTTCTCAAATGTCGTGTCTGCTCTCATGAAGTGGTTGTGGTCTCTGAAGGCCACCACCAAAACAGGTTTGGATCTCTGATTCTACTACCACCTTTTCTCCTTTTGTTCTGTTTGTTTGCTGGTTCCTGGCTTATCAAATTTTCGTGGCTAGTGATCTCTGGTCGTCCAATGATGAAGTTTGAGAGTGGGTATACCGTGGAGACTGTGTTTGATGGAAGCAAGCTTGGGATCGAGCCTTACTCCATGCAGGTGTTGCCCAGCGGAGAGCTTCTGATTTTGGATTCTGCTAACAGTAACATTTACAGGATATCTCCTTCCTTGTCTCTCTGTAAGTGGGTTGTTTGTGATGTCTTGAGATATTGGTTGAATGCTCCAGTCTCGATGAATCACTTTCCTTTTTTTTTTTTATGAAGTTGTTTTGAGCGTTATTTATTTTGACAATTCGGCTAATTTCTCAGAACTCCATTCTTTTTTCCATTAAACTTTGTATTGAATCTCAAAAAAATCCCCGAGGCCTTGATTTAGCAGTTTTGTACTTAAGATGCAGATAACCTGCTTGTTCAATTTGTCGCATCCATTGTTTTCTCAGAATGTCAAATGCTATATCAATTTCATCTTAAAAAGAAAAATGCTATGCCAATTTTAGTGGGGAAAAAAAGGTCCAGAAAGAGATGCCAGCACAAACTCATTTATGAGGAAATTTTCCTCTTCCCTTCACCGTGCACAGCGATGGATTGCTACTTTAAGCATGCTGCAATTTACAAAGAAATACGTTTTCTTATTTTCACTTTTCGTGGTGTTGCATTCATTCCTAACCATTTGCTACGTATCCTTGACCCTAAACCAGGTGCGATAACTTAGAGCTGATATCATATCTCACACCTGCAAGCCGATTCTTTATCTGATGTACTTCTGCATGACTTGTACCTTTGTGCCTAATGTGAGAATTCCATTCAGTCGAGCTTGTGCCTATATCCGATATGCATCTTTTGTATGTTTGAAGACATTTTACTTACGGAACCCCAACTTTTAATAACTAGTTTGATAGGGATGAAGTTTCTTGGCACTTTCCATGCTCTTCTTTTTGGATTTTTTAATGGAAATTACCGGAAAACTGCAGACAGCAGACCTAAGCTGGTTGCTGGATCCCATGAAGGATACTCTGGACACGTGGATGGAAAGTTAAGAGAGGCAAAGATGAACCACCCAAAAGGGCTTACTGTAGATGACAGAGGAAACATTTATGTTGCAGACACCATGAATATGGCAATCAGGAAGATAAGCGATGCAGGTAGATGCTATCGGTTTTTTGTTTCGGAGGGGGTTTAAAGGCAACCTTAAATTTCTCTCAGCTTCACTGTAGATCTCGATAATTACTACTATCAATATCAGGTCGTTACTGATGTTGGCTGTTGATGCTAGTAGCTGATATGGTTGAAAAAACTTCATGCAGGGGTTACAACAATTGCTGGAGGGAAATGTGGCCGAGGGAGCCATGTTGATGGGGCAAGTGAAGATGCAAACTTTTCTAATGATTTTGATGTGGTTTACATAGGAAGCAGTTGCTCCCTACTTGTTATAGACAGAGGAAATCGAGCCATCAGGGAGATCCAGCTGCATTTTGACGACTGTGCTTATCAATATGGAAGTGGTTTTCCTCTTGGTAAACTGATCCATCTGAATTTTATCTTCTTGTGTTTGTTAACATGCTTTGATGTTTATGTGATCTTCCTTCTTTGCAGGAATTGCAGTGCTAGTAGCAGCTGGCTTCTTTGGGTACATGCTAGCACTGCTGCAACGTAGGGTGGGAATGATTGTTTCTCCTCAGAATGTAAGTATTGACTTATTTTTCAATAAATAAATAAATTGTCATTTCTTGCATCCTTATTCCATAGAATAATTAAAGGGATACCTTATAATGAACCATTGAACAGACTATTCTACACGGAGTCATCCGAACTTGTCTATTGTTTTGTTTTTTTTTCCTCTTTCATTTATTTTATTTGTTTTGTTAACTTCGTCTGTTGCTTTGTTTTGTTGGTTTTTTTCCCTTTCGTTTATTTTATTTGCTTAGTTAACTTTTTAATAGTTTTTCTCTCTGTTTGGTGAGTGGATGGCTAGACCAGATAAGCCTTTGCAGAATTACGCTTCATGGCACTGCCAGGAGGAAATAAATCTACTTAAATGAAATTTAAAAGTAATTTTCTTTTTGGAAATCACTTCAGTGAGGTTAGCCATGCAATCCTATTTCATTCATGTTATTCTGTGCCAAAATGGCAATGCCATCTCTTGTCTGAAAGTAGTTCAGTCACATTTCTCATATCCTGGTTAGCATCTTCCTGTGCACAATGGACAGAAATTGTTTAACCTCCTTGTGCTCCTGATCAGGTTGCAGTGAAAATGAGCACTACAGGAACTCCTTACCAGGAGTCTATCAAATCGATCAGGCCACCTTTAATCCCTACCGAAGATGAACAGGAGAAGCATGAAGAAGGCCTATTTGGATCACTTGGCAAGCTTTTCATCAACACTGGGGTTTCGGTTATGGAAATTTTTGGAGGTATAGTCCCCAGTTTTAGGAAGAAGCCAGTAAGCTATCAATATCAAAACTACCAGCAGCAGCAGCAGCTGTATCAGCATCAGAAGCAATCGTCTTCCTGGCCTGTACAAGACAGCTTTGTGATACCAGATGAAGATGAGCCTCCTTCAATTGAATCCAGAACCCCAACACCAAGGAAAACCTACCCATTCATGTCGAAGGATACGGAGAAGATGCATCAATGGCGGCAAGGTCATTCCATATATAGTGGGTGGGATGGTGATTTACAGCAGCAGCAGCAGCAGCATCATCGGTATCAATCCTCTACACCACATACTTACTACGAGCAAAGCTATGAGAAAACCAATGAGATTGTATTTGGGGCAGTCCAAGAGCAGGAAGGGAAGTATGAAACAATGGTGACAAAGCCCGTTGATTATGGAGATCCAAAACACCACCACCACAACATTCGTTCCCGAACCAATTCTCTCCACTATGCTAAGGGGTATTAAGTATGTGACCTCCTGAGATTTTGGAGCTATAACCTAATTCCATCTTGATACGAGTGCTTCAGGATATACATGGTGTCGGGATTTATTCTCAAGAATGAAGTATTTTTGGGAGCTGCTCAGTGCTTCTTAGGGTTTAATCGGTCTGGTAAAAATATTAGAGGCCTGTTGTATTACCTGGTGTTTTGATAAATTATGAAAATGCTTGTCTTTGATTCTGTGTGTCAAATGCGTGGTTGCCATAGATTTGGTGACGGCCTTTGAAGAGTTATGCAGCCCAGCAGCCGTGATTACATATCAACAAGGCATGCTTTGATGTTGCATACTGTTGGAATCAAAATAACTCGCTTTCATTTCACGTTTTGATCTTATAGCATTTGTTTCGATTTTTGTTAGCCAATTAGACACCAAATCCTCCAGCTTCATGTCCATGGCCCAGCATCTCCTATTCTGTATCTAAAATAGACGAGGAAGAAACTCGGATTTCGAAATTCCAGAGTCGGCCTGGGTTTTTTATTATCCATTCTTTTTTATAATGTGTTCTTTAGAAAGTTTATTTTTGGAAAGCCCTGTGTGCTTTGATAACCTAAGTGTACAATAATTAATTATCTTGGGTTATCAATTTCTACTCTCGGCAGCTATTTATGTACACGCATCGTTCTCCTATTGGCAGCTGATTGATCAACCTCACCATCACGTTCTGTTTTTCTAGGAGATTGATGGAGGCTTTAAATTTCCCCAAATTAGTAGTAGAGGGGCCAATTAGGGTTCGATATGACTAGATAAGAAAGTGGAGGACAGAACGGTCATTTTCAGCCACCTACTGGGATGTGAATGGCCTGGAAGTCACCACGTAGGGAAAAAGGCGAGGGATCAACAACTCCGTGCCTCTATTCGCGGGACCTGTGACATCGCGGGTTTGGTCCTACGAGGTTGTCGAAGGGGCGCGATACATCATCCAGTAATTGCTCAGGCCTGCAAGGTTTTTGAACAGAAGTGACTTTCTACTCGTCGCTTCAAAAAGTTGTGTTCACACCTCTCCGGGCCAGGGAAATGCTAATTTTAGCAATGCTTGAATTGGAAGAAATTGCCATTTTCAGGTTGCGCGCGAATGTGATTATTCGTGTTTGGTCATCGGTAAATAACACCTTGAAATTCCATGAACATTTTGTGGCTCTTTGTAGAATAACACATCTAAGTTAAAACAACTATGACTGCAGACAACGCACAGAAGACCACAGGTGTTCATCTAGGCAAAAATCCATCGAAAACAGCCAGCAATGACGATGCTCAAATTAGGTTGCAAAATCCTGCAGAAAAGTTAAGATCATGTTCTCTCGATCTGATAGCTAAGACTAACAAATCAACTTCAAACATCTATCATTTTCCATCTGTTATTCGAACTGTCTTGCATAAGAACATGAAAATCTATATGGAAATGGTACACAAGGGAACAGGTCTTGCCCGCAAAAGCTGAATAGTAGATGAATAAATTTTATACCTATCAGGTTGCCTGCAACAATTCCTTGATATCATATCCTTGGAGCTGGATAGAAACAACCAGAAACGGTGTTAGCTTTATTAGCTTTATTTCTTCATTCAACAACTTAAAAGAGCAAATATTTATCACTCCAAGCAAACCCCTTTTTTGACCGCCTTCAGAGTCCAAACTGTAGAAAGCTAAATTTGAGTTCTCATGAAGCTTAATAGTAACCACCAGAAAGCAAGCAATATACCTGAAGCAAGGTGAGAATGAGGACTACTCCCGAGTTCCAGAAAGCATGAATTGTGATTGGTGTTAGAAGGTTGCGAGTTTGAGCATATGAAAATCCAAGCGCAGTCCCTACAGAGATGAATGAGTTGATTTGTTTTCTCCAAAAAAGTACATGTTTTGAATTTATCTATACAAAATCCAGTTCGTTCATTATCAAATAACTGAAGATCAAAATGTTATCAAGAAAGTTCAAACCATCAACCTCAAAAAAGAAAAGCTTCATCATGGAATGGGCATTTCCTTTAGAGAAGGCACAAAAACTTTTGATCTAGTCACCAATCTACACATCTTACCTAACACAAATAGTTGGGGAAACTCTCCTGGAGTTAAATGTGCTAATGCGAATACAGCCGCACTAATTAGGACAGAAACTGGTGTAGGTACCCTGCAGAAAAAGTAAAGAAATAGAACTTGGAAAATAAATCACCAATGCAAAAAATAAAGACAGTCAAATCCAAATGGCTCAACCATCCTTGATGCAAAAATACAAAATACACAATTTGTAAGCACATTTTGATTACATGGAAATAGAAGGATATAATAAGAATTAACCACATTTCCCCCTTGGGCTTGTGTAAAATAACTGACTTATTCCAGCGATTCCAATTTGGTCAACTGATCCTAAAATTGGACAAATCTGAGTCAGCCTGTTCCAACCGGTAATGGGCCACTCAATCTTCACCAATGATGTATTTGGCTATGCTGTTCACCCTCAACAAGGACTTCATCAGACTTGTCACCAGAGCAGTTATCAAACTTCAGTAAAAGTAGTCTAAATATTTTGACTGACAACGTATCATATGAGGACCAACAAAATTTGCAAAGAGCAGTAGAAAAAATCAGCTGACTTAATCTCATCTGCTCCTCAACTAGTGGCTATTGCAGATCCATTCTTTTTAAAATATTATCATTTCTGATTTCATAGTCTTGCAAGCTATTTATCTTAACCCCACCCCCCTTTTTACAAGCACATGGCATGTAACATGCCACAGCTTTGAGAATTTGAGACCTGTCTAAACATTAGGCTATTTAACATTATTGATTGTTCTCCAACTGATAGGTAGCAGACATTTGAATCACTTCCTGTATTTTCTCTCCAACTAGCTATTAACTTCTATCAGTATACACTGCTTTTGGTTGAATTCTCAAACTTAAATGCAAAATGTTATGCAGGACACAGTTTCATCTCCTGAGTTGAGCAACTTGGTTTAAACTCTCAACTGAAGGTGATTGACATAAGCACAAGTTCCTTTATCAAAAGGGAAAGAGGACAGCTTATTTTCTGAAATAAGAAAAAAGAATAATACCACTTTGTCAGAGACACCATGAAAAATCCTCGAAAGACATTCTCCTCCAAAACTGGAGCAAGGACACCAGTGATGCCAATCAAGCAAGCGGTGCTGCAGAGATAGCAAGAGCACACACTATAAAGATAAGCTTCCTTACCAGTTAGGCAGGTTCACAATCAAACCACATAGAATTGCATACAATCTGTTATCTATATACCTGATACTGGAAGATCCAATCAATGGAAGAAGTCGAACAAGAGCATCAGTCTGCAACCATGTCATATAAATTAATATAGAAGAAAACATACAAACGCTTAGATGTTCATTACCCTATGCCAAACGGAAAATCAACCAAGTCACTTCTTTCATTCAAGTTAAGCACATTAAACCTGGCCATTTAACTCTAGTTCTTTTAGTCAGGAACATCGTGCATGAAACAATCAGAGGCGTTTCTTTCAGAATTACCACAGATTACAGAGTCATATAGATACACGGTGAGTCCATTTATGAGGCGTGATGTATCTGTATGACATCGTTTTATAGTCATTCATGGTAAGAAAGGCCTATCTAAAGCTATGCATAAGTTAGCAATTCACTCCTCCAAATTGAAGCTGAAAAACTAATCCTGACCTCTCTCGGTGGGGTCTCGCCACTGAAAGTAGACACAGCAACTCCGGTCAAAGCAACAGCAAGCAGAGCACTAGCAAGACCAATACCCGCCCATAAGAGCCAACCTTTTTCTAGATTGAAAGGTTCCTTTAAATCTGACACCACAGTGCCCGATATTAAACTAAATAAGAAAACCCAAAACCCAGATAGAAATTAAAAACAGAAAGCAAGTTATCATAGTAAAAGATTGATCAGTACCATAGCGAAACACATCTTCAGGAAGAGGTTGGAAAGTGTTGAGGATTCCATAAAGAACTCCAAGCACAACGGCAGTTGCAATGCTACCAAAAAAATAATAAGAAAAAAGCCAAAACAAATTAACAAATGTAGTGGACATTTTTATGTTGTTTATTACAAGCGATCAATGTTCAATATTATAAATTTGGAATTGGTGAGGTGATGGTTAAAGGGGGCATGCTACATCGTTATTCATATGCCACCAGAAAGAATTGGATAGCCAACCACTTACAGGAAAAGACCAGAGAGATAAACTTAGTCACAAAAACCAAGAGATTAAAATGAAATTAGTATACCTTTGGTCCAAAAGCAGTATCTCAGCTTTCTCGTCTAAACTTAGCTCTTCAATCTTAATTCCTAAATAAGGTATGGCCGTTGCCTCAACCAAACCTGTCAGAATAAAGCTGCCTGCCGAAAATCAGAAGCTAGAAACAGAAACTTCACAGATGAAAGTAATAATAGTAAAAAGTAAGAGAAACCTTATTCCACAGGCAAGTGAGGTTAAGGAAATCGTTTGCCATGGCCAAGGCACGTCCCATCGCTTAATTATTGGCCATTCCAATCCCTTGTCCTGCGCTTCAACTTTGGCTTTGGATTCTTTTCCAGCATAAATTGAAGAAGCTAACTGACGTCGCTTTGGCCTCAGCAGAACTACTTTCTGTCTGCAGGACAGAAGGGAAGAAACGGTCCGTTTGACTAGAATTGGGAAATCCGATAGGCAGTAGAGTGAAGACTGAGCAAGGCATGATAATGATGATGGGACTATTGTAGTAGAAGAACAAAAAACCATTGTTTTGTTTTCACAAGAGACTGGAGCGGACACGCGATACCCCCGCCTTTTGACTCCGGTGTAGGAGGATAAGATGATATGATGGTATCACTATCATCAGTCCTGTTTAAACTTTGTCAGTGTCTTAAATTTTGTTTTATTTATTTCGAAAATAAGTTGCTTCTACTGGTCTCTGTTTGGAATTGCGTTATAGAATGATTTTAATATATTAATACAAAAAAATAATTTTTTAAAAATAAATAAATATTTTTTAATAAAAAAATATTTTAAAAATAATTATCAATACAAAAAATAATTAAAAATGGGATCAGGTGAGGTTAAGATTTAAAATGTCTATTAAAATGGCCATTATTATAAAAAATTACTCCCAACTGCTGTAGCCTATGTTCACCTACATCTTATTCTTGGTTCTTTATATTTATGTTGGCTTTTTTTTTTTTTAAATTATTT